>JAHDVE020004336.1:0-53437 GCA_022606495.2 Halesus radiatus
AAAATCTATTTTATTGTTTATAACTGATAACGTGAGGTCTAGAAAATTTAAAGTGGTGTTTATTCCTATTTCCATGGTGAATTTAATTTGCTTATGGAAGGAGTTTATTAGTAGGAGGAAGGAGTTAAGTTGGCGCTCCGTACCGGTCCATATACATAAAATATCGTCGACTCTAAGGGCATAAGCTAAAAGGCACCTAAAATAATCCCAACTATTCCGTCAACCGAGATACTGCAGCGCAACGGAAATATTTCTGGAGAGAGGAGTGCACTCTTTCAGAAAACTTTTCTGCCACCGCACGGGAAGCTTATGACACAGAGTACGTCAATCCAAGAATACCATCATTACTGCCATAGATGCCTGGATGGAGTCCCCCTGATGGCCCTCTGAAGACTGGAGACCTTCAGTTATTCACCATAAACGTTTTTCATTTTGTAGTAATAATTTTTTTTTTAATAATTTAATATTTTTTCATGTATTATAATTTCTTTCCGTGTTATTATTGTAACCTGGGGAACTTATTGCATTGCACTACCCCCGCATACCTTCTGGAATAAACCATCATTATGATATATTAAAAATAATATACAAATCGACAAAACTCAGCAACATCCTTCCCCCTGATATAAAACAAATTAAACAAACCATTAAACCACGTATTCAAAACACTATATCTAACCGAAATGACATTAAAAACATCCCTTCTTTTAAATCCACTTTCGGACAAAGAAACTACATACATTTTGCGACAAAATTCCACAACATTCTTCCCTCAGATACAAAACAAATAGAAAAGTTTAATGAGTACAAGTCAAGAATAAAATCCTGGCTGAAAGAGGTCAATAAAACAACCTTAAAAACATCCCTAAAACGACATATAAGAGGCACCTAATTACATAACATCAAAGTAAACAACTTTAATCCGCCTCAGCATAGGACCCCCTAGTAAGGTAGTCTAAGAAAAACACAAAAAAAAAACAAATAGTTTAAAAAATATAATAATAATATCTTTATTGTAATTAAATTTAAGTATAACTAAAAGACATGTATAATATAATAATGTAAGTGTACAGTGGTTTATAAAGTAAATAGAAAATAATATAATAACGGTTATAGTTGAAGTTTCACATAACCCGCCTCACTAGGCTAGCCTGTGTTGAGGCAGTAATTTTGCAAATTATTTTATAGTTTTAAAATACCTATGAATATACACTTATATTAAGGTATGCTTCGTAAATCGTTGAATCAATAATTTAGAATGTGTGTGAGTGCACCGGTAAATGCCCTATCATTACTTTTAATCCAATTTTTTACATTGTGTTAGAATTTTTTTTGTGAATATAAAAGAATATATTCTGTATAATAATATATAATTATATAGAATATATAACTAATACGTGTACCATTTTGTATTTTAAACTTTATTCTGTAAACATTTTTATACTCGCACCTCGTTTTGTATTTCATATGTTTATTTATATCATATAATAGTAGTAATAAAAAATAAAATAAAAATTTATATATAAATGAATTTTATTGAAGAAACAACTCCACAAAGTCTTGTCCTGAAACACACATCTCGCTTGCTGATCATTGGCATTATTTACGTACCTACCCAATTTCTTTCATCTAATAAGAAAAAGATGAAAGAATAAGATAACTCATGATGATCTCTTGAATCAATCAGGGTTTTGATTGGTTGCCGATATGAGGACCTTAGGACCCCTCCATCTCAAGTATCCAACTCCTCAGTACCTGTGCGAACACTCAAAGTCAACAAGCGACTGGAAATTCATGGCTAAATATCAACTAACAAAATTATAACAATGAATAATACGAAAATGATATTAGCACGAACATTGTAAGGTTTTTTAGCTATTTTCAGCATCTAGCACAATGTAAAACATTTGCCCGGAGGACCAAATAAATAAATCATCCCTGCACCAATAACATCTCATCTATTGGCGGCTACTACACGTGTAGATACGACGTGGTTGCTATTACGATAACATTATCGCAATTGTAATAAAAATATTCCTCCATCGAACACCCTCCAGGTAGAGTAAAGCATACAACAAAATTATCTGGCAAATTATGGTACTAGTGTTGTAAAATCGAATGAAACTATGAAAATTATATTTCAATAATCGCCGATTTATCGGCACTGAAACTGAACAGAATTGACCCCCAAGTCCGTATTGTGTGCGACCACTTCATCTCATCAAGGCTCGTTGCCGAATCTAGAAAAATGCTTGAATTCTTGACTACGTACTAGCTAGGTACTTCCAAGTTATGAAAAACGTAGCGAGTATGTGTTACATCGTCCCTTAGTGTCATTACTGCGAAAACGAGAAACAAACAGAGACTTCTAAGAATAATATTTGGATGATTTTTATAGCGCCGTTTTTGCGTAATGTGTACGTAGATCTATACAAAACGCATGCCCATTGTCTGTGCGGTAGACGAAATTATATCTACCGTCTAGAATTCCCAATCTGAGGTTGATAGTTCATTTACTTCCTATTCCTTGTTGAGGTAGTACATGTATTATTTAATTATTTATTCGTTACCGGTAAGTGAGTTCTCTCCCAGATGTTAATCTTGACCCAGACTTAATTTTTCTGTGTCTCTTTCTAGTGTTTCTCATAACAATAGTGGTCAGTCAACCATCGTAGTACTACCTCGGTAAAATACCTGAATAAAATCCAGTAAAAAACCTAACCTAGTGTACTTGAAATGTTTAGTGTAGACATTAGGTTATTGTAGAGTAATTCAAATAGGGATGGTCCTACCCATGTCAATCAACGGATTCCTAATATTTATCAGAGCTCATCGCTTCACAGCCTTTTCCATACAATTGTATGGATCTGCTCTTCCAAAACAAACTGTCAACATGAAATCTTTTAACAATAAGTACATGTATGTGCAAATATATGTAATATATTTGTCTTACCCCTTTCGAAATGTGCAAGACATTATTTGGTAAAAAAAAAAATTGCATTTAAATCATAGCACAAAAATTTGCATGTGGCCGCTAAAACATATTGCTGCTAAAGATAAAGGCATTTCTCTGGTGACTGTTGAATAAACAAGGTCAAGCAAGGCATTACCCATTACAATGTAATGCACCATGGTACCCATGTAACGTGTCGTGCCCCAATGGTAGCATGACATATGTGGCTATCCAAAGTATTGATAATCATTTTTTTTCTAAAATAGTTTGAAATCCATCCACCAGAGGGGGCCTAAATGAATACAACAATACCATCTTCGGGTCGATGCCAATGGTTGTGGAACACCATTCTCAATTAATGAGTTTGCAGATAAACAAAAATTATAAGAAATATACATTTATCAAGCTGACATGTAAAAAATAGTGGAATAGGGAACTCATCTGCTTTGCGCTGTTTGAAGTAGTCCATAAATTTATCCTCTAACATTAATCACATGCGTTCAAGCGATATGCTACGGAGCAGATATATATATATCCTAAACATTCGGTCAAAAACTGAATCTATCAATTGGAATGTGCAATATGTGGATACCAACCCTGATGTATGGAAGTGAGGCATGGAATTGGCAGAGGAAGGATGAAAGTAGACCGAATGCTGTAGAAATGAGATTTCTGAGACGAATGTGTGGTTGCTTTTTCGACTATATAATTTTGAAAACTTTAATTGCTAATATTTTTTTTATTACATTATGTTACATGTTTATACTAGAAATTAGAACATATGTAATAATTGCACATAAGTACCTACTATTTAAAGTTAAAAATTGGCACTTAGCGCCATTTTTCATTTTTGTCATTGTCCACGTCAAATTACGGGGTTCGTTAAGGGCCAGAACCTCAGATGATATAATATAAAGAAATATTCTGTGAGGAGCGCCCGATTGTCGTCCAACGACGCTTTATTAGCCGGCATTCTTCATTTGCAAGGAACCCCCTTCTTGGTTACTTTTGGTAGTCAACGCGTGTTGTTCGTCCTCGTTTTAGTCAAAATGCCGTATGTTCAGTGCAACTTTTTAAAAATACGACCTTTATATCACCAGTATTAGCCGGCATTCTTAATTTGCAAGGAACCCCCTTCTTGGTTACTTTTGGTAGTCAACGCGTGTTGTTCGTCCTCGTTTTAGTCAAAATGCCGTATGTTCAGTGCAACTTTTTAAAAATACGACCTTTATATCACCAGTATTAGCCGGCATTCTTAATTTGCAAGGAACCCCCTTCTTGGTTACTTTTGGTAGTCAACGCGTGTTGTTCGTCCTCGTTTTAGTCAAAATGCCGTATGTTCAGCGCAACTTTTTAAAAATACGACCTTTATATCACCAGTAAGTACAAAATTGGATTAAGAAATCGATTTTTAATGATTTTTTAAAGTTTTGACGGACGTACTCAAAAACGGCCCTAAACATCATCTGTAAATTCTATAAGAGTAATTAATACCCCTGTAATCCGTAAATTCTATGCAATACGTCCCAAAATGTCTGAAAATAGGTGCAGTTTGAAAACCAACGAAAGCTATTTGAACGGTTTACCTAAAATTCTAGTACAAATTCATATAGAATTTAAAGGTTACAGTTTCAGGATTATGGTCTTTTGAAATCTTATACATTTTACTAATTACCCGTACGTAATTAATAAAAAATCATTCGCATTATTTCTTGGGTTAGCAACCTGCAAACTGCGAAGTTCGGGTGCTCACCGCTAACCACCTATCCTCTGAACGTTATGCTTTACGGCTGAGCACCTTCTTGGGTTCAGTCACACAATTCTTAGTTTTCGTATAGCGAAGGTCAAAGTGCGATGCTGAGATTATTCAGCCAGTTGTCGTTCAACACAGATATGCCTCCGGGAAACTGGTGAGGATGACATTTTTGTATTACGTGTTATGTTCAAATGTGTCAATATCCACAGAATTTAAAGTCAATCGCACGGCGACTGTGACTGCACCGAATGTGGTTTAGTGTGGTTCGTGTCTTCCGAGTGAGAGAAAACACTGACAGATTGGGCCCTAAACAAGGTGCTTTTTTCGCACCCGAAGTCTACCACTGAGTTCGATACGACTCTCCAGGAGAGTGTCGTGACTAAAGCCTTTTCCTTTCAGTTCAGAAGTCATACAATATAATGTTTCGCTTCATCCTCTATATTTCTTTAATTTTAGAGCTGGTTAGTTACTTCTAGTCGAGCACTCGACAAACACTAGAGTAGGTACAACTGAACTGTAATTATTTCTGTGACGGAGAAATAGTCTGAGAAGAGAAAAGAATTTGTTCTAGTGGTGAGGGGTAACTTTGTATCCTCGGTGTGACTTTGAAAATTGTTTTCTCAGGGGGTAGACGCCGGAACCGTATTTAGTCTGGATTTCGATGGTCCTAATGACCCTCTGCAGATAAGGGCTGAGATATAGTAGGAACTGGGTAGTAGGCACATTCGGTACCACGGGGTTAGAAAATACCTTCAACGGAGGAAATATGATTAATTTATTAGTTAGCGTCAAGCAATGTCTGCATCGCTGTCCTCGATTCTTTTCCCACGATTAATTTTATCAAGGTGTTATATCTATATATGTACATGTACATATATTTCACGGTGTCCGAAAACTAGTGGTACAAGCTGGAAGCTGGGGAATCTACTTCACATAGAGAAACCAAAAAACTTTTTTTTTTCGATTTGAGCAGTTATGAATAATTTATAGATAACATTACGATTAAGAAAGTATTGGAACTGGGTCTAAGCTTCGACACATTTTAAAATAAAACGAACAGCTGATAAAAAAAACCCTTAACGAACGATTTTTTTTAAATGTCACCTAAAAAATTGTAACTATATCGGACGTCCAAATCATAACACGTATTTTGGAAATGGCAAAAATGCTCTTACGTAATCACATGCAAAAAGTGCGTCATCGCATCAAGGTGACGTATTTCTGCTATTCAGATGACGCATTTAATGATGTAAATGTCAGTTGTTGCCGTCACTATTTCTGGGACATATGGTACACCAGTGACCTCAACTAAATTATTAAAGACGTCATAACTGACGTGTTTCTACCAATCTCAATGACGTCAATCACTGTAAACATACGTCACTTGTTTCATTGAGAAAAATCATATAGAGAAATTATTTTAATAAACGATCACTGTGAAAAGGTTATTCGACTTTAATAAACCTATATTCTATACCTGTACAAAAGTCCTGCTGACAGATTAAAGTGTCGATGTGTATCGGTGTTTTCCTGCGAAATACAGTATTTGCATGTGTTCCGTACACTAACTTTGGACTCAATTTACTCGAAAACTATAGCTCAAATCAAAAATGTTACAGCACTAAATCGATTCCAAATGTGATGTAGATTCACCAGTTTCCCGCTTGCACCGCGAGTTTCCGGACACCATGTATATATATTTTAATTTTATTCTTTATGTGAATACCGAACAGACTCCCAACAATCTGGAGCCAGTGGAACTATGGCATCCCAATTTAGGTATGTTGTGAGGCTGAAGGGAGTAGGGAGGGTAGGAGATAGAGAAGATGGAGGTTGGGAAGTACCAAGTATTTTAATTTAAGTATTATATTAAAAAAAAAACTTCCAAGTCTCTTGGCATCGGTGGTGTGGGGCTATGCTTTTGAATCAGGCGACCTTCTAGATAAAAAAAAACTTGAAGATCGGAAAAATGGTAGATAAATTTTATCGCCTTCTAAAGTTCCCTGTAGCTCGAGATAATCATTATTTCCTTCGCTTTGAAAGAAAGATCGACACCTAAGATTTGCGCAATCTCCATTCTCAAAACAATATTTTTTTGTGTGTACTGACATGAATAAAACCCCGTGAAGGGTTATATTTTATTTATTGTGGAATAGTTGGAACGGTTTCAAAACTCGATTTCCAGACTAACCAGCACAAAAAATAATGGTTAGTAACCGAACATCCATAAAATAACAATACGAACCAGGAATTACCCTATGAAAATTGGCTAAAACGTAAATATCGCGTCCGAGGGTTGTAGGATAAAAATTAAGACAAATTAACATTGAGCCAACAGTTTTATATACATTTTTTTTTTATTTCAATAATTTCTATTTTCATTATGATTGTGTATTTTATTACTTATTTATTTCTTCTTCAATAAACGCAAATTCACTTGTGGCATCATTTTACATTAAAATAATGAAAAAATATTACGAAAAAAAAAATTGTTTATACCTCCAATTTAATAAATAAATATCTACATGTGTCTAAACCAAGGATACAATGTGTACTAAAATTGTGGTTTAAATAAAGTATTTTTATTAATTAGTAGCATGTGTGGACCCGGCCTTGTTCGGGTACAATAACTGATTCGACAGATAAATAAACTTTCATTTGAATATTTTATTTCATTCCAAACGTTTATTTTTTTAAATATATCTAAATCATAAAGTTATCTACTAAAGGTACCTACTCGTGTTTTCCATTTTGAAAATATTCTACACAAAAAAACCTTTCTCTTTTGAATATGCAATCTGTGGCTAACCAGAGTGTTATATCTATGAGCTAACCTAAATAAAACATGGCGGGTTCAATGTTTTTCAAACTAATTTTAAAACGTTATAGCAACAGTTTTACATATTTTCATTCAAACTACTTTCTAAACCTTCCCGGCACTAATATAAACAAACTATGCTATTTTCAGCGAAACCGGTCCAGTGATTTTCGAGAACATCGAGGACAAACATACAAACTTACAATGATTTATATATATATAGATTTAATTTTTTACACAAAGCAACAATAAAAAAAACCGCTTGTAAAATCATATGCGGTGCAATATACGGTGCAATATTGTAGAACCTTCACTAAATTAATGTTGAGATTTAATTTCAGAGAAAGAGTATTAAAAAAATGGTTGCGAAAATAGTGATCTACGTTTCCTCAGAATATCTACCAATTGATAATATCAATTAGTAATTATTTTTTCAATTTATAAAAATTATTTTAATAAAACTAAATTAGATTTAAATTAAAAAAGACAATATAAACAAAAACAAAAAATATGCACCACTTTTGTCGCAAAATACCACCGTTTTTTGGTGAAAAATAATCCAATTTTCCCAAAAATAACGTACATTTCACAGGAAAAAAAATAACGCATTTTTTTCAGATTCCTACCAATTACGTACATATTTTTTTTTTTATGAACGCTGATCCCAACGGCTTAAAGGGGAAGTTAATTATCTCCTGCCTTTCGGGAAAACGGCGGAATTGTTAGTTACTTAGTTAGATTTGCGCTAAGTCGATTACAACAATATCTTTCTACCGAGAAGACAATGTTTAGTGGAAAATATTATATATTTAAATAGTCTACTAGAAATGAATATTGGGTGGAGACGTATTATTCGAAAACATTTTGAAAACGTAACTTAACCCAAAAAAGACTACCAATAAGTGCATACCACCATTATATAACATTCAAAATGATTCCATAAAATACGTAAGTATCGAATTTCAACAATAGGGATATTATTTTTATTGTTATTATTATTTTTTTTTTTTTATATATTTTTTTTTTTTTTTATTATTTTTTTTTTATTTTTATATATATATATTTTTTTTTATTTTTTTTTTTTATTGTATTTTATTATATTCATTTCTCTATTTATATTGTATATATTTCATATGATATGGCAGACTGGGTTTGCACTACCTACCCAGTCCAGCTTGATTAAAAACTTAAATAAATAAAATAAATTGCCGGTTGGAACAATCAATTAAATGTTGGATGCAGTACCCAGCAAAACCAAAAAACCCCAAAACCTTGCATATTGTATATTTACGCACGTTCCAGGGTGGAAGATACTCTCAGTATCGCCCCGGTGAAAGAACACCATTTGGAATTGAAACGTTGCTGAAATGGCTTTAGCCATCTTTGGTGACCATATCTGAAGAGCCGGGTATTTCCCCACCTTCCTCTTCCTCTCCTCCTTCCCTTCCCCACTTCATTTAGAGTCACAACATTCCCCAATTGGGGATGCCATGGTCTCACTGCGGTCATGGTCTCAAGACGGTTCAAAGCAGTTGGAGCTCTTGTGCGGAATTCACATTAAAAAATATATTTAAGTAGTTAAACGTAATACTTCTTTTATCGGTTCGTCGGATACTCTTGATTAAATTATCAAAATATATACCTAATAAGTATAACAGTGAATTAGTCGATATTAAAAAACAATGTTTCCCTTTTGCAATAACAATAATCTCAATTGCATTTCTCACCACGGATAGGTAGTGGGTACCGGGTACCTACCCACATCAATCATTAACCCGCCTACCGGAAAGTTCACGCACCGCCATAGATAAATCTGATACATTGAAACGTCGCCAGATAGCGACTGTGTACATTCCAAAATGGCGGAAAATCATCTCTGTAAATTGAAGATAGCGCGGATAAGCCGGCGACAGAAGCAAATCCTAACCTAATGTCGTTCCCTCGTCAACCCTATACAGTTTAATCTAGACGGATGACACTATTTTCTCATTGTATACTCAATAATTATTAAGTAATTACAGCAAAAATGTGCCATGCCACCAACCTAACCTCACTCTTGGAAATATAAGGAAAACATTTAACAAGCAATGAAGTTCAGTTCATTTAAAAAAAAACAACTATGAATACCTCAAAAAAAGGTAAAAAAATTGTTGACGACAGCAAAATAGTCGTTCAACCCAATCAAAATGCATCTACAGACTGTGTAAAAAAATATAAATAAAAAAAATAATAATAACAATAAAAATAATATCCTTATTGTTGAAATTCGATACTTACGTATTTTATTGAATCATTTTGAATGTTATATAATGGTGGTATGCACTTATTGGTAGTCTTTGTTGGGTTAAGTTACGTTTTCAAAATGTTTTCGAATAATACGTCTCCACCCAATATTCATTTCTAGTAGACTATATAAATATAAAATATTTTCCACTAAACATTGTCTTCTCGAAACTGGTCGAGTAGTTTTCGAGAAAATCGAAGACAGAAAGACAGACAAACATTCATTTTTATATATATGTATAGATAGATTTAGTTTTTAATAAAATTTCCTTCCAATTCATTTTTAAACCTCAAGGTCAGAGCCAAAATCTATTGCAGTATATGGAGACGCGCGCACTCAACATTGGGGTAACTTTTAATGGATTGAATGAATTTTGAAACATTTTCCGCGAGTAAAGCCATCCGTGTACGCCTTTTTTTTAAATACGTCCAATTTTTACAAAAGTAAGGTTTTTTTTCATACCTGTAAATATACATACCTTTATGTAGAACTCATTTTTAATTTTTTTTGTAAAAAATACAAATCTGAGAAATCTTTGGGGATGGGAAACTCTATCCGTCAGAGGATCCCTCCTTTGATGAGCTCTGGCGCCGCCGATTTCTTTCGAGAATTTTGTGAATAGTATACTTGAAAGTTTTTACAATAAAGGCTTTAAATCATATTTGTATTCCATTGGCCATATTACCATTTAAAATATGTAAAAAATTGTCTATTTTTCCTGGCGCTAGAGAGGCATTACCCCTTAAGATATACGTTATAATAATAACGCATTCTATGCTAAAAAATATGTTAACTTATTGGAATACGATACAGGGATACGAGTTCTTACAACATGTTGTTAGTACAAATACACAGAAATAATGGCCAAAGAAAATAACATTTTCCATGCGACAAGGCGTGGGCAAATACTAAGAGCGTATTTTACCCCACTGGGGAAATAAAAATAAATTCTATCTACATATTTGTTGTAGGTACTGTAGCTAGGTAGCAGTGGCGTGCATTGCCCTATGGCCTGCACGCAGGCTGTGTGTAGTTTATCGAGTAAGGTATAAAATGTATATTGAATATTTTAAATAGATAATTTATTACCTACAATCTCCACCGAATGTTGTGGACAACTGAAAAAATGAGCGTACAAGTTCCTCATCAAATTCATGGAAAAAATACGTTTTGATTAGAAATTGGTGGTATTACCTTAAAATTTATTTTTGTGGTTCCTTTTTCTTAGGTTAGGCACAGCTTTTCAGCCTCTATAGACTGCACGCCACTGACAGTATGTATCTGTATTATGTATTTCTATTAGGCTATGTTAATAA
Organism: Halesus radiatus; assembly: GCA_022606495.2. Classification (NCBI taxonomy): domain Eukaryota; kingdom Metazoa; phylum Arthropoda; class Insecta; order Trichoptera; family Limnephilidae; genus Halesus; species Halesus radiatus. The sequence continues at coordinate 11,128 of JAHDVE020004336.1, forward strand.
ACCGTAGCAATGCATAAAAGAGGTAACTTTTGGGAAAAGCTAAGTTTTCAATCGTCTAGACTCTAGAGTAATTGAAGCACATGACATTTATATTGTTTGTTATTTCTCATACAAAAACAAGATGTTTTATTTAATTATGTATTTTATTTATTTATATACACTGAGTTTTTACAGATGTTCACACTTATGTGAGAACAATCCAGTTATAAAAACTCTGTTAATATACACAAATCACATAAAATTACAAATAATCAGACAAAGAATACGCAAAATATAAAATCACGAAGTCACTCAATGATACATACGAGGTGTGTTCAAAAGAAAAGGTGAATTTTGAATTTTCGCGGGCTGTGTACATTCGATTATTGATTTTTTTTTTCGTTATGTTGATACACATATGTTTATAATATGTTAGCATTATCAGTCATTTTGGATTAGTGGTTTGTTTGATTGTCACGTTTTTGTGTGTTCTTCGATTTTTTACTTTTGAAAAAAATGGATCAAAGAATATGTATTAAATTTTGCGTTAAAAATGGAATAAAGTGCTCCAACGCACTTAAAACGTTGACTGTGGCATTCGGCGAGTCTACTTTGTCTCAAAAAAGTGTTTATAAGTGGTACAAGCGCTTTACAAAAGGCCGAGAAGATGTTAATGACGATGAGCGTCCTGGAGTTGCAACCACATCAACAAACGATGAAAACATCGAAACAGTGAAGAAAATGGTTTTGGAAAATCGTCGAATCACTGTTATAGAAGTTGCAGAGGATGTTAGCATATCAATCGGCTCATGCCATGAAATTTTCTCAGATGTTTTGGGCATGAAACGAGTGGCAGCGAAGTTTGTTCCGAAATTGCAAAATTTTGAGCAAAAGCAACGTCGCATTAGTATCGCTCAGGAGTTGTTGAATGACGTCAACGACGATCCAGATTTGCTCAAAAGGGTCATAACTGGCGATGAATCGTGGGTAATGACGGTTATGACGTCGAAATTATATAATTATACCCATAATAATGGTTATGACGTCGAAACCCAATCATCCCAATGGAAGCGGCCAGAAGAGCCAAGAATGAAAAAAGCACGGCAAGTTCGATCAAATCTGAAAGTTTTGCTCACTGTTTCCTTCGATTACAATGGCGTGGTGCATCATGAGTTCTTGCCAACAGGTCGTACAGTTAATAAGGAATACTACAAGGAAGTTATGCAACGTTTTCGTGAAGCAATACGGCTCAAACGATCGGAATTGTGGAAAAACAAATCATGGCTTTTACATCACGATAATGCCCCAATTGGGAATGCCATAGTCTCATTGGCTCCAGACGGTTGGGAGCAGTTGGGACTCTTGTGAGGTATTCATATAAAAAAAAATGCACCAGCTCACACATCAATGCTTGTTCGTGATTATTTGGCCAAAAACAACACTGTAATCATGCCTCAACCACCGTATTCACCAGATTTGGCTCCCTGCGACTTTTTCCTATTCCTGAAACTGAAGAGACCAACGAAAGGAAAGCGTTTTGCCACAATTGATGAGATAAAGTCAGAATCGAAGAACGAGCTGATGACCATACCGAAAAGCGCATTCCAGAAGTGATTCGAGGATTCGAAGAAGCGCTGGCATAAGTGCATTATATCAGAGGGGGATTACTTTGACGGGGAGAAAATGGAAATTGATGAATAAATAAATACTTTTGGAAAAAATTCGAAATTCACCTTTTCCTTTGAACACTCCTCGTAATACAATAGAATCAAGAGACATAAGTGATACATAATATAATTACCCCAATCATTGTTACATATTTACAAGTAATAGCAGGACACATTTTCAGAAACTGTACAAATTATCGACAAAAATGTTTTCATTAACACACTCTATCTTATTATAAAGTCGACACGTTTGATACAGAAGACTAAAAGTAGGCAATATGATTTCTGAATGTATTCAGGTGGGATGTGCTATGGCGCCTTGCACAGTAGGAATTAGGTACATTTATTTCAGTACTGTTAAGACATAATGTAGTAGGTATCTTTATTATTTTGTGTAAACATATTAAATCAATCAATTGCCTTCTAACTTTAAGTGAATTAATGTTGAAGTATTCAAGACGTACGTCGTATGATCTAAGATGAAGTAAACCAGATTTAATAGATAACGTGCTTCGCTTTTTTTAACAGATTCAACAATGAATTTATATGTGTAGTAATGAGAATTCCAAATAGAACTTCGGTATTCCAGTTTGCTCCTAATTAAGGCGCTGTAAAAGGTTAGAATTGATTGAGGGTCCTTGAATGGTTTACATATTATGTGAATAATTCGCATAAATTTAAAAGACTTACATTTAATGTCGTTAATGTGTACGTCGAATATGAATTTACAGAGAGTGATTCCTAGATCTCTTATGGAAGGTAGTTTTTTAAGAGTAGTATTAATAACGTAGGAAAAGTTCTTTATAATTCAATTTCGAGTAATGTTTAAATTGTAACATTTCTCAAAATTTAAGTGCATATCATTGACAAAACAACATTTATTGAGTGTATTGAGGTAATTTTGAAGCAGTTGATGATCAGAAATAGACTGAATTTGATGAAATATTTTGAAATCATCGGCAAAAAAATCACAGTTTAATTTTGAGCCAAGGTCATATGAATATTACGAAAAAGCAAGGGGCCAAGATTTGATCCCTGTGGCACACCAGACGTTACAACTATGGAAGACGATTTGTATCCTTTAATACGCACTAGTTGTGTTCTGTTATAAAAGACGACGATTCGGTGAAATACCACCATTCAGAATCGTTTGGTGACCAGATCTGAATAGCCAGGCACTTAAGATTTGACCCAGCGAAATAGGTCTCCATGTATTCCTATGTGCAAGCTTACTTAGTAAGATGGAGTGGTTAACTTTATCAAAAGCTTTTGTTAATCAGTATAATATGCATCAACTTGTAATCTTTCATTAAATAAATTACACGCATAATTACAAATTTTCAAAAGATTTGAATTGATAGACCTTGGAAGAACAAAGCCATGTTGTCTAGTGCAGAGAAGGGGCTTAAAGTAAGATAAATATTTGTATATATAAGAGATTCATAAACCTTAGCAAAACAAGATAGTATACTGATTGGTCTGTAATTTTTTATTAAAGATTGGTCACCTGATTTTCAAACTGGTACCACATGTGCTTCTTTCCATAAGTCGGGAAAAGTTACCATTAAAGATTCATTAAAAATAACAAAAAGCGATAAACATAAAGAATCTGCACAGCAACTGACAAAGAAATGGGGAATTTTATTAGGTCCACGACTTTTATTGCAGTCTATTTTAGTCAAAAACCATTTTACTTCTTCTGCACTAATATGTATTTTACCCAGATTGCTATGGTTGTGTTCAATAATGCTTGGCATTGATTCATTAGTAGGAGATTTCGTCTCGGTATAAACAGATGAAAAATATTTAGAGAATATGTTTGCTATTTGTTCATTTGCGCAAATATCATCAAGATACATTACTTTAGGAATACAATTGATTTTTGGTGATGATTTTGGGTATGACCAGAACGCCTTTATATTTATTAGCTTGCAAACCACTTTCAACTGAGTTGATGTAAGATTTATAATATTCTCTTTGCATTTTTTGACATTTTTCTTAAATTAGAGAATTCTCTATAATCTGTCGAGTTATTATATTTTTTTAAACGTATGCCTAACTTTGTTCTCTTTCTTAAGAAATACAATAAATTGTTGATTAAACCATGCAGGGTTCTGATTTTTTTGATTTGGTAATACATTTTTCTCTAAATGTTATCATTTATTTCCCATAGCTTTTTATAAAACAAGTGAACCATGCTATTAACATTTTTATTTTTAAAAAGAGTTATCCAATTAACGGAAAATAGGTCCTGTCGACGTTCATTATAGTTTCCTTCCCTGAAGTTATATTATTTTATAATCATTTTTATTCGTTTCTAAGAATTGCTTTTTATTTATCTTAATTTCAAATGAAGTATGAGTGTGATCTAGTTTGGTTAAACCCGGTAACTCGTATGTCTATATTAACATTATCAGGTAAAACAAGGTCTAACAAATTTTCATTTTTATTGAGTATGATTGAATTGGTACAAATTGCAAATTGAGGAAAGGTTGACAAGACCGTGCGCTTTGCACTTTTATAGTCAAAGGGGGAAACCAGTACATTATTCTTAAATGATGTGTCAGGCAGCCGTTTACTTTGGGGCAGATTGAAATCACGAATAATATTTATTTATTTATTCTTAAATTTAATTATGAATACAAAAACATTGGCCACCCATTTCACTAGGCAATCCTGTGTTGAGATGAGCGGCTTTACAATTTAATAATAATCCGTAAATTTCCAAAGCAAAGAATAATACATGAAATTTTTTAATTAAATATTAATAAGGTAGATAATAGTAAATAAATAATAAAGATCGGATAATAATAAATAAATAATAATAGTAAGTTAAACTGCGAATTGGAAATTGAATGTTTTAAATACAGATCCTGTAATTTTTCAATATAATTGCAATAATTATCAACTGTTACACTAGGAGGAATATAGAGGCGCAGATAAATATGAGCGAGTTGGAACGAGAATTGGATTTGATCGCAAGTCACAAATCTTCTCTGTCCCTCTCCCATTCAGGTTGTCTTGATATATTTTTTTTTAGAAACGGCGGCTAGAATGGTGGAAACACCATATCTTCTAAATATTACATTTATGTCGTCAAACAGTTCCTCACTGAATACAGTTGAATTCAACAATGTTTCAGAAAAACTTTAGATCGTTTTACAGCCAATGCCTTCAGAGCTATTTGTGTAAGGCCTTTAGAGCTATTTGTGTCCCAGTATCGTCAATCCTGATGGATTTTTAAGGGTCAAGGTCAATTTCCACCTCTGTCTCCTCAGCGTCAGAATCCGATTTGTCGGAGTGGGAAGTGTAAGGGGAAGCAATAGTGGGTGTGTCATTTCTTTGAATGTTCTGTTTTCCCCATGTGCACACAATTAGTCACATAAGAAAAACGTATTATAAAAATGACAGTTTTAATATGTAAACAAGATAATTCGTTAATAAACAATAGTTTAGTAAGCGGTGATTGGTTAATATGAAATCACAACACCAATAGAAGCATTGCAAAGTGAGCTCATAATCAAAGCGCCAATCAGCACACTTGGGCTTTTGAAACACTTCACTACCTCGAGAATTCAAACAATGCATATACGTATGCAAAAAAATAAATCATATAGAACACTATCACAGATTAAATCGCGGTTGATTTTTACTTTGAATATATTTTTCTCTCCGCATATTTGGTAAAAAATTTTTTTTTAAAGTATAAACAATAGCTTGATAGAGCGTGGTAAGTACGAGGTATTGTTGTATGTACGAGTATGTACCAACATAGCAATAAAATAGTTGTAGGTATAGGCAGGCATTTAATTATAGATATTTATTTTTTTGTTACTACAAAATGTCATCACTATGGCAACACCAAGCTACCCACTCCGTCTTTGAAATGTGTTCTTCACATTCAAATGTTTGACAGTTTGTTTTAAAGAAATAACGGAAAACATAATTTTTTGACTTTTTTAAATTTATAATTTCGATTTGTAAATTTGATTTTTTTTATTTATGTAACATCTAATAGCTATTTTGATGCATAAAATTTCACAAATACAAAAAAAAATGCTTTTCCATGTATAGTACTAATAATTATCTTTTTTGCAAAGCGTTAACTAACAAAAAAACATAAAATTATCTTAAATATTATGTAGAATCATCCTCTTTTCGGAAAGTACAAATAATTTATGACCACCGTTTGGTTAGAGTAAAACATAGAAACTTGAACCATTGTGTTTTTTTTTAATTTACTTTGTTTTTCCTATGGGCCACCTTTGTGTTGTTTAACCTTTTAAACGATCTCAACCCCTCAATGTTTTACTACTTTTAAATGTAAGACCTTAGGTACACTATTACATTAGAGCAGTGGCGGTTCGTGGCCTATCTCATTGGGAGTTCAATCGGGAAAAGGGCGAAAAAAATTCCCTCATCCCATGTTGATCTTTTCCATAATTATCATATATCTTTTCCTTAAATCTAAAGGATTATCATCATAGCACTGCACCGGAGATTATCGACCTAGAATTCCGTACAAATTTGGCATTAACAAATCCCATAGTCGCTGCGCACCCGGGAAGCTTCCTAAGTGTGCACGCTTCCACGGTTTCCGCTGAAGTTCCACGAGTAAGTTTTTGTATGAACTATTTCTCAGAATAAAAAGTTTAATATGTGCTCGATTCATATCGCACGTATGGGATTAATTTCGGATTCGATCTCACTTTAGAGAAAACCACCAATGCATTAGAGATAGAAATAGTAGCTGTAATAAATTAAAAGTAAAAAATAAATAAAAGAAGAGAAGTAACCAAAGTGCATGATATGTTTTTTAGATATAAAGCAGAAAAATTATAGCAGCATTCGTGTATACATCACATCAGGGTAGGTTAGAGATGTCAACCGTGATATTTACAGTAGTGAGGCCACCAGCTGCGCAAATACGTTTGTTCATATGTACACCGCTGCTATTTAAATATGCTTCCGACAGCAGATTTTACAAAAAGCTATTAGCTAAAACATAACATCGGAGACAACAACAGAATTACCCGCCCAAGTTTGACAACATTGAATAAATTGCGATTGTAAGACTATCACGAAGCGAGGTATTCCATTGTGAACTCGGCATGGAAGTGCATGGAAAGTTGGCGATATGAAAGTTTAATCAGCTAAAGATGGCGGAGGGAGCGGGAAAGGGAGCGAGACGGAGGAAGATGGCGGTAACATCGCCACCCTGTTCGTGAAATTGCTTAACAAGAGGAAATTTCCAAACTGCACGTAGCAAATTGGTTAACACGCAGTGGAATTAATACGTGTTGTAATGAAAAGTTTCACGTGTCGCGAGAACGGTTCTATGACAATTCGACACACTTTTGAAAGTGAAATAACGTTTTTTTTTAAATAATTGAAGATAATAATGACAACTCTCATCTAAACTCATTAATACACCAACAAGAAAATCAACAAGGAGGATAAAAGATATTTTTATATTAAAACCTATCATACAAATACGGGATATTTTTCTCCTTTACCGCGGATATTAAGAAATTGCAATACTATGTACTGCTCCAATAATGAAATAGACATTTTTAATGACACAATTAATCAATTTAAAAAAAAGTTTTACCATTAATATCAAACTGATATTTTGACGATGCCCTTTGCTAAGTACCAAAACAGTGTACCATCAGCACAGGTGACAATAAGGAGTTAATTTATGTACCTACTTGTAATATGTTTTCGATCTTTCACTTGTTTGTCATTTGCTTTAGCATCATTTTTGCCAGATGTTAATTGTTGTTTATTATTTGTTGTTTATTTATTATTACTTTTTAAATATTCATATAAGTTTTGGGCATATTGCCTGTTTATGTACTAAAATAAAATAAAATAAAAAAAACTATCAAAATGAAACATGAAGCCGAAAAGACACAGAGAAAAAATAACATTAGCAACTGGGACTCGAACACAGGACCTCGAGGTCTATCCGGGACCTTGCACTCTAATCCACTGAGCTACAGCTACCCCAATCCGTTCCGCCATTTTTATCGGTATCATGCTTCGATTTCTAAGAAGTGTTCATATCCTCATCAATGATTCAATAAGTTATTCCAAAATTGAATGATATAAAGTCATTAAAAGTATAAAAATAAATAAACAAAGTATAATTTACCCTAACCTAACCTAGTAAACCAAGTTTTTCTCTTCTTATTTTTTCATGACTATATCGCTTTTCAAAAGTGTTATGTCACTGTACGGATTTATCACTGTGCCGAATTGTCTGGTTACCACGAGAACAGCGGTTTTGATAAAATCGAGTTTTCAAAGCGACAGATACTATCAGTATCGCTCCTTGTGAAGGACCACTATACAGAATCGAAACATTGCTTGAAATGTCTTTAGTCGTCTGGTAACCAGATCTGAATAGCCAAGTATTTTCCAACGTTATTCCTTTTCAACTCCTTCCTTTTTCTACTCCACGCAGCCTCACAACATTCCCCAATTGGACATTCCATAGTCCCACTAGCTCCGGACATTTTTTTTACAGTTATTCGACACAGGAGGCCCTGAAAGAAAATCAAGGCATATGTCATCTTTGGGGATGCTGTGTGGAGGGTCTTTTCGAGGACAGGAAGGAGTGAACCTATATTTGGGGGCAGTTGGGACTGTTGTGAGATAATCACTTTACAAAATGCCTATTCTGAAGCTAGCAATTGGAATATATCACACATTAAATTAACAACAAAAAACAATACTAGTTCTTTCGTCATTTGGATTCGGTGTTCCGTGTTGAAATTTTGTCCGTCCAATGCATATATATTTTGTACCTCGTTGGCAACAAAGGGACTCTAAAGACAAACACCGAAGTGAAATTGAAGTGGAAACAAGAAACCAAAATGCATAGCAAGTGTCCGCCGCACTGAGCTTCACTAATGTGTTTACCTTGAGCACGTTCACACCTCGAGCAGAGCACTATTTGCTATTATTTCCTTGTGTTGCATTATTTGACACTGTTCAGAAACAACTCACGGAGGCTTTAAACTCCCTACAGTCCAGTGGCGTGCAGTTTATAAAGGCTGAAAAGCTGTGCCTACCCTAATAAAAAATAAGCGTAAAAAGAAAATAAAGAAAAATAGAAAAATTCCTCAAAATTCTGACCCAAATGTATTTTTTCCGTGAATTTGGTGAGGAACTGATTCAAAACGCCATGGTAAAATTGTTAGTAAGTAAAACAGTTTTTAACCAAAGGCGAGACATTGATATCATGTACAAATCAATTAATGTATTACCTGTTCGTGGTATTTTGTGGCATAAAATTCTACTGCAACATATATCTGAAAGTCCGTATAAGGCAGTGGTGGATCATGTACACAATACACGTTTCACACAAAATATAGGAATGATAGTGCCAATATTTCAAAATAAATATGGTCAACGAACCCTTGAATACATTGTACCATTTATATTTAACAAATTGCCGTACGAATTTAAAAACAATTGTCCTATGATGAAATTCTCACTGATGTTAAAGTGTTGGCTTTTGGAAAGTAACCTTGTGTATTGATGGTAACAAATATGACGGTCTCCATGGTTGTATAGCTCCTAGATATCTGGTGTACTTACTGTTACGGTGTTACTATTATATTTAAGTCTATCCTCATTGTAACCAACCTGTACTGCTGTTTTATGTATATATCTTTTAAATTTTTATTTCTTAATCTATTTAATACTTACAGATGCTTTGATATTTCTGATATTTACGTAATAGTTATATTTTTGTAATATTAATGTTTTTATAATGTTGATATTTTTAAAAGTATTGATGTTTTTATAATATTGATATTTTTATAATATTGATACTTTTATAATATTGGTACTTTTATAATTTTGATATTTTTTATGATATTGACATTTTTATAATATTATTTAAATCGGTGTTATAAAATTGGACTCTAGTATCTCAATAACAAATCTGTAATGCTTTTACCATTATTTTTTCTCTTTAATTTTTTTTTTCAACTTATGTACAGCACAAGATGCATGCGCCTAAATATAATAATTTTGCCCTACATTTGTATGATGATTGTAATTTATTGTTGTATTATATTATATTGTTGAAATAAACTCCTGCTGACAAGCTACTTGCAGTGGCTTAGCGGGTATAAGTTCCCACTGTATATAATTAATATTATACAATAAAAAAAAAATAAATAAAAAAAAAACCCCATTTCAGCGGATGATGATAATAGAATGTCATTTTCAAATATTCAGTGCACAATTCATACACACAGTTTTTCATAGAGCAATCCACGCCACTGCCCTCCACACTACCGACCAACAAATCGAAACTGCAGCTTTGCTAACATACCGTGAAATCAGTCGGCTCTCTGTGGTAGCTGTAAAATGATAATTAAAAGGTACTCAGTGAAATGCAATGTTAAAATTTAAATTGAAAATATAAATCTATAGAAAAATTATTTTATGTTAGGGAGGCATTGTCAATCATTTGCATTTATAGCTCAGATGTTCAATTGAATCATGGAATTCGTTATATTGGATCCAATACAAGCATTTTCAGCAAGTGATACATTTTATGTTAGGGAGGCATTATCAATCATTTGCATTTATAGCTCAGATGTTCACTTGAATCATAGAATTCGTTATATTGGATACAATACAAGCATTTGCAGCAAGTGATACATTTTATGTTAGGGAGGCATTATCAATCATTTGCATTTTTAGCTCAGATGTTCAATTGAATCATAGAATTCGTTATATTGGATACAATACAAGCATTTGCAGCAAGTGATACATTTTATGTTAGGGAGGCATTATCAATCATTTGCATTTATAGCTCAGATGTTCAATTGAATCATAGAATTCGTTATATTGGATACAATACAAGCATTTGCAGCAAGTGATACATTTTATGTTAGGGAGGCATTATCAATCATTTGCATTTATAGCTCAGATGTTCAATTGAATCATAGAATTCGTTATATTGGATACAATACAAGCATTTGCAGCAAGTGATACATTTTATGTTAGGGAGGCATTATCAATCATTTGCATTTATAGCTCAGATGTTCAATTGAATCATAGAATTCGTTATATTGGATACAATACAAGCATTTGCAGCAAGTGATACATTTTATGTTAGGGAGGCATTATCAATCATTTGCATTTATAGCTCAGATGTTCAATTGAATCATAGAATTCGTTATATTGGATACAATACAAGCATTTGCAGCAAGGGATACATTTTATCTGTTTTGAGAAAGTGTGTTTTAGGCGTCTTGTTGCATATTTTAAGGCAAGTAAAAAAACTCTTGACTCTGCAAAATGAATAATCGTTTTACGACAGATGGTTTACAACATAGAACAGGTGGGAATGTTGTATTAGGACTACCAGAATTCAATAAAAGTTGGTCGAAAGAGGTTGCGTCTTTTTTGCTTTTTGCTTTCGTATTTTTCCCTCATACAGCAGGACACCAGATTCGCAACTTCATCTTCTTCAAAACGTCAGTTGTATCCACCATAGGTTTGATGCACTGGAGGGAGACTCTCAGAGGGTTGTAACGCCCGTAACGATGATGAACAGTGGCGGTTCGAGGCCCATATCTTTCGAAGTTCAATCGAAGATTAAACAAGGGAGAAAGAAATTCCCTCATGTACAACTCCCGTGTTGGTTTTTTTTTTCCATAATTGTACATATTTTTTCCATAGATCTAAAGGAATTTCATTATTTCACTGCACCAGAGATTAGCAACCTAGCAACAAGATTCAATTTGACGATTCATTAAAGCGTTAGTGACTAATTAATATAATATCGTAGGTTTTAAAAAAAATCCTTTTAAATACGAAAATCACATTTCCGGAAAGAAACTGATATTTTTATGGAAAAGGGTTACATTTTAAGTAATTAACTTGTTATAGTGACAACTTAAAACAGACACAAAATGACAGACAAAAACCTATCGATTCTTTGGTATTAACAAATTCCATAGTCGCTGCGCACCCGGGCAGATTACCAAAGGCACGCTTCCGAGGTTTACCACTGAAGCTCCACAAGCCTGAATGAACTATTCCTTAGAACAGAAAGATTCATAGGTGCTTGATTCGTAATACGCGTATGTGATTCATTTCGGACTCGCCCTCGGATAGTACCACCAATACGGACGGGTCAATTAACTTTTTTATGGGAGTTCACCGCGTAAACGTACTTTAGAGAAAACTGTCTCTTATTGTGACATACTATTTATTACGTTTGAACATAGAAAACAACAGGCAGCGTTCATATGGGGAGATTGCCGATTGACGCCGCATTATGAATCTATTGAATTGGTTGAATTAAAATTTTAATCTCTTCCTCATCAAACATAAAATTGTTCCATTCACAAAAAATATTAAACCTTTAAGAACTTAATCACTGCGAATATCATGTATTTCATGAATCAGTTGGCGAAGAGATAAGAGGTATTAATTTCTTTGAGCAATTAACAAATCTTTCCATTTACTGCACGGAGAAAGTCCATTTAATGAACACGACTTTATATCAAATTTGTGGCAGCGTCTTCATCGAAGTGCACACATATTCATGGGATTATGTGTGATTTTTTTGTTTTAATGTAAAATCTAAATAAAGGTAATGCTTACAGAACGAGGTCAAAATAAGTTCAACATTAACGCCAACGAGGCATAGTTGAAACAGGTCAACAAACTCGAGTACCTTGGGGTTGAATTCTCAAGCGATGGCCGGCAAGACCGAGAGATTGACCGTTGAATAGGAGCGGCAATGCGACCTTATTACAGTTCGGTGATAGGAGAAGCAGGGTCAAGTATCTATAATATAGACCAGAGGTTCCCAAACGTTTTTGTCCTGTAGACCACTTGCTTTCCTAATATTGATTTTTTTACAAATTTATCAATTATAAATTTGTTTTTGAACCAAACACAGAGCTACTCACTTTGATAGGGTTTACTGTAGAGTGGAAATCTTTAAAATAAAACATTTGTTAGGTTTTATAGTTATACATTTATTAATTAAAACTAATTACATAAAATAAAAACACAAAAAATCAATACTATTAATGGAAGGGATGAGCCTGGTGCTTTAAAATCAAAATTTCAATATTCGGCTTCAATTTACTCAGGTTTAACCTTAAATCTTCTCGGTGAGTGATTTCCAATCTGTTTCTTTTTTTTCCGCGCTGAAACCCCTTTCCACGAGGTATTTTGATGGAAAATCTATCAAAAACTTTCTCGCGATAGTCCATACTGCAAGATTTGTAACAAGTATATCTGTCTGAAGCCAGAATTGCTGATATCCCTGTCTGAATTGTACCTTAAGTTCTTCGTTAGTGACTATTCCGATCAGTTCTTCTCGTAACATGATATCCGTTTCTTCAATGTCACAGTATGGGTTGAAAATCCACGGTGGTATTTCCATAGTCAATAGATCTTCAAACCTAATTTTGAAGACTATGTGAAGGACATTTAAATGTTGAACGTAAGCTGAAACGTCATCATCCTGACTGTTTGTCTGCGCAAAATTGGGAAACTGGGAAAATTCGCGCCGACCAATCTTTTGCTTCATTAGTTTCATTCTGGCAAGAAAAGCTGCGATGATGGAATTTGTTTTTATCAAATTTAGACTGTCACCTTGTAACTGAACGTTAACTTCTTTAAATGTAGCAAACAGATTTGTTAAATAAGCAATGTCTGTTGTGCATTTGATTATTTTTTCTTTTAAATGGGATCTTTATCATTCAAAAACTCTAAAACAATTCTCAAAAAGTGAAAAAAAATCATGTCAAACATAAGCCCTTTGACAGCCAGAGTACTTCAGTGTGAAGGAGTAATTGATGAGAGTTCTCGTTATTTTCTTCACACAACTGCGCAAATAACCTAGTATTCAACGCGTTGTTCCGAATTTTGTTTACTGTGTTTATGACGATTTGAAGAGATTGATGCAATCTGTCACTAAGATTTTTCGCAACTAAATGTTGTCGATGAATAGCGCAGTGAATTGCAAACACCCCAATTACATTTTGTTTTAAATGGCTTATGAAACCACGATAGCACCCAAACATGGCAGGGGTACCATCTTCTTCCGCTGATATTATATTTGATAAAGGGATAGCGTTTTCCATGAAAAAATCTCTCAAAACATTAAATATTGATTCGCCTTTAGTATCTGTAGTCAAAGTCCTCGCGAAGAGCAGTTGTTCATAGATTTCTTGGTCCATAACAAAACGAACATATGCCAATGGTAGTGCTTCATTACCAGGTAAAGTTGACTCGTCCAGTTGAATGGAGAAATGGGTCGTTTGCAGATAATACACAAGAGGCTTTCAACATCATAACTCATTTCATCGATATGTGTTTGAACTGTGTTGTTGCTCAAAGGAATTCTTTTGAGTATATTATAAGCAGTACCTCTTCAATGGCTGGCAAAATAAACTGTTCCCCGATATTATGAGGCTTTCCTGATTTTGCTATTAGTAGCGACATATTGTAAGACGCCCGCAAACCATCATCGTCTCTTTTGGAAGTCGAAGCGAACATACAATCCAACGTGGGTCTCCTCTGCAGTTTTTCTGTCAGTGTTTGAAGTATTTTTACTCTTTACCTGATTTATTAGGGTGACACCTTCTCAGATGATCCTCCAGCTTGGATGGTTCCATAGCGTCATTGCTTAATACTTTGTTGCATAAAAGGCACATGGGCAGGGCAGGTGTTTGTCCAACATTGATGGGATGAAGCCAAACTTCAAATAATCAACGCTGTACTGTCTACATTTTTTTTTGCTTCGGCCATCTTTAGAAGCATTTATCTGAGTACAAAAATTAACCTATTTAAATATGTTAGCAATCAAAATTGTTTCCCGGTGTAAAACCATATTTTAATCTGCAGAGATCTTTTGTATAGATTTGGTTGGGAGGAATAATGTATGTACCTACCATGGAACCATGTCTTTAAAGGTGGAAAGAAAACCATTAATGAATACTCGTGTAAACAAACTAACTAACTAACCATCACACCGTTTCCCCGCCGGGGGAAGGCAGATAGGATATACCGCCATACAACTCCGTCTTGGTACATACTCCTAGCTTCATTCACATTCATACATCGCCTCATACATACTCTTCTGTTATTCTGACTCTCGACATGGCCAGACTCGAGTATTTATTTATTCCAAACGTTTATTTTTTCAAAATATATCTAAATAATAGACTTCTTGTGTAGGTACCTACTTGTGTTTTACATTTTGAAAACACTCTACCCAAAAAACTTTCATCTTTTGAATATGCAATCTGTAGCTAACCAGAGTGTTATATCTATGGGGTAACCTAAATAAAACATGGCGGGTTCAATGTTTTTCATACTAATTTTAAAACGTTATAGCAACAGTTTTACATATTGGATTTCATTCAAACTACTTTCTAAACCTTCCCGGCACTAAAAAGAACAAAATGTGCTATTTTAAGCGAAACCGGTCCAGTGATTTTCGAGAACATCAAGGATAAAGAAACAAACAAACCTACATTGATTTTTATATATATACATACATATAATTAGGGAATTTATGTATATTATAAGAGAGTATTACGTAAGTACATACATAGGTACAATCTGTGAGGTGGATTATTACATTTGCGGGTAACCAACATTTTGGTGACGGCCTGCCTAAATGGACCCCCACTTACGTCTCATGCACCCCCAATTTTTTTTTTCATTGACATGGATCCCTTACAGGTCGGAATAGACCCCTGGGGGTCGATATAGACCACTTTGGGAATGACTGATCTAGACCAAGTAATAAGCCTATCTTCGCACACTCATCGTCACCAGCGTAAGAAGTGAGTTATTTTTTAAATTATTTCGCCTAAAGTAAGAGAAATGAAATAAGTATGAAAGCCGGCAAATCGTCCCCCAGCCGTTGTCGTGTACAGATGTTGGGCACGTGTTTGGCGTATCTCCCGGTAGCGCACGATGTAGTAGAAATCAACAAAGTTACTTTTAAAAACATGCATCACTGCAAATCAAAATACAAATGTAATTATCCACTGATAAAAACAAATTAGTTATTCAAAAATAACAATGTAGAAACACGAGTTGCATATTTGATTTTTTTCTTTATCCTTGTTATTGCACTGAATGCAAAATTCTGATGTAGAAAGAATAGCAAAATATAAGTTGAAAACAAACTGATACAAATATAAGTAAAACCATAAGGAAAAACGAGAATAGACAGTATGCACACGTATTAATCAAACCAAAATTTTCCAAGAATTATTTTTTGCATAATCGTTGGGCAAGGTTAGGTCAGGTTACGTTAGATCGGGTTAGGTTAGGTTAGGTTATGTTATTAGTAGAGACATAAAAATTTCGCGTTCACGATAACGCTAATTTTTAGGCGAAATTCGTCATTTTTACGGTAAAAATTAAAATTTCACTAATTTCACGCGAATAACGCAAAAGTCGCAAGTTTCGGGATTATTTTGATAAGCTTGTCAAAACCATAGACAAACTGAAATAACATTAAAATGGAACGGAGCTGACTTCTTGTCTAAAATCCTACACACTTTCTGTCGTTCGTTTTTTTTAAATAAATAATATTAATAAAAAATAATTTAAAAACTATACAAATAAAGAAAACATCAAATTTTCAAAAAATACTCAATGCTTTTGTTGCAAAATACCAAAAAGGGAAAATTTTCTCAATAATAACGCAAATACGCCAAAAGTAACGCGTATTTTTTCAGATATTATATTTGTAAGTTATCATCATGTTATTTTTATATATTTATTTACAAATAAAAAAATATTATTGGCGGATTTATTGCCTAGTGGCAATTTCTACCAACCGTTAGCGGGAAGATAAAAATAGTATAATATTATTACAGCATTCTCCGTATAGCGTGACTTTTCACACGTGTGAAAACAGATAAACAAATTTACTTGTACAATAATACACACGTGTGTATATTAAAAATTATGTCTCAGGAAGGAAATTGATAAGGATGAATTAATGTGGATGGGAATCAACCATTACTATGCTGGTGGAAAGATGAAAAGAAAATCTTCAATTTAGCCTTGAAAATGGGCTTTCATCATCATGATGATTTCGACCAACTTCCGTTCGGAATCTTCATGTATTAACAAATAATAAAACATACTCATAAACAATATCCATTGATCAGCGCATTTTTCACGACCACTATAAATTGAGAATATGTATGTTGCTCGCCCTATGTCCACCAGTTTCTATTCCTTGTCCAACGACGCGACGCCTCGCACATAAAGCGGGTGGGCACTGACTAGCGCTGGGTAGGCGGTTGGCCCCCGAGTGCGGCAGATGACTCCCGAGTGTTGCCACGGCGAGGCTGCGAGGCATGCCAGTTTATTTACAACAATAATACCCTCCGTGTGTCTATTGCTAATTGCCTTGGGAGGACGAATTTTACAGCCCATTTCCTCACTCGCTCGTAACTAGCTACAGGACTCTTCCACCCTTAATAGACAATTTGTCATCGAACATAGAAGTGTTTCATTTAAAGATGTAATGATAAAATATAATAGTTAAGTACAATAAGGAACTTAAGTCCACTTTTTTTTTAATTTTATCAATATTGCCGTTCTAACTTTAATAGCAGTATTATTTTTTAAGGTTCGTTTTCATAGTAAAAATAATTGTTAAAGTTTTAATTTTTAAAGCCCGCTAAAATGCACAAAATCTATGGCTTATTGGGTGTGATGTCACCGGACCGTAGAATTTGCCGTTAGATAGGTTCACTATGGATTTGCTATACGCGATTTCGAATGTTTTTTTTTTATTTTTTTTTTTTTTATTTAGCCGCTTTTAATCGAAGGACATATTGTAAAATAACACTATTATTTTTGCAGTGTACTAAAGTGTAAAAATGCAACCTAGCTGCACTTTCATAAAAAAAAAACCGTGTTTCTAATATCCCGAACCTCGTTTTTGAGGTTATGTCAGAACAAGGATTAATTTTTACTGTACGTAATTACGCATTATATTAATAGTAAACCATAACTTAACATAAGTAATAAAATTATATACCTATTTAGAAACTTTAACTGAAAGAATAATAACAATATTTATAATTAAATTATTAAGAGTTATTTTGTATAAACCACTCTATTTTTGTAATTAATCCATGTTTATACCATTATTTTTCAATATACTTTGTTTCCTGACGAGGGACCCATTGGTTTCAAAACATGTTAATATTTATTTATTAAATAGTGGTTCAGAGAAAATAACTCTTATTTATTTAATTGAAAATGATGCCACAAGGTGACAATATTTATAAATGTTTGGTTGTCGATTTATTTACGTAGGAAGATATCATATTTACATAATTAATAATAATTTTTTACATTGAACAAAAATTATAGAGCTTAAAGTCATCGAAATTAAGTTTAAATTTTGCCGAAAACTAAAAAAAATACAAAACAATATCATAAAATAAAAATTTACATACAAATCCAAAGCCAGAATACGCCCGGACCTCTCCCCGTGACGTTAAATGTCGCATGCAATGGTACCAACAGAACAGGTCGATTTGATGAGATTCTTTTTCATTCACTTTTAAATAACGATTTGTAAATTTTATGTATAATTATATATAGCAAAACTTGTATACTCAGAGTCGCTGATTATATATGAATACATATTTTAATTTATATATTTAAATAAAATTAATAATAATGTATTTTTTCTCGGAAGGTTATTCAATTTGTATGATTTTTCAGGTAATAATTATTGCTTATAATAATTTGTTACCATATTTGTGCTATGCATAAAAAAATCTTGTCTTATAAACATTAGTTTAATCATTGAAGAAGATAATATTAACATATCCCAAATGAACCACGAAACCGAAAAAACAACAGAAATTAAAAAGATTTCAGTCGCATCTGGGACTCGAACCCAGGACCTTTACCTATCCGGGGTAACCGCTTAACCAACTTAGCTAATGAGACCAGTACAATTTACGCCATTTACACCGATATCATACTTCATGTTCAAGATTTATTAATATTATCCTCCATTTTTATAAATCCCATATTATTGGCTGCTGTCCTTATGATGATAGCAAAGTTTCATTCAATGATTAAAATATTACAATGAGGTTTACAAACTTCAATAAGTTATAAAAAATAAAATTGAATATTAGTTTAATCATTTAAAATAATGAATATTTTGTTTACACCACTGTTTAATATATAAATATACTGTGTATCCTAATGAGGGAAGCTTCGCTTTCGAAACATGTTGATATTTATATATTAAACAGCGGTGTACACAAAATATTTCTTATTAATTTTATTAATAATGACACAACAAAGTAATTATACGTTTATAAAAGAAATTATACATTTTAAACCATTTTTTCACCCAATAGTTCCTACCACACAAAGAGACGTAAAATTTCCAAAGTGAAAAAAATGCTAAACTTACATAAGAGAAAAGAGAGCAACCTTCTACTATGAAGACGAAAGTATTGCTGAGGAATGTACTCAAGGAAAGTATATCTTGAAGAAAACCAGCGCAGTCGGTTGGCACTTCAGTGAAAAATTAGTCTAAAGTTGGACAAAATAAATTTTACTCCTTGCTTCCATTCTATGGTTAAGATTATTTGTTGTCATTGAAACACCACCGTAAATAAGAAGCTCATGTTTAACGCAGACGCTAAAATTATACATAGCCCGTTTAAATTTTTTAGGTTATGGCTGAATTTCACGAATTTGAATAAATTATAACACAATAAAAATGAAGTAAATTAATAAAATATGATTAGCTCAGTGGTTAGAGAGTTGGTCCCGGTAAGACAGAGGTCCTGGTATCGATTCCCAGATGCGGTAGTTACCTTTTTTTATTTTCCATGACTTTTACTGTTTCGTATTTCATTTGAGATGTGTTAATATTATCTTCAATTATTAAATTTTTAAAAAATGAGGAAAATTTTGTTGTAAATTTTTTTAAACATCCAATCCATGGTATAATTCCAGTTTCGTTTATGATTTTTTTAATGCATGACAGTTCTAGATATTTATTTGTTCAGTGGAAATTTGCCAAGTACCGAGGTCAAGTAATAAAAACAAGGGAATTAAAGAAATTGTAAAAGTAACCGCACTTATCGAAACAGAAAAGGGTACCAGTGTCGTTTTAAATGAAGATTAAGGGTCAATTTATGTAATACATCTGTGCTATTTTGTCTCTAGTCTTCGTACAGTTCGATCTAGCCAGTCTACCGAACCTAGGTAAAATTAAGCTATATTTCACAGTTGAACAGGTTTTAAACACCTGCCGAACAGTGGCGTGCAATCCATAAAGGCTAAAAAGGTCAAGGAAAATGAAGCATAGAAATAATATTACTAGTAATTACAAGTTTTAATTTCTTCTTAAATTTTATAAAACTCTTAATTGTAAATAGTGTATGTAAATAAGAATGAAAAAACAAAGAAACGAAAAAAAACATATCCTCTAGAAATATAAGAAATATGACTAAAATTAAAATGTATTATGTTTACATCTTGTATGCGCCTTATTGTTGCATATCTATTATCATGCACTTACATTACTCTTCTATTTTGTAGATAGTAGTAACTTTCGTGTACAAAAACACAAACTTTATCTATATTACTTTCTTGATGTACTTTTATTTCTGTAGCATACCATTACTGTCGCCACATGGCGCTGCTCCCCAACTCAAACACGAGAAATCTTACATGAAGAATATTATTATTATTAGAACATCTCTATCGAGTTGGGTAGATTTTGTTAAATAAGTTTGTACTTTTTTGTAATTAGCTATCTGTACTATTAAATATTTTATATGTATTTATATTAAATTAATAAAAAAAATAAAATAAAAAAAAATATATATATATGTATATACTGTAAAAAAATCGTTCTATGTACAAACAGATAAGTATTTTTTACGCTCATCCATTCAATTGGCCACAACAATCAGCGGAAGATGATATTGTAATGACCATTCTCAAATATTCAATGCACAATTATTACCCAAACTAGAAAAACTTTAATCTACCTTTGGTCATAGAGCAATGCACGCCACTGCTACAGAGGTGAACATTATAAAAAATTAACTCTATAATGCCTTAGCTAGGTTCGGTGACCAAAACTGAATGACCCGGGGCATAAAACGCCTCTCTTATATCATTTGACAAAAAAATAAAATACAATGCACAATGGAAATAACACACCGAGCAGAAAAATCTTTATTATACGTATTATAATATATTGTATTTCTGTATTACTATGACACGCTTGTTTACTTATTGTATTTTCCCACATCCTATAATTCTGTCGGTTAATGCTGGTAGTGCCCATTTCAAAAATTGATCATTTTTTGCTAAATAACTGAGAGCTGTTATTACTATTTAAAAGAGCTGGTAGGTACTCTAAAATATCACTTCATTTTAAAGAATGCCCATATCAGTCGTTCACGTTACTGAAAGTGTGGTCAACCTGACGCAAAAGGAGCTTTTATGGGTATTACCACAAAAAAAAAATGCAAAACGATGTTACCCCGAAAAAAAGTGGAAAAATTACCTGTTACTGTAAAAAAAATCTGCATAATCACGGGACATGCCAAGACTTTTCTTTCATTTCTAGAAACCCGGAAAAAAATAGATAAAAAAAGTTACCTTATTCTTTTTTTTATTTTTTTATTATTTAGTTTCAATACATTTTTTTTTTCTATTTACATAATGACAAATTAATAGGCTTTAATAAGACAATTCAGGGTGTTTTAATAATCCTCCTCATTAGAGGTTCCTATCCTATGCTTAGGCGGACTTGGTTTTGTTTCAAAACTGATTGTTTTAAACTGCTGCGACGTGAGGTATTTTTTTTTAATATTCGCCTCTGTAGCTAATTATTTGGAATGGTACTTACGCTATGTTATTCCTGAATTTGTTCGCGAGACAAATGAAATATTTACTTGTTGTATTTCATGAAGGCTATCTATTTTATCTATGTACCTACTGTGATGTGTTTTACACCTGTGTGACTATTGTAATTAACAAAATATGTAATAGTCCATATAGATCCGTATATTTTGACGGCCTCCATGATCGAGGGGTAAGGCTCTCGACTACGAATCCGAAGGTCGCGGGTTCAAATCCCGTCGTACGCAAGTAAATTTTATATAAATAATTTGTGCTGTTCCACAATTAATTAATTTAAAAATAATATGTAGTATATTTGCGCACGTTCCAGAGTGAAAGATACTCTCAGTATCGCCTTGGTGAAAGACCACCATTCAGAATTAAAACGTTGCTTGAAATGGCTTTTAGCCGTGTTTGGTGACCAGATCTGAATAGCCAGGTATTTCCCCACCTACCTCTTCCCTTTCTCCTTCCCCTCCCCAATACCTTCAGCCACACAACATTCCCCAATTGGGGATGCCATAGTCTCACTGGCTCCAGACGGTTGGGAGCAGTTGAGACTCTTGTGGAGTATTCATATAAAAAGGGCGCATATAATATAATAAATAAATAAAATTCTCGATAGTTCCTCTTCTTTGACTTCTTTGGGCCAGGTTTTGATGTGGTTTTTAAAATTATTTACATTTTCCGTTTTCTTTACTTGCTGGGAAAAGTGAATTATGGAGTTTATTGGAGAGATAATTAAATTTCATTTGTCCAAAAGTAGATTTAAATTTGGGTATATTCATAATGTCATTCTGGTTAGTTCCTGTGTTGTGAAAATAAAATTTCTTTTTTTTTTTTTTGATTTTTTGAAATGTTTGATTAAAACAATCTTAGCATAGATATTTTGGATGTTAGGGACTGCAAAAGACTTGAAGATTTCTTTTGTTGGCGTTCTTATGGAGGCTTTAAGGGTAGTCTTTATAATACCTTTTTGGGATTAAGACAATTGTTCCATATGGTTTGTGATTATTCATGACAATATTTTCGTATTTTGCGCTATATATTAACATAAAAAATTAACAAACCATAAAAACCCGTGTTAAAAAGTAAATAGTTACTTAAATGGAAAATTCTTGTAAATTTTCATTCATGTACCCGCATATTGTGTTTATTGAGAATTACCCACGAGATTTATATTTTTACCCATTTTGAGGTAATTACTCCGATACTCCGGTTCCGTCGAATAATGTCGACTTTCCAGAACATGTGCATTTGACTTAACCCCCAGAACTATACTATTATATAGCATTAATTTGTGGCTAAGATACAAAGAACTGAACGCCAGTTTAACCATTAATATAATACATTTTTTGTTGCATTGTATGAGTGTATAATTTATTGTATTATATTAATTTACTGTATTACAAAGCCAACAAGAGAAACCGGGTGGATATTTTACCTTCTACTAGTGTCGTGCAATCCATTAAGGCTGAAAAGTTGTGCCTATGAAAAACAAGCAAATAAAAAAAACTCGTTTGATCGTCAGTTTATTTTTTTCATAAATTTGTAAATATTTTTTTATGTCACAAGCACTCTACATTGATTAACTGTGTCTAAGATAATATTCAAATTTTATTAAGATTTGAATATTATCTTAATAATATTGAAATTTTAATAAGATAATATTCATATATGATGCACAATTTATACTCGAACTCGAAAACTGCGTACGGCCTACCTTTAGTCATAGATCAATGCACGCCACTGGCTTCTGCCTATAGTGTTTTCCTACATCTTATGGTATTCCTTTCGTTATATTAATTTAATTGACAACAAATCTCAAAGAAATGCATACAGATTCTTTAAAAAGGTTTCCCTGTTACACAGGTTGGAAATGAGAAACTTTATACTTTGCAATGGTATTTTAAAAATTCTACGAAAAATGGCTGGTGGGTGTATTGATTTTAGAACAAGAAAATCGTTGCGGTTTGCTCCAGTTGGAGTCCGTCAGTCATTATTGATTCAGTCAATCAGTATTATTTATTGATATATTTATAGGTACCTACATTACTAATTCAAGAAGGTAGAATGTTTACAGTGGAATAAGTTGAAGGCCTTTTACACGGATAAGCAGTCGTACAATAAATAATAATGTGAACGGAAGAAGAAGCCAGGAACGCCCGAGGAAGCTATGGCACGATCAACTGAATCAAATACCTGAGTATATGTCAAAAGTTGAAATAATATAAGATAATGTATTAGACGATGTATGAATATGAATAAAGCAAAAAGTGAATGCCAATTGCCGGTGTGATTTTTTTTTTTAATTGACGGACCGTTGTTCATTTATACAAAATACAAAATACGATGTGAAATAAACAAGAGTTATGTAAAAAGAAGAGCACATACATAATAAAAATGAAGCAATTACACAAATAGGATAAAAACATACAAGACACTTTGTTTTTAATCCACTTTTATTTTTTATTTGTGAACTAGTTTCGATTCTGCCGAGTCGTCTTCAGGTTCATGTTCTATGTCCTGAAGACGATTCGGCAGAATCGAAACTAGTAGACAAATAAAAAATAAAAGTGGATTAAAAACAAAGTGTCTTGTTATTTAATACATCATGTCAATCCATGATGTGTTCGCTTATTCTGAAAATCTAAAAATATACGTTCGAGAGAACATACAAGTAAAGTCTCAACAACGTTTTAGGAGAGTCCGTGATTTTAGACAACCTAAAGGATGATTAGTTAGTTAAGTACTCTTATAGTAGCTATAAAAATTGACGGTTATCGTGGTGGAATGGTAAAGATCCTTGACTACGAATCCAGAGGTCGCGGGTTCGAATCCCGGCGTGCGCAAATAAATTTTATGGGCGTATGCGTTATTTCACATGTAACTGATATAAAAAATATATGGTATATTCACGGTACGTTCCACAGTGGAAGATATTCTCAGTATCGCCCCAGTGAAAGACCACCAGAATAGAAAGATATCTTGAAATACCTTTAGCTTTATTTAGTAACCAAATCTGAATAGTCAAGTACTTCCCAACCTTTTTGTTCGCTTTCTATTGCCCTTCCCTATTGCCTACATCCTCACAACATACCCCAATTATCGGGAATGCCATAGTCCCAATGGCTCCGGATAGTTGGGTCTCTTGAGCGGTATTCACTGAAAAATATGTATTTTTAAACTTTTAAAGCTTATTACGTTCCGTTCACAACTGGATTTTGTATGGAATATGACGGAAGTATTCACAGGGGAGTTTGTCTGGTCGGAAATTGCCGAGCAGTTTTTGCCATTGCCGAGCGCTCTGATCGGCTGGAATAAGAATCCGGGAGCTTTTTTACTCCCGATATGAACAGAGAGGTAGATTCTCTACATTATTCTCATACAGACCAAGCAAATGAGAACGTGATTTTGAAAGAACTTAAATGTATTATTTCAACGAACTTTTAATTTCACCTAAGCTTGAACCTTGGCTCGGTTGAGGGGGGATTTATTTTATTTGAATGAATTTTCACAAAAGCGAGATAATTTAGTTATTTTTTTAACAAAATTAATCGATTAAAGCTTTAATTTTTCCTGTGACAGTAATTATTAAAACAACAATAATAAGTTTCAAATAAATAAAAAAAACTCACAGAAAAAAAAAAAGAATTTTAAGTTCCAACTGAGTCTCGAACTTGGGACTTCTCATCTATCCGCTATATAAGTACGATTTTGATAAAAAAAAAAAAACAGCAAATTTTAAATGAATTTCGAGAGCATAGTGGATAGATGTAGTTACTCAAAATCTCACAACGAAGCATGAAACCGTAAAGAAGCAGAAAAGAAAAATATATCCCGGATAGACCATCAGGTAGTGTGTTCGAGTCACAATTGCTACCGATATATTTTTCTTTTCTGTTTCATGTTTCATATTGAGTTGTTAATATTCACTTCAATAATTAAAAATATATTAAAAAGCAGTTTATCGTAACTTTTTATTCCTCTTTTGTTCTATATTTGTTTTTGTAACTTTTTTGTTACATTGATGTTAAATAAAATGTTTTAAATAATAAATAAAACTAAATATGCTAAGTGCGTAGCAACATTTGGTATATTTATTATAAGTAGAATTTATTTATAAGCTAAATAATAAAATTCTACCGGATTATATGTTAACCCTTTAAGTCTACTATCAAAATATGATGTAAAGTGGGATCTGGTGTTCTCTCTTTCTAAAACACATGTCTGACCTTAAGAAAACGGGAGATAGAACGGGTATTTTGGGGACTGTCATTTGGTTCCCAATAAGGAACAACTTGAATTGTCAAGCTAAAAAGTGTTGGAATTGGTAGTACTGTTTTTAACCCAATTTTTTTTTCTGTGACTTTTTATATTTCATATTCTTTGAATCTTAGTAATATTTTTTCATATGAAGCGGTAACTTGGTGATGTGACATTATAATTTATAAAATAAAACAATAACTTTGTTTTACATCACTTTTATTTATACTTTAGCCGACCGGGTTTCACTACTACCGTAGCTTCTTCAGGGCAGTATACAACTAAACTATGAACTAAGATGCACATGTGTTATGGATTGATACAAACAGGC
Source organism: Halesus radiatus (assembly GCA_022606495.2). Taxonomy (NCBI): domain Eukaryota; kingdom Metazoa; phylum Arthropoda; class Insecta; order Trichoptera; family Limnephilidae; genus Halesus; species Halesus radiatus. The sequence goes on from JAHDVE020004336.1 coordinate 37,303, forward strand.
TAGTGAAGGGCCAAGGGTTGGAGATCAGCAGGTACCTGCTGACCGGGAGGGGAATGTACTTTGTTTATTGGGAATAATTTAAAGATTGGACTTTTATTTAAATTTATTTGATTATTTATGAGTCTACTATTAGTGTTTTTTGCTTTCCTTATTTCTAATGCTTCTAAGTTATCTAATCGAATGCCGGTTACATTTTTATGCAGTAAACTAGTTCCTGTATTTTTATCGAATGTGTGGTCTGTTTCTAAGAGATGGTTAGCAAATTCGGAGAAACCATTATTATTTAGACATGTTAAGTGTTCTTTTACACGGATATTAACATTACGCGACGTTTTGCCTACATAGAATTCCGGGCAATCATTACATTGATGTAATGATTCACTTGGTATATTAACACCATGTTACAGAATACAATGCACCGCAATTTATTGACTGGTGATACAATTAAGAATGTTAAGATAAAAGAAATCTATTTCGGTGTGCATAATGAGCAGATCCGAATGGCCAGACAAATTCATCAACACCTTATCCTTCCCTTCCCCCAATAATCTTCAGCCTAACAACATTCCTTAAATCATCTTCATTTCCTTAAAAAAAAACCTCCATGTAGCATCCCCAAAGATGGCATAGGCCCTGAGGGAAATTATTGTCGTCGGGACCTCTTGGGTGGAGATAAAGTAAATTAAAAAAATATAATAAAATAAATAAATAAATAAATAAAAAACAATAATCACTTTTATTTTATTGTTTTGGAGTTACTGACATTCCTCAATGTGATGACGACGTCAGGGTACAATGGCGTGTCGTTTCCAATAATATCGGGGATTGCGTGGTGATCAATCAAACTCGTATGTTGGTAGGTTGGTTTAATTATCACTGTCGCAATGTTAGAAGGTATGAAACTGAGGTATGAAGAAGGAGGAGACAACCAGTCATACGCTTATATACTTCCATAAGTCATGCTGTCCCTTTCATGCACTTGGACATACGTTCGCCAAACTCAGAAACAACTAAAGAGATAAACCGATAGAAATGTGTTCTGTAATGACTTGTCTGTATGCCCAAAGTAAGGTGATTTTGTGTTTACTTCTGAAATTGATCAAACATTTCTAAATATAGAAATTCTTTCTTGAGCAGGTCTACAATTTAATTACTTGCCTGTCAGGGGCCTAGGAGTCGAAAGGTTTATGTAAAGTAGCGACACCATTTTTCTTTCAAATTATATTGTACATAGATCACACGAAAAGGGATTAGGAAGAAAAAAAAAATATCGCATTATTTTTTGTTCTTAAAAACATGGCTAGAGGGAAGGTTGTTTATTGCTAATGAACCGTTTTAGTGCTATGCTTATTTTGCAAGTATGTATATAAATTGCTACAGATATTCGTGTTTTTAAATAAAAAAAAGGGTGGTATTCAATAAAAATGCAATAACTGGGACAAATATCAATCAATTTTAATGATTTTTTTTGAAATTATACAAGTAAAGAATGAAATTTTACGAATATTACAGTTCTAATTAAAAAAAAACTACACATTTACAACTACAAAAAAACATTAAATACAAAAATTTAAGATTATTTCACTTGACAATTGTTCTTTTGAAAACGAATCCGAAGATTCACTTTCTATTCGCAATCTTTTATTGCGATGTACAATAATGTCGATTCCGTCGTCACTGTCTTCATTTATGGGAACAAAGGTCTCGTCGTCCGTAGTGCCGCTATCATTTGATACATCGCGATCATTCGCAATAGAACTAACTTCCGACATGGTGAAAAATATCGATTCACTTTAGGGTGTATTTATTTTAACAGCAACCGCAATATACCACGCTCAAATTGTACGCGTGCTCTCCCGGGGACGAAAAAAGCACACTGAAAATTACAGCGCTACAGCGTGCGTCGTAATTTACGTAACAAAATCTTACAGCGCGATGGCGCTGGGTCGCACTCTAACGATTAATTATGCTCATCGCCTTTATTAAAAATTAACAAAAATTTAACAAAGAGATAGTAAAAAAAATGAAGTTCCTACCGGGCAGAGGCAGTTGCGTTGTTAATGATTCCTATCTCCTGGCGAACTAATAGATATTGAGAGAGGGTGGAAGTACTGTTCATTAAAATAAAAGGAAAGTGTGATATTTTAAAATTACCATCACGTAATCGTGCTCAGGTGTCCCCTAAAACAATGGAGGCGCCCGCAAAGCTATCGGGGTAATCTAATCTGTCCGGAAATGAAAAAGAAGAGCGAACAAAGGTTTCCGGAATATTGTCTAATGTTACCCTTTCGATAAATTGAAAAAGACGAACGATCCTTTGAGACAAAAAAGGAACGTTTGAAAAATGTACAGATTTGAAAATACTGGAAAAGGCAATAAAAGACAATGAATTCTCTGTTAGAAGAAATATAAGTACCTACCTACCTACATCTTGCCAAGTTGTTCGATAGTACGTGGCTCATTTTTATAGCGCCTTTTTCGAAAAATATTACCTCAAGAGAGCTATTATTCCGTCATTATTTTTTACATTTAATTCAAACAAATAACTACACACGATTCATGGATATGAAACTATCTAACCATCAGTGGCGTGCAGACCATACAAGCTGAAAAGCTGTGACTGCGCTAAGAAAAACAAATCACTAGAAGAAATTTTATAAAAATTTAAAATGGCGACATTTCTGAGGAAAATTTATTTTTTCCGTGAATTTATTCAGTTGGCCGTCAGCAGAAGATGATAATAAAATTGCCATATTCAATGCACAATAAAATGAATACCCAAACTTCCACAGCCAGCAATGCACGCCACTGCTAACCATCATGTTTGTTCACCTTGTGTTTTCTTCAATTATTAATATTATTGTTATAACTGAAAAATAATATAACAAAAGTGAAGCATATTTGTCTCTGCTGTATTATAAACTAAACTATATTTTTTATATGATTTTATTTTTTGCACCATTCCCTCACCAAACACAAGAACATTCTTTCTTTATGGAGAGAAACAGGTATATAATCTTTTCTTTACTACATTATGTTAATAATGTTTATTTTATATCTTCTTATTTGAAAAAATATATATTGTGTTTTGTTTTTTTTTACAGTGACTCCACACAGGAGGCTCTGGGGGAAATAATTTCCCTCAAGGCCTACATCATCTTTGGGGATGATGTGTGGAGGGTCTTTTAGAGGATAGGAAGGAGTGAACTCGGGACTTGAAGAGACAGACCCCTGTTGTAGGAGGGAGGAAAAACAGATCATTCCACAGCTGAGTTGTAGAAGCGACCCGTTCTCATGTGAGAAATGTCAACCGTATGCAAATGTTGGGCATGCGTTTGCGTGTTTTCCGACTATGCACCGGTGCCGAAGGGATCAATGACGCTGGTTCCTCAGACCATCTTAAATTAAAATACCAGTAGAACAAGGCTGTGCTCCAAAGATTGCAATACGTTTTTTTAAAATAGGCGAATCTATCAAACGGACCACCCGTTTCTGCACAGAGTCAAGGGTTTTTTTCAGATATTTTGGGGCTCCCGACCAGAGATGTCTGCCAAATTCTATAGTGGGGTGCACTTGCGATTTGTACAGGGTCAGCAGTTGTGTACTAATAAAGTATCTGCGGGCTCTGTACAATGTGCCAGAGCTTCTGAGAAGCTAACTTTACTCTGACTTCGATGGAGCCCCCATACCTGAACCGGTCACTTAAGGTTACACCAAGCATATCAATAGAAAACTAATACTTATTATGTAGGGGGATGTCAAGTAATAGTCTCTTTATTCCTGATTCACAAGCACGCGTTCTCGTAACTCGCGGTATGTTTTTCTTCACTCGAGGGGTAGGTGTAAGTGCCCGGGAAATCATTACCGACCTTATGACCGCCAACCCTTTTTCTTCTTCTAATCCTTATAGGCTGCTAGTTATGTCCCATTGCTGGCCATGAATATCAGAGTTACAATTGTGTTAAATAAATAAATTTGAAATTATCAAATAAATCATGCGACTTTTCACCAGAGGTACAAGTTTATATCTTTTGCGTTAGCTAACGCAAGTTAAATCGCCCATAAACAATACACTTTAACAGTTTTCATAAACACAGCGTCGTCTCTTGCATTTGCGTTATTGATTGGCCTCTTAACGTAAACGCAAACTTAACTTGTTAGCGCGATATGGACTACAAAACTGTCAAAACGTGCTGTTTATGGCCGATTTAACTTGAGTTAGCAACGCAAAAGATACAGACTTGGCCCCTAGGACTTGATAAAGTGGATGGAACGTCAAACACCACGTATTGTATCATTGTATTGCCATTTTAAAGGTTTTTATGCAATTCTCTAGATTTTCGAGTTTAGATATTTTTCAGGTAATTAGGAGCTTCCAGCCAGAGGTGACTGCTCAAGAGTGAAGCGCACTTACAATTTATTCTTACAGGATCAGCAGTCGGCACCATTATGGTATCTGCGATTTCTGTGCAAAACACTCAAAGCAGAGTTAGCTTCTGAGAGACTAACTTAAATCTGGTTTCGATGGAGTCCCCGTGCCTATCTCCGAAAACCCAACCCTGAGAAATATAGGTTTTTTGTTTTAATTTCCGGCCTGATTTTACAAACGATTTCGTCCCTTTAGCAAAAAATACCTAGAGTTACATAATTTTATTTAAACACAACAACCTACTTTTTATCCTCTCAACCAGTTCCCATAAAATAAATTTTGCGACATTTTTTTTTCAAATAAATACAATATCTAAAGGTTATTATATCTAAACGCATTACACACAGCAAAATACTATTTGCTCAATGTTACATAACCCCTGACTCAGGCATCATATTACTTATTTTTGAAGTAAACGCAAACATTTTCAGGTCACAGGCTCATTTCTATCGTAATTTATGGAGTTGAAACATCCATCTTAGTGTAAAAAAACTGTATTCCATTATTTTCAAATGTTCATTAAGAGAAAATAGTGTTGAAATTCAGGCAAAGCCGGGTAGAACTATTACTTCCATCGCTTAAAGGAGCTAGAAAGACGACTTGTCATGTATTAGACATTGAATTTCAAAATCGGGAAAATAATAAAAAATTATTCCCAAGTTAAGCCGAGCACGCAAGTAACAAGAGCCAAGTAAAAACAAGAAATAAAAATATTTTCTAATCATTCAAGTTACTGTATAATAACGTCACCAACAACAGAAACGGGCTATTTCTTTAATTATCTCGTAATAAGGAACTCCAGTGAAAAATATAATGACTTTAAAAATGTATATTCATATAGATCAGCAAACGACGATTCTGAATATAAAACTTTAATTATATATAATTACACGTAGAATTTATGAATAGTTATTTAAAAGTGAATAAAAAATCAGCTCATCAATACGCCGTGTTATGTTGGCACGATTGCGTAAGGAACATATGACGTCACGTGAGCATTCTGTTTTTGGATTAGTATTAAAAAAGTTATTTGTCGATTTTGTTTTGTATTTATATACGTATTTTTTTTAGTTTTGGCAAAATTTGAACTTAATTTGGGTGACTTTAAGCTCTATAATTGTTGTTCAATATAAACGAATATTATTCATGAAAGAAATTAGAGTATTCATGATCAAACCAATTATCAATACGGATATTATAATAATGTTAATAGTCAATACTATTATTCAATTTATTTTTTATAACTTATTGAAGTTTGTAAAGCTCATTGTAATATTTTAATCATTGAAGAAGATAATATTAACACATCCCAAATGAACCTCGAAACCGAAAGAACAACAGAAATTAAAAAGATTTCAGTCGCATCTGGGACTCGAACCCAGGACCTCTACCTATCAGGGGTAAAAAAAAATTTTTACACCGCTATTTACACCGATATTATACTTCATGTTCAAGATTTGTTAATATTATCCTCCATTTTTATAAATCCCATATTATTGGCTGCTATCCTTATGATGATTGCAAAGTTTCATCCCGAACCCAATTGCAATCTGGATAGAGTCTCGGATATACTCGAGACCCATTTGGGATGTGTTAATATTATCTTCTTACTTTTATTACTTATGTTTAGTTATGGTTTACAATAAACAGAATATACAATTATGTATGGTAAAGCTCATCCTTGTTTTGACATTTGACATTCTAACCTCAAAACTGATCCATACTGACCGGCCACAGATTTGGAGCGTTTTGGCGGTTTTGAAAAATTGAAACATCGAAAATTATTTTAACCGTGACAACAAACTTTAGAAAAAATCGAAGTATATTGGTATTTAAGTTTGAACGTCATTTTTGATTTAGAAAATAAATAAAAATAATAATAAAAATAATAAAAATTTCCTTATGAATTTTTCCAGAAGAGCCAAATAGCTGGGTTATTTGGGCGTTATTTGATAGATTTTTTTACATGTTTCGCTAATGAATTTTTCTCTACTCTATTAGCGAACCGTGTAATAAAATATACAAGAATCCGCAAAAAAAAAAATTTCACAATCTTGAAAATTTGCTAAATACGAGATACGCCTGTTTATGTTGTGGGCGACGACATAACAAAATTAAACACCAAAAATAAAAATATATTTCGATCAGAAAGGGTTAAATACCATCCCAATCCTACATTTAACGAATAGCGTGAAATTTTAAACGTTGCCACAAAACAAAATTATTTGCTCTACCAATAATTTTAAATAAATAGCAATAAACGGAAGAATTGGCCCAATAATAACAGCGCGCCGAATCATACTGCTGCAAATATCACATGAAATATGTGATGCAAAGAGATTACACCGAAAGTTAATTAGATAGATCTACCAGCACATCGGACAAGTCGCACTCCCGTGACTACGCTGTAATAACTCAAAAATCAGGTAAACAGTAGTACGTTTGGTAATACACCTGGTGTTACTAAATAAAAATAAAAATAAATCCTTCTTCAATAATAGATGTAAAATTACTTCGTGGTGTCATTTATTATCAAATGAATAAGAAATATTTTGTGTAAACGACTATTTAAAATATAAATATCAACATGTTTCGGGAGCCATGCTTCCCCCCTCAGGATATATTATATTATGTGTGCAAAATTATTATGTATTATATTATGTGTTGTTACATAACGCAAATAGTCCCTAAATCTAGCCTCTCGTTAGACAACAGCGCCTCAAGCGGCCGAAAGCAAGACCTCGCAAAAGAAACATCCGACGCTCTGCCCAACACACTTCCATTCCCCGCCCGGAGGCCGCCTCGGCAACACACTAACTCGCCTGCTCTGAAGATGGCCTTCCCGCCCGCCGCCATCTACGTCTCGCAGAGAAGCACGCGAGCAACTATCTAAGATGGCTGATAATTGCTTCAACGGAAACCCCAATAGCCAACAACCTAAACCGTGAGCTGTCTTTACATTTTCCCCTCTGTTGGTGTTGTATTTTAAGTCACAGTTTACATGCCCGTTTTAGAGATTATCAGAGAGAATTTGCCCGAAACATTATTGTGAGGTTAGGTTAGCCTACTGTTCACCATAACAACATTCACCATGTCTGTACCTTCCTCATAATTAAACCACTGAGTTTTGAAAGCATACGATAGTTTCATTTGACAAAGTATTCGAGTCTGGTTCCCAATTATAAGACCGCCTGTCGGCTCACGATCCTGCAGAGGAGCTTCTTGGCCTGCCGCAACTGAGCTAATCGAAGGTCCAGAGCCGAGCTCCCCGGAAGAACACCCCTCACCGGGTAAGTCTGTACCAATGCTCCGTCTCCCGTAATTGCACTTTCCCAACCATCCTCCTCTCCTTCTCCCGATTTCCCGCTCCCAGTCAATCCGTATTATTACAGTGTCCAAAAAAAATAAAAATTAATTAATATAGGAATAATGTAAGAATAGGAAGTAAGATTTGTATAGCGCCCTTGAGGTGATTTTTCCCAAAAACGGCGCTATAAAAATCATCCGATTATTATGTATACTTTGGATCCTGATAAGGGAAGCTTTGCTTCCGAAACATGTTGATAATTAGTGGTTTAGTGGTTTACACAAAATATTTCTTATTCATTTAATTAACAATAAATACATTTGAAAAACACCGAGCAAAATGGCAGATCTCAAATGAACACGGTAATCACAACAAACAAACTAAAAGCGATGAATTGGTTCGCGATCTCCAAAATCATGAAAATCGTATTTATTTGATTGCTCAGAAATAATCGTGATTCCGTAAATACTGCGAGTAGATAAAATCCTGATTTTAAGTGTTGTGTGAATTTGTGAGTTTTTAAACAAGGAAAAAAGTATCGGGGCTGCAAAAATGCTGTGAAGTGTCAAATTTCCTACTCGCTAGCCATTTTTTGTAATCGGTTTTATTGTATAATGAGGCAAAATAAGCTATTCAAAGAATTATTGCAAAATGTTTGAAAATATGTGTCCGAACATCACAAAATCGTCGAGGGGTAAGGCTCTCGACTACGAATCCGAAGGTCGCGGGTTCAAATCCCGGCGTGCGTAAGTAAATTTTATTTAATTAATTTGTGCTGTTTCATAATTAATTCATTTAAAAATAATGTATAGTACATTGCGTTCCAGAGTGGAAGATACTCTCAGTATCACCCTGGTGAAAGACCACCATTCAGAATTGAAACGTTGCTTGAAATGGCTTTTAGCCGTGTTTGGTGACCAGATCTGACTAGCCAGGTATTTCCCCACCTTCCTCTTCCCCTTCTCCTTCTCCTCCCCAATACCTTCAGCTTCATAACATTCCCCAATTGGGGATGCTATAGTCTCACTTGCTCCAGACGGTTGAGAGCATTTGGTATCTTGTGCCGTATTCATTCCAGGATCATGCGGGAATTTAATGCTTCGCCTTAAGTCTTTTTACACTAATTTTATAACTGCCACAGTACAGTCATTTAGAGCGCTAAGCACTAGACGACAATTCGGTTTGACATACGAGGTTTGTTCAAAAGAAAAGGTGAATTTCGAATTTTTTTCGAAAAGTATTTATTTATTCATCAATATCCATTTTCTCCCCTTCAAAGTAATCCCCCTCAGATATAATGGTAGTAGGAGATTTTCAAATATTGTTAGGTTATTCGTAACCAAGTAATATTTGTCTTTCTTTAAAAAAAAAAAAAAAAAATCGAATTTTTTTCGAAAAGTATTTATTTATTCATCAATATCCATTTTCTCCCCTTCAAAGTAATCCCCCTCAGATATAATGCACTTATGCCAGCGCTTCTTCCAATCCTCGAACCACTTCCGGAATGCGTTTTTCGGTATGGCCATCAGCTCGTTCTTCGATTCTGACTTTATCTCATCAATTGTAGCAAAACGCTTTCCTTTCATTGGTCTCTTCAGTTTCGGGAATAGGAAAAAGTCGCAGGGAGCCAAATCTGGTGAATACGGTGGTTGAGGCATTATTACGGTGTTTTTTTTGGCCAAATAATCACGAACAAACATTGATGTGTGAGATGGTGCATTATCGTGATGCAAAATCCATGATTTGTTTTTCCACAATTCCGATCGTTTGAGCCGTATTGCATCACGCAAACGTTGCATAACTTCCTTGTACGAGTAGTATTCCTTATTAACCGTACGACCCGTTGGCAAGAACTCATGATGCACCACGCCATTGTAATCGAAGAAAACAGTGAGCAAAACCTTCACATTTGATCGAACTTGGCGTGCTTTTTTCGGTCTTGACTCTTCTGGCCGCTTCCATTGGAATGATTGGGCCTTGGTTTCGACGTCATAACCATATACCCACGTTTCATCACCAGTTATGACCATTTTGAGCAAATCTGGATCGTCGTTGACGCCATTCAACAAATCCTGAGCGATACTAATGCGACGTTGCTTTTGCTCAAAATTTAGCAATTTCGGAACAAACTTCGCTGCCACACGTTTCATGCCCAAAACATCCGAGAAAATTGGATGGCATGAGCCGATAGATATGCCAACATCCTCTGCAACTTCCCTAATAGTGATTCGACGATTTTCCAAAACCATTTTCTGCACTGTTTCGATGTTTTCTTCGTTTGTTGACGTGGTTGCAACTCCAGGACGCTCATCGTCATTAACATCTTCTCGGCCTTCTGTATAGCGCTTGTACCACTTATAAACACTTTTTTGAGACAAAGTAGACTCGCCGAATACCACAGTCAACATTTTAAGTGCGTTGGAGCACTTTATTCCATTTTTAACGCAAAATTTAATACATATTCTTTGATCCATTTTTTTTCAAAAATAAAAAATCAAAGAACACACAAAAACGTGACTAACCTTTCCAGTTGTCAAAAACAAACCACTAATCCAAAATGGCTGATAATGCTAACATATGATAAACATATGTGTACCAACATAACAACAAAAAAAATCGATAATCGAATGTACACAGCCCGCGAAAATTCAAAATTCACCTTTTCTTTTGAACAAACTTCGTATGTTGACATACGACAGTCTAGTTGCGGGAGTGCGAAATACCGTGTTATCATTATTACTGCGTCGGCCGCAGGGTACTTGGCTGCGCAATGAATACCAACATTGAAATTATACAGTTGATAGTTTGCTACCTTTTTTAATGGAGTGTATAATGTAATAATGTATATAGATGAGTAAAAATATTAATTCCATTAAAACTTATTTTATTACTACCACTAACTAATACCAAGTATACCTACGCACTGGCCTTGTCTATGTGGGAATTTTTGTTATACGAGTATATGCAATATACATAAATTTACATATATTTAAAAAAAAAACTTTTTTGTTAACTGCATTGATTTAATTTTTTCAATAAATGTAAAACATACGAGTAAATTGATTTAGTTTATTATATTCTTTCTCGCTACATTGTCTTTTTTTCATAACTGATAATAAAAAAAACTGTTTTTATAACCTTTGTACGTTTGTAACAATGTTGGTAACAATGTTTGTAACAATGTTTGTAAAAATGTTTGTAACAATTTTGTAACAATGTTTGTAACAATGTTTGTAACAATGTTTATAACAATGTGTGTAACAATGTTTATAACAATGTTTATAATGTTTGTAACAATGTTTGTAATATTGTTTGTAACAATGTTTATAATAATATTTGTAACAATGCATGTAACAAAGAATTATTTAATGAAAATAAGACAATAACTTTGTTTATAAACACGAGAATTTTATTTAATTTTATTACGACCGACCGGTTTCGCTTAACATAAGCATCTTCAGGCTAGAAAAATTAAACTGATCAAAAATACATAGTGTGTGTTTATATATACAAAATAGAATAAGACAGCACATAACATAGAACAAAGAAAAAATGAGATAGCATGAAATAGAAATCTGACATAATAACCGAGCGAAAGAGACAGAAATGTACATAATGGAATACCAAGGAATACCTGAACAGGTGATTATGGGATGGGAAATTTTACGAGATTATAGGGAATATACCTAATATTGGTCTATTGGACACATTTAGTTGATTATTAAGAATTTTATTTTTGGTTTTAAGAGCTTTCTTTATTTCTAGTGATTCTAAATAATTTAATCTGTTACCATGACCATTTTTATGAAGAATATTAGCACCGGTGCTTTGAATGAAGGTATGATCTTTATCAATAAGGTGATTGGCGAATTCTGAAAAACCGTTATTATTTAGGCATCGAAGATGTTCTTTAATTCTAATATTGACATTGCGTGTTGTTTTGCCAATATAGAATGCCAAACAATCATTACAATCTAATTTATAGATTCCCGAGTGACTAAGCTTGTCGTCTTTATCTTTTGAGTTGATTAAAAATTTACCTAAATTATTATTTGTATAAAATGCAGGTCTTAATTCAGAAGAAAGATTTTTTACACTGCAGGAAGAAAAATGATTAATGAATAAAATACGCCGCCATTGGTAACTAAGATTGTAAATACTCTTTCGCTCGGTTATTATGTCAGATTTCTATTTCATGCTATCTCATTTTTTCTTTGTTCTATGTTATGTTCTGTCTTATTCTATTTTGTATATATAAACATACACTATGTATTTTTGATCAGTTTAATTTTTATACCCTGAAGATGATTATGTTAAGCGAAACCGGTCGGTCGTAATAAAATTAAATAAAATTCTCGTGGTTATAAACAAAGTTATTGTCTTATTTTCATTAAATATGTCTAACCACGGAGTGACTGCTTTCTATCAAAATAAAGAATTATTTAATGAATTAAAAATTATAATAAAAATAAAATAAAATAACATCAATATATTTAAAAGGGGGTAAAAAATGGATCCTCACCTAAGCATGAGTAAGCGGGAGTTCAGAAAGTATCCTTACGATCACAGAATAAAGAAATAGATAACATAAAATATCGATATATTGTTTTGAAGAGTTTTATCCACAACGTACATTTGTTACTTAATTTCACCTCCTTCAACTCAACGATACATCGAGCTATTAATGTCCCTTTAAGTAATGAAAATTATTAATTATTAATGAAATTAACATTATAAAACAAATAGCCGTAAACGATGGATATAAACCTGAATTAATTAAGCCTCTTAGTTAATAAGAAACAAGCAAATAAATTCACAAAAAAGTATATTTATAGTCGAAAAATTAACAGCCAAACCAGTAAAAATAAAATTTATCAGAAATGTCTCTATACAGGCGAATTATCATTAAAAATATTTCGCATACTACCAGATCACATTTCTCACGTTTTCCACACTTATTCCAAGTTTAAAAACATTTCGCATATTACCAGATCACATTTCTCACGTTTTCCACACTTATTCCAAGTTTAAAAACATTTCGCATATTACCAGATCACATTTCTCACGTTTTCCACACTTATTCCAAGTTTAAAAACATTTCGCATATTACCAGATCACATTTCTCACGTTTTCCACACTTATTTCAAGTTTAAAAAAATTATTAACAACAAGAACATTTCTAATATGCGCAATTTTAATAAAACCTTCATATGTAATTCATTATTACTCTACACTAATTTTTTAAAAAAGCATATCATACTTTAAACTTTTACACTTTAAACTTTATACATTATACTTTAAAATTTTACATCTCATATATAATTCATTATTACTCTACAATAAATTTAAAAAATGCATCATACTTTAAAAACAAAAACAAAATAAAACAAATTTACTTTATGGATTCTTTTATATTCTTTCATGTATATGTATATTAATATGAACTAAACTTATCAATTTGACTGTTCTAAAACGGGATTTATTCCTAGTTGGACAGTCAAAGCCTTCTTATATGTTTGTAAAATAACGTGTGTTTCAAATAAATATTATTATTATTATAAATTTGAAAAAAACGTAATATACACTTTAGAATGTAATTAATGTGATGCACAGAGTGTAGGTATGACTACTAGATATTTAAAAACTAGAATCAGGGAACATGAACTGTATTTTCGAAATAATAACTATTCCTAGTTTGCTAACCATTTATTAGAGACAGGCCATGGCTTCAATAAAGAAAAAAACTAAGTTTAAACATTCAAATATTAATACATATTTTAAATTGTGCGCCTTAGAAACTCTGGAAAAAAGACGAAAATCAGAAATTAATTTACTAAACAAAATAATAGCACCCTGTAAATCACCTTCGTTAATCATGTTTTCGTGTTATTTTGACTCGTCCTACCGCCCCCCTCCCTTTCGCCCTCTCCAAATCACCACTCCCACTACCCTCACATAATTTTAAAGCGCCCTTGAGGTGATTTTCCCACGAAAACGGTGCTATAGAAGTAATCCGATTATTTCTTATAATAGCTGATTATTTCTGTACCGTATAATTTAAGTTAGTTTTAAGAACGCTAGTGAATGACAGGGATGTGTCTAAACCGGTAGCAAATAAATAAAAATAAGTAACAAATATACATTCTGAATAAAACTCTTCAAAACAAAATGTCTAGAAAATGTTACATAGTTAATGCCCAAGAAAAACATAATATATCGATTACTGTTTTGCAATCTCTATTTTATCATCTGGCGTAACTCGAATGGGATAGGATCACGGGATATACACAAACATATAAATCGCGCCTATGGGTGATATTTTGACTAAGTGTATCGCCCCAGTGGTCAAAAAGTGTCATTTGGTGACATTGGTTGACATGGAACGCACATCCATTGTGTATCATTTGTTCAGTGCGTACGATAAAAAATATTCTAATGTAAAATTTCCGAGAATAAACAGTTTTCTTTGGTAATAAAGCCGATTTTCTTTTTAAATACCTCCAGATAGTTATGAAAAATCTAAGAAAATTCACGGCCCATGTTCAACCATTTAATAATGTTATTACAAGCTCCTACGTTATTCTCACCCAAGAAGTTATTCTGTCCACATGTTTTTCCTACTTGCGGGCAGATCTTCACACGGGTTTTGCCTGAATTATTTATTACGAACAGCTGTGCCATTCGTATCGTAGCCGTATTTATAAGTTTGTATATTCTAGCTTCAAAGTTTGTAAATATTATATAAACACTAGTAATCTACCCGGCTTCTTCAGAGACATTCAACACTCAACTCAAATACAATTTCAACACATTTGATTGAACAAATTAAAAATATCGAACAAACAATATGGCATCTTAAAACTAATACCGCACCGAGCCGTCTGATTATATTTTATTACATTAAGTTTTGCCTATTGCAGTCCTGAAATTGGATTGTATTGCGAAGTCAACCGCGACTGACTGCTTTGTAGGGAGGTGCGCACCCGATTTGACCCACTCTGAGCCATACTGTCTTCGAAAGTCGATACGCTTAAGGTGTTTTTTGCCATGGCAACGCGTTGCAGGTCCAATTTTGACTGCGAATCAACCTTATTGTGTTCGAAATCAAAGGGTCTTAAGGTTGATTTTTGCTCGCAGGTGCCTTGTGTGAATCCCCGGGCAGACCGTATTACTCCTTATTGTGTAGGGAATTAAGGGGGTGTAAGGGCGTTTTTCCCTGCATACCCCGCACTGAATTTCAAAAGTTACCGTATTACTATTAATATATTTTTTAAAGATATTTGATAGATAAGTTGAGATATATTTTCACTAAGCATAACTTACGCTAGAAATGGAGTAAGTCGGTACCCGCCGCAAGCGTCCTGCCCACTTTGCTATCGACCACCTCTACTTCTATGTAAAAACCTTGGTGACAATGTCATATATATTTATATAGACTTTCCACGACAGTCAATCGTCGTTGCGCTACCTAATAGTTGGGAGAGCATTGCATGTTGTCGTGCATCTTAGATTAGAGCAGTGATGCACAACCGGCGACCCGCGGGCCCTTTCTACGGCCCACTTGGCTAAATAAAATTTCAAAAAGTTTGTGGTATTTCTGTAAAAATCAACGTTTATTAGTTTGACCTTGGGTATAGAAAAAATTTTCGCCTCCTGTCTTTTCTCCGTCAAAGCTATTACAAATATTGAATGGGTGGCTACCACACATGTTATTTTGAAAGCATTTTAGTAACAGGAATTGAATTTGATATTTCTTATTAAATTATTTTTAAGAATCGTTCGAATTTCTGGGTGCCAATATGTAACGGTTTCAACATTTTGTATGTTTTCAACATTTTGAATCATCGATCCAAAATTATAAGCACTTTAAAAAAAATTGTTTTATATTTCAACTCGATAAAATTTGAGAGCATTTATTAGTTTGACCTTGAAGAGAGAAAAAAATTAGAAAGGTATTATTACATTACCAAAAAAATCAACACCGGCGATGCCACCAACTGCAAAGTTAACCATGTTAAGGTGTAGGTACCCTACCCCCTGCAGCCCTCGAACATTTTTAAAACTGATAATTTGACGAATTTTTTAAAAGTTTTGCATCAGTGGCTTAGAGGAATACAAACGGAGCCCTTCATACAAAATGTTCTAACGATAATAAACTATTTCCATTTTCTATTTTTTTAACTAACTAACTAACCATCACGCCGTTTCTCCGCAGGGGTAGGCAGAGAGGACGGACCGCCAAACAACTCGATGTTGGCATACACTTCTTGCTTCATTCACATTCTTACAACGCCTCATACATTCTCTTCTGTTATTCCGACTTCTGACATGGCCCGACTCGAGTATTTGATTCACTTGATCGTGCCATATCTTCCTCAGGCGTCCCCGGCTTCTTCTTC
>JAHDVE020004337.1:0-281196 GCA_022606495.2 Halesus radiatus
CCAGCACATACTTTGAGCAATAAGGAACTCCAGTCCATTTTTTTAATTTTTATTATTTAAGTGACATTCTAACTTAATTTTCAGTTTTTATTTTTATTTATTTTTTTATGCTCGTTTTTATGCATAGTTAAAATAATTGTTAATGTTTCAATTTTTTAAAGCCAACCAAAACGAAATAAATCGATGGCTTGTTGTGTGTGACGTCACACGAGTAGTCAGATTGGCGGTTCAATAGGCGGTGATCGATATTGCATGCATTCCATACAAAACGTCGAGACCTTTTACACTCAAATTAACTGGTTAACATAATAATAATAATAATGTTTTATTATGTTCTTTTTTTATAACAAAATAACAAATAATGATACCGTCACTGGGATTTCCCGTGCTGAGGATTTTATTTCCAATATATTAAAATACATTATATTAAATTGATGAAAAAAATAAAAACAATTTTAAGGTAAGGTGTTTTAAGCGCAGTTGAGTGGTTTCGGTGTTAGTCTGTATTTGGTGTTAATATATTTTCTATTTCAGATCTCCCTATTGAACGTATCCAGTGTTTTATTTGATTTTTAAATTTATTATGGTTATTGTGATTTTTAGAGGATAGTGGGATTTGTTGTAGAGTTTAGTACCATAGTACAAGAATTTTTTTGTCCAGATGCTGTGTTTGTGGTTCCTTGTTGTATGCGTTTTTGACTATGAGATCTAGTGTTTCTAATATGTGTGATTGTTGTTATTTCTTGTTTTTTGTATTTATGAATGCAAAGTAATATTGTTTTAGAGTATAATTGTTTAAGAGTATAATTGTTTTATTGACATAATGTGAAGTCTGTTAAAGATTTCATCAGTGCTAGTTCTTACAGGGACAATTAAGTATAATTTTAATGATGGCTTTTTGTGTTCTAATGAGTAAATTAAAAATATTATCATTAGCACCACCACGTGTGGTATATCTATGCACCACCCCATCCGATAATACCATGTTTTAACAGTGATTGGCAGAAAGCCATGTAGATCTTAATAAAATATTTTGTGCTGAGATAATTTTAAAAAAGTAAGTAAATTTTTTAATCGTTATTTAAATAAATCATGTGGTCAGCCCACTTTAAATTGCAATCAATTTTTACACCTAGATACGTTATGTGGTTAACATTTTCCAATGATAGACAATTACATTGACCATTTAAATATGGTAAGCTAAGAATTTTCAAGTTAAGGTATTTTAGTGTTGTTTATTTTAAAAGTGATGAATTTGGTTTTATTAGCATTAAGTGTGATTGTGAGTGATAGTCTAGCCATGTTTTGATTCTGTTTAGAGTAACTTCTGCTTTCTTGAATGTATGATATCAGCGTCTCGTCACTATTGTAGGTGCATTGTACGAAAGTGCAAAAATACATTCATATCCCCAACTTATAAACAATTTATCAGCGTTCCAAGAAAATCATTGCTTCGAAAAAAATCCTGTCAAGCGCGCATAGCTCATATTTGATCCAAATTACCTAAACTGGAAGACCAGGCCATGACCTAATATGTTGGTAACAGATATACGTATTATGATACCACCGCATATCAGGTATATCGATAGCGGGTCCACAGATATTAGCGTTCTGATCTTTCCGAGATATTAAAATGCATTTTGGTATTCATATCTATTTAATACTGCTTTTGTACGTGATAATAATAATAATATTTTGATGATTTGTATAGCGCCATTTTGACGAAAATCATTTCAAGAACGCTGCACAAATGTTTTTTTTCCCGATGCTATATTTTTTTTTCATTATTTAAATTGTATACAATTCCATTCATTACAATACTGTACTTTTCTTTTAAGCAATGCTTATGTAGATAAGCCGAGTGTACATATTGGGTTCAGATGGTTATATATTTACATAGTAATGTTTCCCAAAGTTTTACAAGAAGATGCTTAAAATAATTAATAATAATAAAAATAAAATGGTTTACATGATATTATTATAGAGTTGATGGATTATTTAACAGAAAAAATATAGTGCATAGCCACAAGTTTTGATTTACCATAGAAGTTAAAATTATAACATAATATACGTAATGTACAATGTGACGAAGGATATTTAACTTACAGCATAACGGTACTAGTGGTATATGTTGTCTATCTTATCACTAACTGTAGACAATCTATCATATCGATAATAAGTACTGGAATTACTGATCGTTCGCGATGTATTCGATTTTCATCGTGATCTAATATTAATAAATCGCTGGTATCGCCGATATTTCAATAAAAATTATTCCTTCCCTGTCAACAATGAAAAAACTATAAAAATAGCGAGAAATGAAAAAAAAACATAAAATCATTAATTTTCTTGAATTTAACGGCATGAAATTATAATCACTATCGTGAGATTTCCAAAAAGTATTTGAAAAATTGATAACTAGTATTTTGTGTATGTTTAGTGTATTTTATATTACGTAATTCAATTGTAATTACTATTATCTAAATTTCCTACACTTACAAACATTCCAGTACCATTCTCTACTTAACACTGACTAGAACACTCCTTTGGGGGTGAAAAGTCGTTTTAAAAAAAAGATATTGCAGTCACTATTTTATTTGTTATTGATAATATATTAATAACGCAGGACTGTCCTAGTGAGGAGTGGCTAATGTTTTTGTTTTTTAAATTTAAGAATAAATAAATATTTATTATAAAGTTGGTGACTAAAGAAGAGTTGGCATTTATTTTTAACATTAAGGCCATCCACTTCCTAAAATTCCAACTAAATCACGCGCTCGTAATGCAGGTGACAAGGTCAAAATTCCCGCTTAACATCGGCCGCGTGTTTTGATTTAGGCAAAAAAACATCACTAAAACGCGTGTTTTATTTTAATTTGTAAAGCTCAGGCATAAACATTAAAATGTTTTACGGTCATATTTAAAAAAAAATAATTTGCCACAGTGAACAATACGACAATAACAGAAAAAAGGGTTCGTGAGTAGGAGATTTTGCGCATAAAATTTTTTTTTTAGGTCTGAGACTTTATTTTTTTCTAGGCTTATAAAAAGACACAACAACAAATTGGACGGTTATACGAAAGGCCAAGGTGTGTTCTACTTTCATCATGTAATAAAATGATCTATGATATTTCTAGGCCATTGAATTATCAAACCGAAAACACATGATTTTCCATTACTTCCCATTGCATCGCCTTAATGTTTTTTTTTCGAATTTAAGACAGATTTAAAAAATGATCGAAACAGCTAAAGCCGTTGTTCTTGTTAGACCATATTTGTTGTGATGAGTCTCACTCCCCGTCTCGTTCCGTCCTCTCCAAAAAACAAAGATATGTATATTTTTAATTGGGTCTTGTTAGCCTCGCGGTCCTCACAATTTTGATAATAATTCCAATAAGATTTTTGACAGTAGGTAGGTACCGAGTCATATGGGAATAATCAATCCATCAGGTAATATTTTTCTATCTAGCATTACATAACAACGGCCATGTTGGGTGCCGCAAGTAGAGTTGGCTGCGGCCTTTTATCTGCAAAATCTGCTGCCGAGAGATTAGCAAATGAAGCAGGAAAGGTGATTGCTGCATTTTCCGTAAGCAGTAAGTGCAATTATGCCGCCGCCGCCACCGCCAAGGGCTCCCAAGGTAGAGTTGTCGCCGTAATTGGTGCCGTGGTAGACGTCCAGTTCGAAGACAACCTACCCCCTATCCTCAATGCCCTGGAGGTGGAAGGTCGCAAGCCCCGCCTGGTGCTTGAGGTGGCGCAGCACTTGGGAGAGAACACCGTACGTACCATCGCCATGGACGGTACCGAGGGTTTGGTGCGAGGACAACCCGTCAACGACTCGGGCTTCCCCATCCGCATCCCCGTGGGAGCCGAGACCCTGGGCCGCATCATCAACGTGATCGGAGAACCCATCGACGAGAGAGGCCCCATCGAGACCGACAAGACCGCCGCCATCCACGCAGAGGCCCCCGCGTTCGTCGAGATGTCTGTAGAGCAGGAGATTCTTGTGACTGGCATCAAGGTGGTGGATCTACTGGCCCCCTACGTCAAGGGAGGTAAAATCGGCTTGTTCGGTGGCGCCGGAGTCGGCAAGACCGTACTCATCATGGAGCTCATCAACAACGTAGCCAAGGCTCACGGAGGGTACTCTGTGTTTGCTGGAGTGGGTGAGCGCACCCGAGAGGGTAATGATCTGTACCACGAGATGATTGAGTCCGGTGTCATTTCTCTCAAGGACAAGACCTCCAAGGTAGCTCTGGTGTACGGCCAGATGAACGAGCCCCCGGGCGCGCGTGCTCGCGTGGCCCTTACCGGCCTCACCGTTGCTGAGTACTTCCGTGATCAGGAGGGACAAGACGTACTGCTGTTCATTGACAACATCTTCCGTTTCACTCAGGCTGGTTCAGAGGTGTCTGCCCTGCTTGGTCGTATCCCCTCTGCTGTGGGTTACCAGCCTACCCTGGCCACCGACATGGGTACCATGCAGGAACGTATTACCACCACCAAGAAGGGCTCCATCACATCTGTGCAGGCCATCTACGTGCCAGCTGATGACTTGACAGATCCTGCTCCAGCCACCACCTTCGCTCACTTGGACGCCACCACTGTGTTGTCGAGAGCCATCGCCGAGTTAGGTATCTACCCCGCTGTGGATCCTCTGGATTCTACTTCCCGTATCATGGACCCCAACATCATCGGTGCTGAGCATTACAACATCGCTCGTGGTGTGCAGAAGATCCTGCAGGACTACAAGTCCCTCCAAGACATCATTGCCATCCTGGGTATGGATGAGTTGTCTGAGGAAGACAAGCTGACTGTGGCCCGTGCCCGTAAGATCCAGCGTTTCCTCAGCCAGCCCTTCCAGGTGGCCGAGGTGTTCACTGGACACGCTGGCAAGCTGGTGCCCTTGGAGGAGACCATCAAGGGTTTCACCAAGATCCTCAACGGAGACCTCGACCATCTGCCCGAGGTGGCTTTCTACATGGTAGGCCCCATCGAGGAGGTAGCAATCAAGGCTGAAACTCTGGCCAAGTCCACCTAGACGCCAACTCTATTCCTGGCCTTAACCTAACCTAGACACCAGCTCTAGTCCCAACTTTTACATACCTAGTGACCGAATTCTAGGCTGGCTGTGCTTGCGATCATCTTTAATTATGCCATTGTTATTAGTTCAAAATACATTGTAATATATATACGAATTTTTGTTTCATTTAAGACAGAAAAATCATACCCACATTATTTTAGAATGCAAGCAGGAATTAGCGATGTTCCTGTAATAACACTGTGTGTCTTGTAAACATCCCTTTTACAGTATATGGAAGTACAGAGGAAAGGTCAGAACAAATGCAGTAGTTCTGTTATAGTTTTGGCAAGGATTGAAATAAGGTTAGGCGCTTTGAGCAGAATGAAAATAACAAAAAAATTCGAAGGTAATTTTTTTTAATAACCTTCCGCTATGTATTCTGAAAAGGAAAATGGAAACCTTATTCTCATTGACGAACGTATTTCTATATGACATAAAAGTTTTAATGCCATTTTCCAGGTTTTGTACATGGGGTCCTATAGCTTCAATCAGGTTCCTTCTGTTGTCGTCAGTACCTGGATCCACAATGTTTTTATAGTTCTAGAACAGGATCTGACAGGGTCCTGTAGATTTGAATGCTTGTGGAGAAAATTGAGGTAAGTAATTGGATTCAATAATAGTTAGGAGGAATACAAAAATTAAACAAATATACAGATTACAAAAGTTTATAATAAAGATTTTCCACTTAAATAATAAGAATACATTTTCATGATTTCACCTATTCAGATGTTAACTTAAAATAAGAATTTAATTAAATTTGCTCGGAGTACCTATACTCTACTTCCATCAGTTTAGGTAAGAAACAGAAATTAACAACATTTTCCAGATTGCTCCGAGTGGTCTTGAAAATAAAATATTACATAATATTTGTACCAAAAATAAAATCAAGGTCATTCAGAAAATAAAACTTACGAATATATTATTCATAATTGTTGTGCTTTTCGAATTACAAGCAAAAAAAGATATTTTGTTACCCACGTGGGTTTCGCAGTTCCATGTTGCAGCACTTTCAACAAATAATATGTATAAAAAAAATAATTAAAATACCTGGATTCGTTATTGCACAAATTGCTTTACCTACAAGTTATTGGTAGTTATGGATTAAAGAAACGAAATAACAGATTGTACCAATGATCGGTCAAGATGGTGCTCATTGATCGCAGAACGCATTATTGCTAATGGTAGAACTTAAATGCAAATTTTAGGTGCTATCAACTCTGCTAGCGAGAATGTGTTCAGCATTCGATAAATTGATCAGCATGGAACACCTCTCATTGGAGTTTGTGTCTCATACAGAAATTAAAGATAAACAAATTAAAAATTACTTTGTAATCACCACTTTATTAATATATACATATCAACGTGTTTCGAAATCAAAGCTTTCTAGAATACTTTCCTGATGAGGAAAGCTTCTCTTTCGAAACATGTTCATATGTATATACATATTAATAAAGTGGTGATTACAAGTAATTTTTAATTAATTTATTAATAATGATGCCGCAAAGTGAATACCAATCTTTTGAAGAAATTATAGACTTTATCTACAAACATCTGGGAACATTTTGGCGGAAGATAAAAAAAAAATACACAGTAGCACAGCAAAAAAAGTACATTTAGAACCATCTAATAGAGAAAGATAGCACAATATTTCCACAACACCTAGGAAGACTAATGGTATTTGGGTAAAAGCAGGCATTGGTTTGCGCAGGCAAAATTGTTCAAAAGAGGCACATCTCCTCCAAAGAGGCCTCCAAAAAGACGGGATCAATAAATTTGTCACTGCTAATCTTCAGACACATTAAAATAAAAAAGAAAACACTGTCTAAATTATTACAATGATGAAAAGTATGTTATACTTTTGCAAACGATCGGTTGAAAAATAAAATTAGCATGGAATTTTCTAAGTAATGGCCAAAATATCAGACTAGCCAAAACTGTATCGGTTTCAAACTAATAAGACTGACACAACTGCTCATAATTAATTTATATAAAAACCTAAAATAAATGGATCTCGATGCAAAGATTAGTGTAAATATTTAATGAATTATGAACATATTTATTGCTCACAGGCCTGTACGCAATTACATTCCTATTTGGATAATTACAACACTAGAACGGGATCAATAACATAGTCATTGTAAAAATTGTTAATTATCAATAATCAAAACTAATTAGTTTGATTGTGGACAGAGATTAATATTATTTATAATAGTTTAATAATTTCACAACATCATGAACGATTGAGCAGCATGAGCCCATAGAGCTGTTCCCAATCTGGGGCTTGAATGGACAACTAACGACAAGCTTGAAACATATTCCTATCTATCTATATCACAGGATTTGGTACATGTTTGCAGAGTTGATTTACTCAGTTTTCTCCAATTTGTTATTCAGGTTTGTTGAAGGTGCATCGTCTTTAGAATGCCCTTCATCCCTTCGCGCGGGGTTTTCAGGAGTAATTTTAACTTGATTCAGTGTGAGGTAATGGGCTAATTTATTCTTCAGGTCCTTCACATTCACACCTTCCTTATTCTTATGAATATTTGCATGAACCCTTTTGCTTGCTTCATCGTTCTCTTTCAATACACTTCTTTTTGCGTAAGATATAACGCTGACATTTCTTAGCTTCTCGGGTGTTCCCATTTCACTGTTGCTTGTATCTGAAATAATTTGATCTCTTGAATTACATTCCATATTGAGATGATTGCAATTTTCTGCATCAGGTTCGGTTTGTGCATTACTACTGTTTGATGAGTCCCTTGTAGATTTCCCAACTGATTTAGTTTCTTGGGTGTTACAACTGCCAGAAGTGCCACCTGATGTGATTGAAGATTTCTTTGACCTTGTAGCGATTTTCTCAGTTGGGTTATCATAATTCTCACCTTTAGCTTCTGTTTGATCACTACTACTAGATGCAATGGAAGAGCTGATCTTCAAAGTCCTCTTTAACTCTTTAGAAGTCTTCTTGTCCAAGTAATTGCAATTATCAACTAGAGCTTCTATTTGTTCGCTGTCACTTGGCGTACTCGAAGAATTATTCTTGGAAGTTTTCTTCGACTCTTTAATAATACATAGTTCGCTCATTGGACATTTTGAAATCGAAGCATCAGAATTCTCAACTTTAAGTTCCCTTTTGATAGTAATACTTGTAGTAGTTGGTCTTTCGCCACTTGTACTTAATGGAAGTGTTTTTGTAATCGGAGCAATCCCACTTGCTCTGGGTGTACTGGTACTTGAAGTAGGTTTAGAAGTACTTGTACTCAGTGTAACATCACTTGTTTTGGGTAAATTACTACTTGTACTTGTTGTAATATCACTTATACTTGATGTTTCAATAGTTGTACTTGGTGTACCACTACCCGTACTTGGGGCTGTACTTCCTGCACTGGTACTAGGTGTACTAGATGAGTTCTTTTCATTTGAGAATATCTCTGACATATTCTCCAAGATAGCGCATTTATCTTTCTCTTTAGTTGTTTTTGTCTTGACTAATATTTCAGTTTTATTTTTGGAGGATCTCTGGGGAGGGCTCGGTAGCTCCTGCTTCACCACCTTCTTCAGTGGGTTGCTCTTTGCTATCATCCCTATTCTCTTGGGCGTCAGGCTGAGCAGGGGTGTTGACGGTATAGGAGTTCCAATTTTCGGAAGAAACTTGACCAAAGATGATTTGTCTGATATCATCGAAGGTGTGTGGGGGAGTGGTACAATCTTCGCCCCCACTATCTTCAGAAGAGGAATCGCCTCGGTGGAATCTTTGGCTGGAGAGGCCGGTGGAGGGGTATCCGGAGGGGACTTGCGTGAGACTGGGCGGGGGTTGGTCCTGGCGATGAAAGGAGGAAGGTCTCGCCGCGTCGTGAGCAGTTGACTTTGCCTCATGACCGCCTTTCCTCGATGAGCTGCTTTCAGGGAGACTGATTGTAGGGCTCCTTGGCAGCTTTTGGGGGCTGTAATGGGCGCCTTTGGACTCGAGGAATCCTTTGCTCCTCCAGTTTGTATTGGTGGATCCACTGGCAAGTTCTCGTTCTGTAACAATGGTTTCCGTTTCAGTTGGTTTTTTTGTGATATATTCGATGTCATATGAGATTCTTTATATGCTTCAGCTTCTAGTTTCAACAAATTGGACAGGTCATACTCAAAATCTTTATTTAAAGGTTTAACACGATTACGGATGGGTCTTTTGACTGTGGCAGACGTGGATGATGCAGTATGTCGATTGAATACATTCTTCTCTACTTCTTCTTTAGCATCATTCAGGCTTTCTACTGAATCTGAGCCAGATGGTACGTTTACACCCTTAGACAGAAAACTAAATGTGGAACTAGCACTGGTTGAAGGCTGAGAATTACTCCCCGGAGATGGTAACTTGTCCGCATTGACTTGCACATCCATGCGCTTTTCTGGAGTGCTTGCTTTTTCCATGGATGAATTTGAATAATCTGAAATTAATCAAAACAATTATTAGATTTTTGTGCCATCAAATAAATTGTTTAGAATAATTATTGAAAATGATGCAAGGAGATGGCCGATGAAAAGAGAATTTAATTTTTAATTACGAATTATAGATTTTTTAGCATTTAAATTTATAATTAGGCACAAAATTTAATTAAGATTTTGATAAAATAAAAATGAAATTACCTTCAAATTTAACAGGAGATGACTTCTTGCTATTGGGGCTATTCATATCCATGTTATTTCGTCTCTTTTTTGAAGCTTTGAAGGAGCCTTTCGGCCT
Source organism: Halesus radiatus (assembly GCA_022606495.2). Lineage (NCBI taxonomy): Eukaryota > Metazoa > Arthropoda > Insecta > Trichoptera > Limnephilidae > Halesus > Halesus radiatus. The sequence goes on from JAHDVE020004337.1 coordinate 9,819, forward strand.
TCCTCTTTTTTTGACCACCCCTTCATTGTTCAAAGACGACATAGAACTACTTGAACTCATCGACATTTCCATTGGAATTGTTTCAGTTTTGATGTTCTCTTGCTTGACAGTAGAGATGTCTACACTCATGGCAAGTGGTTCCGTGTCCTCTACCATGGCAGAATCATCATCATCCAGCAGTAGAATCACATCAATAGTTTCTTCGAATTTTTCAGAGGTCGAAGGAGTTTCCGTTTCGGGATGAGTGACCATGGCTTCCTTAGCAGAGAGGGCTCCTACAAAAGTCTTCAAACGGTTTGGATCCCCTGACAGCCTGTGCTGGTACTTCAAGTGATTCACGCAGCAACTTCTGTTGTAGCTTTTGAAGTGACACAACTTGCATTTAAACCTTTTCCAATCAAAGTGCTTGGCCATGTGTTTTCTGAAAGTAATAATTGATAGGAATGCAACATCGCAATCCTTACAGAACAGTTTTCCTGTTATTGTGTCAATGTGTGCATCGAGTGCTATAATGTTTGCAATCTCGTTGATTTGGTCAGTTTCTTTCGCTTTATTTGAAGCCCGATTTATGTTATTATCTTCAGTTAAAACTGAAATGTTTGTATTGATATCAGAGTCACGTATTGTTTGTTTCTTTAAAGCAGAGTTTGGAGTCACATCGATATCCTTATTTATGGCAGAAGTTGAACTAGTGGCCGCGGCAATGGTCTTATTGGACGAAACTGTGGCAAGTTTTGAAACACTCGTCGGGCTATCGGTGCCCAAATGACAAATCCTTTCGATATCTTCGAAATTGAGATCACTGTCATCGATAGGCGAGGATTCTGCATCGAGACCGTTCTTCCTTTTGGCGGGTGAATTGTCTAGTGGATGTTTTTTGATCTTAATTCGAATGTTTGTATCCCCTTCTAGAGAATCTGAATTGTTTTGATTAACATACGCATCATCACAGTCTTGCACAGTCTGGTTAATTTTGGAATCACTTATATTTTTAAAATCGACATTAGGAATACTTTTAACATTAAAACTATCACCATTCTCACCTTTGACTGCTGACTCCGAGCTATGTTGCGGCATGGCAACGTCTCCGTCTCCCGCTGGCTCGGAAATGGGGGAATTGGTTCCCAAACTAACGGGGCTCGCCGTGGAGCCTTTATTATAATCGCGTCTGATTTGGATTTCAATAGTTTTTTCACTGGGTTTAATGTCTATTTTAGGGATTTTGATGCGGGGTTCAACAGCTGGCATTCGAGGGGTTTGAGGAGGTTCAGGGGGTTCTTTAGGCGTGGCTTTGGCCACGACGCGGCGCTGCAAGTTGGAGGAGATCTTGTTCTGCGCGGCGATGCGCAGCTGACAGGTCTGGCGATGGGAGCTCAGCGCCGCGCGTCGCTCAAATCGGCGCCCACACCCGCCACAGCGCGGAACCTCTCCGTCTGTCTCCAGGTTGTCCATCCACGCCTGGTATTGCATCAAGCAAAAAGTTTAAGAAAGAGTAAGTACAATTCACTATGCAGTTGTTACTTTAGTTAATTCATAGTGTAGTTTATCAGAAGCAATGTATCTGGAATGAAAATACAACAAGCGTACTTTTTCTATTCCAAAATGATTAAATAGATCCATAAAGAGAAAACACCAAGTACACAAGATGGATTTCACTTGGCAGCATTTAGAATGGTTCAAACAAATGGCACCTTTTCAAATATTTAAAAAGCTAAGTCTAATACAAACATATTATTTTAACAAGTTTTAATTATTTGAAAGCTTGAATTAGAATAACTGATAAATGTAGTGAAAATAAAACAGTAATAATAATAGTTGGATGACTTGTATAGCGCCGTTTTTGTGAAAAATCACCTCAAGGGCGCTAAATTCTCAGGGTACAAAATTAATTTTTGTACCGGTCAGTCGTAATAAAATTAAATAAAATTCTCGTGGTTATAAACAAAGTTATTGTTTTATTTTCATTAAATATGTCTAACCACAAAGTGACTGCTTTCTATAAAAAAAAAAAAAAGATAAATGTAGATTTGGACATTGGTAACCTTTGTTGAAGAGGAGACTGCTAATTGTATTACATAACTAATAGAAGAAACTCATTTATTCAAACCTGATTTTCAAGGTCCATTCGATGTTGCTCACTCATAGATTCCGTTTCCTCTGGAGTATCTGGTTTTTTCTCGCTAGGGGGTGGTTTCTGAAGTCGGTATGCCTTATTTTGAATTGAATCTCTAAGCTTGCGAATGTGAGCGGCACTTTTTCTGTAAGAATAATAAACATTGTGGATCAAGTTACAAAGATCACGCTTTTGGACAATGATGTTCTACTACTTGCACATGTTAGAGAATAAATTATGTATATACTTGTACAATACACTGGAATGTACTAGCTGCTACAGTATGGCCTAAACTAATGAATCATCATAATGCTACATAAAAGCAATATTGCTATAAGATTTGTCTAAAAAAAATATTTAAACCTTTCAACCATTGGTAATAAGAGTATTTTCAGAATCACAGGAACTATAAAGTTAGACCAGAAAGAAGGAAAGAAGGTAACTGCAGAAAAAAAATACTGACATCGGGAGTCACTTGGTTCAGCACAGATGTTGTTTGAGGGAGAGAGAACCCTGAGAATTTAATAGTAGGGTCTATAACAAGGTGATTGTTTTTCACGTCCGAGGTCTGCCACTGAGTTCGTCACGACTTTTCAGGGGAGTACAGTATAGAAGCAGTCTTTCGCCTTCTGTCTAAGGCTGCTCTCTGACTGTCCGGTGAGGAACGAACTTTTCACTCACTACTGGAGACACTGCGCGGAAAAGTCCCACAATGGACTGCGTTGCAAACCGTTACCTTACTTTAGCAAACTTGACTTTTCTGTGCAGTGTCTGCAGTAACGAGTGAAATGTTCGTTCCTTACCGGACCATCAGAGAGTGGGCTAAAAAGGTTTCCTGGGTACCAGGCTTCTGTCCAGTGTTACGCAAAGATACCGAGGACTACTTTCATGAATAATGGTACCTCCTCCAAACTGTACAATAAGAGTAACACTTGCGCTCGAGTTGCTTAGGTGGAAGGCAGCTGCAACTGTTTTTGTTCCATGACAGTTACGTCGGCATTTGGGTCATTTTCAGCAAGTCAAGGGATCTACGCTGAACCGTTATAGCAATATCATCTGCGTAAATAAATTTTCTCCCCTTGGTTTCTGGAAGGTCCGCTATATACAAATTGAAAAGGGAAGGTGCAAGTATAGATCCCTGTGCGAGTCCATTTTCTACTTTGTAAGTTCTATTTTTAATATGTTCATCACGCCTGTACACACTGACCTTCAGATTCCTACATACCCCTCATACCTTTTTCCTTCCCAGAACTTACTCTCTTTTCTTTCATAAAAAAGACCTCCCACACGGAATCCCCAAAGATGACATAGGCCCTGGGGGAAATTATTTTCCTCAGTGCCTCCTGTGACGAGTTAAAGTAAAAAAAAAAAATATTTAAAGGGGGGACACTATTGACAAACAATTATAATTTCGACACAAAAGGACAAATAAGCAATAATAACCGATCCCTGGGAAGTTACTCAGAGTAGTTACTCAGAATTATTACAAAGAAGAGAGTTCATTGTTTTTTTGTAAGTGATGAATAAGGTTACCTGTGAACTTTGAACAAGTGGCGGTACACTCCCCAGGCGTTGGCAAAGGTATCGGAGCAGTCGGGGCACGGGAACACCAACCGGTTGGGTGCGTGTTTGTGCTTCATATGAAACCGCAGGGTTTTAAGTGTAGCAAACTTTATTTTACCTGTAAAATAAACATATTTAATAGCGAGATTCTAAAAGTTAACGGGAATTAAATAAAATTCAGCATATCCAAATATTTTTGCAGCTTTGAGTCACCGCATGGAAGACAAATTAATGAAATATATTTACGAGGATCACGGAAAAACCCCAGAAATAACCATCTATTTAACATAAAGCTGACACAATAGACATTACATAAAAATAAAACCAATAGATTCTGCAAACCAAGACAATGTAATCCGTCTTAGAGAAAGTATAAAACCAACCCGAAAGTACTTTCCAATATAATTAAAAAAATTAATATGAAATACTTTGTGTAATAAGCGTTAATAGTCGGTCAATAGGTATCTCTTAAATTTATTTTCACATTCATACCTATATTTAGAATATCATTAATATAAATTTTATTTTTTAATTAATTACTTACCTACTTTCATTAATTTTTAATATATTATGTATCCTGATGAGGGAAGGTACGCTTCCGAAACGTGTTGATATTTATATGTTAAACAGTACACAAAGTTATGTCATATTAATTAAATTAATAATGACACCACAAAGTTATTATACATTTATTGAAGAAATCAAATATAATTGTAAAACCGTTCCGTCAGCAATAAAACAAATTTCTCAGTCATAAATGTACAATATTCGAAAGAGCAATGGGACTCAATCCTGACATAAATATTATATATACCATAGATTTAGTTTAAATTGTACCGGTCTGAAGATGCCCGTAATAGGGTGAAACCCGTCCGGTCTGAAATAAACAAGTGGAAGATGTTACAAAGGTTTTTTTGATAAAAAAATTCATATTGAAATATATTTACATATTTTGCAGACAATCTCGGGGCCGGTGTTTTCCTCATCTTCATCACTGATCTGAATGACGGCATCATTACTCTTCGGAGCAGATGAGATGGTGTCCAATAACAGTTTCCCGTCGGGGCCTAAGATGGCTTCCCGGGAAGATATCATATTGTCTAATTCTGTCACCTGAAATCAAATAATTACAACAACTTGGAGACTAATAGAAATGATAGGATACATTAATAAACAAAGTTATATTCATCACTACAAATTGTGGACAGATTACACTTTTGGCCATGTTTTAACTCAGCGATTACTCAGTTTGATTGGTGAACTATTTCTTAATGAGAATCTCGATTATTAACTGTTTTTATGTTTAATTCGTAGGAGTCCATTTAATTATAATTATAATGCAAGTAATATAATTTTTTATTATAGTAACTACTGTTTCAGCATAAAAAAAAAAAATATATATATATATATATGTATACATATACGGGTATACGATACAAATGAAAAAAATCTTGATTGTCTGGAACCTGTGGGACTGTAACACCCCTCAATATTGTGGAACACTGTGATGTGAAAGAAATATGGGGAGTTGGCGAAAGCTTCGGAAACTGGATATTTAATCATAGGCACTGAAGCATAACCTTTGCATTTGAATGGTGGTTTTTCTCCCGGGCGTTGCTGGAAGTCTTTTGAGATTAAAGTGATGGTTAGATGTTTTTAATATGTCGTAACTACTATGTATTAAGTAAATAAAGGCCAAGTACCTGATCCTTTATTAAATCTCGGAGATCCTTCTGCGATGAACACATATTTTGATAAACAGCCATCGGAGAAGAAGTAATGGATTGAAATTTGATTAATCTTTCAGGTGGCGGTTTACTACTAGTTGAATTTCCTAAATTTGAAATATTTTTATTTTTTGAAGCTAATCTTTCCACGATAGACGTGAGATCTTTCGCCGTGGACTTGTTGGTTGCATCATTAATTTTGAATTGCTTTTCGTTTTCCAAAGTATCTTTGTTGTTGATAAAATTCTGATAGTCTTGTTCATTTTGTAATATCATCATCATGTCATCTTTCTGAAATTACATAGTACAAAATTAAATTAATTTTTTTATTTAGGAAACAAACAGTCATTATAAATAAGTGTGTAACATAATAAAAATGGCATATTCTACACCAATTTTGGGGCTGTAATGCAAAAATTACTACCTATTTCCAAAAAATCGAACTTTTCAGTAGAGCCAAAAAACTTTACTGACCTCTCACAAGCAGTAAACAATTTTTTTTTTAAATAATTCTAAAACAATATTTGAAATGATTGAAAAATCATTTATTAATTTCGCATTGGATGAATAGCATTCTAAATTCATCATTTAAATTATTTTATTTTGAAACATGACAATTTCCTGCAAATGCGTTTTGAAGTAAAAAAAATATATAAAAAGTGTGTATGGACAAATACAGCAATAATATTTATTCAAATCAAAATAGTAAAAACAAAGCATTTATGAAACAAGTATAAAAAGTTTGTAAAATAAACAAAATATAGATTTTATATTAGTACATATTCATTTTTATCCAAAGCAAGTATGAAATACAGGTATGTCGCAGTTCGAGGAAGTTTGAGGATTCAACATACTATGATGAGGACTGATATGTTGGGTGTAAACATCACGTTTCATGTTTTGAGTCTTCATAATACTCTTTTTACTAATTACATGGTAAAAAAAAAAGCTTACTGGGGAACTGTAAAAAAAATCTGTTTCAATATAGCCTTTAAATCACTTTTGTAGTCAATTTTTTTTTAAATCTAGGATAAAATATTTTACAAAGATTACAAAATTTTGCTTGAAATATTGTAATATTCGCAAGGAGAAAGAATGTTAGTTTCTTTCCTGATTTTTTGTTATATTTTTCCAAACGTCCGATCCGCAGGCATGTAACTATGGCCACATACTGTGGCCATAGTTACATGCCTGCGAATGCCTTAAAAATGTGTTCTGTTTTATCATTGCTACTGCATACTTTATTTTCTAGCAAACATAAACTGATTTTTTTTGTGCAGAACAGGAATCTGAGAACAATCTTAATTTCAGGGGCGTTTTGATATCCTTGTCCGAAAAAAAAAAAAAAAAAATTGTAAGGGCAAAGTAGACTTCATTAAGTCCTCTTCCTTATTCGGTTTCCAGCTAGGAATAAACAAAATTATTTTTCTTTCCTTCACTGTTTTCACAGTAGATCACAAAATTTAAAGGGTTAACTAAATTTGGCGCCTGTAAAATAAATCTGTCCATCATAGGTAAAATAGTACTAGTAAAATATCAGGCCACTCATTGCTCCGATCTCTGAGAAATCCCTTTACACGTACACTTCCACATGGGGATCAGTCGATCAATGGATCGGCCTGTCTGCGGAAGTGCGGTGACTTTTTTTTACCCAAAACAACTCAATGTTTCGGCCGGCAAACCGATCTGGCGTATCGGCGGGCACTTTGGAGTGAGAATCTAGAAACGCAGGTGAAAACGTACATGTGGGAGACGCTATTACTATAACATGGAATTAATACGTGCAAAAAGGGTGATTTTTAAGTTGAAAAATGAAGACAATTTTGTCATTTTATCATTGATGTCAGTCGATTCCTTGCCTCGAATTACCCCGACTGCACATATAACTCAATTTTCCCTATTTTGGAAATAGGTGTTTTGCATTACAGCCCCACAATTAAGTTCCATTACATGCGTAAATAATCCAATCATGTAAAAAGAGAATCTAGTTCTTTACATAGTAAACAGTGACACTAGCGTAGATTTAATGGATACAAAAAATGTATGGATTTAAAAAAATATTGCTAATTAGTTCCCCCTTTAGCTGCCTGCAAAGTTATCCATGTCAAGTTGTACTCAAGAGTTAAATAAAGTGAACAAATTGAGAACTTACCAAAAATTTATTGTTGATGAAATGCGCATGAAGGGATGTATTGAATTTCTGCCGACAGTACACTCTTTTATGTGATATAAAATTGGCTAGGCTTCTAAACAGGTTCCGACACACTCGACATTCATATATCACATCGCATTCCGACGAGAGCATTTCCTTCAACTGAAAAAAAAAACCAAATCATTACAATCAAACCAAGTTAAAATGCATTTATATTTATCTAGTTTCTCAGAGGCACATCTGTGCTCAATCAATCACTTCCAATGCCACCAACTGCCTTAACCTTTGGAACACCGAGCTCTATCAATCTAATACTTCGCTAGTGTGCCGAGGGTAAATTTGCACGCGGTCTGCCTGAGTCTATTTTTGTAATAACTTACTTATTTTTTACAAAATGATGTTTATGTAAATTGTACAGTCTTACCAGACAATGTGTTTACATATGTATTTATAAAAATTGTATATATCTATCATAAGTAGTTTTCTCAGAATAATAGCTACTTATGTTCAGAGAAATGATTTTTTGACATTGGCGATCAGGTATGCGGGCATTCAATGGATACAAATTTTGCGTATCGGATGAGTAATTTCAGCACACTAAATGTTAATAACCTCAGCATCTTATTATGATTTCCACTAACTCCTAACCAAAATATTCATTATCATTTGCGTCCTTTCTGTGACTATGTGAAGATAATTATTACTGAAGGATTAAACTTTACGAATGACAATTTTTTTATTTATATAATAGCCTTGACGGACGGCCTCTGTAGAGAAGTGGTCGAGGTGTTAGATTTTGTGTCGAGAAATCCAGGATTTGTTTCCCACGCAGCGCAAAAACAGATTAACAGGAAATTTTCATGGGAGCTGCAAGATCTGGGATGACTCTGCGTCGTTATTATGTTTGACAACAAAAAACAAGAACATAAATAATAATAGTTGATATATTTACACTTCAACGCGAATTGAACCTGAAGTGTTTTAACCGCTATGCCCTTGGGGTCAAAATACGCTACATTTGGTAATGCCATCAGAACAGTCACTGGTAGATTTATTGTTTTTGTTTTACAACCATTCTATGTCTACTGTATCACATTATTAAATGATATAATTTACTTTATATAAAAACTTTAAAAACCAAAAATGTTAATGTCACACACAGGAGTGACATTTTAAAGCGGCTGTTGGTGAATTGCATTGCTAGACGAACTACTGCCCCAAAATGCGGATTTACTGCTTAAACCGAGACAAAAACATTCCCATAAAGTTTGGAAAAGCTGATGAAATAAATTTCCCAAGGAGAGTGTTTTTTTATTTCACTAAAATAGCTGCTGATTAAGCAAGGATAACTCTTTTTCCTAAAATTTGGAGTTCCTAAAACAACACTTACATTGCGTTACTAGATGTTCAGCAAGGTTCGGCGCGGTTTGCGAGTATCATTCCGACTGTCAAACATGAGTCTCCTCTCCAAACCATATACCTCCCCGTAACCAAATAGAAAACGGTTTCAAGTCTCTGGCTGTATGGATTGACTACTCTATTTTATAATACATCTATGCATCTAGTTGGGTATTTAATGATTATTAAAAAATAGGTTAGGTTATAAGGTTATTGATAAAAAAGGTTTTCTGATAAAGTTAACTAAAAATAATATTATGACTAAAGGATTGTTTCTCGGTTATGGTAGAATGTTGCATTTTAATGTGTCCTGGCTTGGTTGATGTGAAATAATAATCTATTATATAAAAAAGACTGTGGTGCGTGTTTGTTTTGTATGCAAATCTACAGTTTTATTACCACCCCTTGAAGCAAACTTTTGGCACTCCTTGATGAAATTTCGCAAACTTGTCGTTAAAAATAAGAGGATAATTACTGGGTAGAGGTAGGGGCATGGGTACAGGCACAGGTACGGGTGGGGGTAACACATCACATTCTCAAAACTTTACTCCTAACCATTCATAACCCCGGGCAATGTCCAGGGTGGGCGGTGTTTGTTTGTTTTCCACGCAAATCTACAGTTTTATTCCGAGCTTGATGAAATTTTGCCCACTTGACCTTCGAAATAAGAGGAAGGTCACTGTCTACATGAGATTTTGAAAAACCACCTCCATCCCCCTTTCCCGCCCTTAAAGCAGAATTTTGGTACTTCTTGATGAAATTTTGTACACATGACGTTCAAAATAAGAGGAAAACTACTGGGATGGGGGTAGGGGTAACAAATCACAAATTCAAAACTTTCCTAAAAACCATTTATAATCCCAGGCAACACCGGGTACTTTAGTTAGTTACTTATAATTTTAATATTGTGATATTGTAAAAGGAATGTTTCATGAAAATTTGCATCATTTGTTAAATAACTAAAACAAAATATTCATATTCTAATCCGACAGTAGAGTTGTTGGTTTGAGCAACTTAAAATTCTATTTAAATATAAAAATGCAAATGCTCATACCAGACAGCATAATGTTGTCAATGGGAAAATATCTCCCGCGTGTCAAAAATGTACATTTTTCAGGAGGAAGTAAAACTGATTTATGAGAGTTACAAATTGTTTTTTAAAGAACATTAAAAAATACGCTTTGTAGTTTTAGATGCAACAATGTCTGTTTACGAATAAAAACCTTAAAACTTGTACATAGTACAATTTAGAAAAAAGAATGTGCCGGTTAGTGGCCGAGTGATCCAAAGTATCGGGTTCTCCAAGATCCTTACCATTGTTCAAGCAACATTTCACGCTTTTAATTATGGTAGTAGGAAGAATTTAAATAATTATTCATAAACTGGGAATATTTGTCCTTCTTTTATCGTAACATGTACTTTCTATTAAATCTGCTAGTCCATTAGCCAGGGTGCGGCTTTATAATCTTTATTTAGATAAATCATTCTAGACATCACTATCAAAGGTAAACACACCACGTGATACAATTCATATTGCAATCCAGACCAATAATTGATAAGTGTGACCTCGTAGGCAATATCCACCAGACAAAACATCATTTTTAAGTCCATCAATTTGTAAAAGTAATAAACAATGTAATTACACAAATCTGACAAAGAATCTCAATGAATGTGTCTGCAGAACTAAGAGGTCAATGCTGTTCATATCTATAAATAGCACTTTAATTCAACTGTTCAGTAGTGGACCTAAGGAAAGAGGATAATATTCCGGTTTTCATGCTGCATTCTTGAACTACAGGTAATAATTAGTTAACTAAAATTTAAAACAAATATGCTTAAAATAGATTCATTGTCAGATGTTTTGTTTTCAGTGATTAATACAAGTAAAATGCATACATATTTATCTAAATTATCTATTGCTATTAAGGAAGTTTCTAAGTATATTGTAGGCAAGTATACGATAGTTAATTATTGATGTGTATGATATAGGAAACAATGATATTTGATAAGTACCTCTTCTGTTCCAGTATCAAATACATCCCGGGCCTGTGCGAAGCCCGTGATACTAGTTTGGATAGATTTCCTAAGTATTGAGAGATCCGGGATCGGCCTCGACTCATCTTCCATTTGGCACGATTCTGTCGATGATGGAGAACCGGCAGTTCTGTTTTTGGAGCGCTGAATTTTTCCATTTTGTTTGGTCATCTTGAATTATTCATAAATATTCAGAATCTGTAAAAAAGGAGCTATAAGAAAAGGTCGCACACGCAAACCATACCATTTATGAAAAAAAAATGCAACATAAAATTTCATGTCAGTTGCAATATTTAATCACCGCAAATTGTATAATAATATTGGAGTTAAAATTCGAATTATTATTATTATCATAAATCTTCCGAGTGACATTATTTTTTGATGATGTTTTTACAGCTACATTGGGTACATTTTTTTTGGCCAAAGATACGCAGGTAGCTTGTCCGTATCTTCTATTGTTTCACTAACGTAAAATATGAACACATATTCGAAAAACGTGATTTGAGTTATTGAATTACATAATGTAACAGCACGACAATTAAGTACACCGGTTAAAAATAATATTTGGTATTGTTAAAAACACATATTAATAGCTTTGTAAGCGGACATATTTTGAATAAATACGCCGAACGCTTCGTACTCATTCAGTCCGTGCCATAATGAATCGCTAAAATGCGAGAAGTCTCTCCCTCAATTTAATGCAAGCAACGGCAATATTTCGTCACAGTTATTGAAAAAAATAACTATTGATACATTGGGAAAGACAACGAATGTCTTAAATTGATGTTTACTCACATGGAAATTAGTAATCGAAAAAATACGCTGGTACAGGACCTTTCACATTCCCAACGACGGCGACTCCATTTTTGTCAGGGATTGTTCTCACAAATTCCGCGAAAAATGACAATAATGGCAGCACCAATCATGAAAAGATCATTAGATACTAACAATTCCCACAGTACCGACTGCTAAGGACTAAATGTGATTTGAAATAATAAAATCAAGGAAATATATCCTTCAAGTCAAAAAACTACTTCAACACTACTACAGTGTTTTGTCATTTTGGGGATCAAACTTGGAATTTTTGATGAAGTGTTCAAATATTAGCATTTCGCTCGAGCAAGGGGTTGTCTGACATCACGTAATAATAGTTTTTGAGGTTAAAAAAATTAAAAAAACATAAATAGTGAAATTGAGTGTGCGATCTAGTGGAAGTTATAAAATAAAGCTTTTTCTTATAATTTTTCTTTTAATAACCTATTTGTTAGGTTAATAATATGATATAATCTAAGAAAGGCATGACTATGATGAATAGATTTGTAAATAACTATTCGAAGGTGAGATCTAATATAATACTAATTTTTACTCTTTTATTTTTGGAAATTCAAATGTCAGTGGTGAGTGAATCTAATACGGATTCTTTCATTTTTAATCTATTTACTATATATTGCAATGCAATGTTATTTATGTCATATAAATGTGTTCATTTTAAAGTGTTATTTTCTACACAGTTATTGAAAGAATTCTGCATTTTTGTGTTGTCAATCAGTTGTTTTATAATGTTTCATTTAAATAATATTGACATTTGTTATTTCAATAGAGTAAAATGTTTATTATTTTCAGATTGGGCTGCTTGGCAGACACAGGGACAGAATAAATCAGCATGTCTATTCCACATTATGCATGAATAAATACAAGAGTATTACGGAAAGCTGCCTTCACAAGCCATTTAATTATTTAAACCATGTTAATTTTGTCAATACAAAATCCATTAGTATAAATGAATCAAGCGATGGGTTTTTCAAATCATTTATAAAAAAAGTTGGTTGGTTGCCACACAATAAAACGGTAAGACATTTTAAGATTGTTAATTATTTTAGGTCTCTTATAAGGTCGGCACCTTTCACTGAGAGTATTGATTAATTATGGTTTTACACAATCGAAACTATTTTCCCACAGATTTACACAAATTATCCTATTCTAATGTCTATTTTGTCTTTACAGAAAATACGATTGAAAGGCTATTTGTTGTACGAAAACATTGCCGATCAGTTGGATTATAAATATTGGCTCGATGAAAATAAACTTGACAACAACTTTGCATCTTGGTTTATAGTCACGGAGCTCCATATTTGGATGCTGCTTGTCAGATGTATGTCTGACGGTGACCATGGGAGATTGTTGAGGAATGCCATTATTGAAGCCATGTGGTCTGATGTCTCAGTTAGGGCTAAGAAACTAGCAGTGAGTATTTTACTATTTTTTATTCTAAAAAGACCTTAGTTCCACCCCTTGGCATGCGATCGTATCATACATGATACAGCAAGAATTTACCATTTGTACGCGGCCATACCACACGTCTGATGGTCATACCACACACAGAGGTTAAGTACCATTGTTGCCACACCAATAGTGGCGACCTTTCGGTGACTCCTGGCCACGTTTTTTAATTCAGGTCCTCACAAGCTTTCTCTTTGTATGACATCTTTGAATGCCAACCCAAAACTGAAGACAAATTATAGTATGTCAATATTTATTGATCATCTGAGTATTGAGGAAGAACAGATGATTGTTCCAAGTTATAATTATTTTTCCTCTTTAGATGCTTTCACTTATAAAACAGCAAATCATTTCTAGATACAACATACATCTTTAAAATTGTTCCAGTATACATAATTTTATATTTCCTAAATTCTTGCAAATTAACTTAGATGTGGAAGGGTTAGTCATATATTCTAATGCATGCGAATCAAAACAATTTCCCATCGTCAGCCTCAAAACACTTCCACAGAAAACTAAACCATGTCCTTGTCAATTGGTAGACATTGCTCGCCTGCTAATTTTCCAATTCTTACGTTGATTTTTGTATTTTCAAGCCAGGAAAGTCATCCGTGGTGCGCAAGCAAGTAGATACATTGTCAGAGCAGTTCCAAGCAGCGCTAGTGGGCTACGATGAGGGAATAATGAGCAGCGATATGGTGCTGGCCGGAGCTATCTGGAGGAGATTCTTCCAGTCTAAATGCGATGACCCGCGACTTATTGAAAACATTGTCAGATACGTGAGAAAACAGGTACAATAAAATAATAAACTGTTTTTCTACAGAAGTACGCATGACACCTGTTACTTTAACCAATAGTTTATGGGTTCTTGAAAGAGTTCTCTTCAAGAAATGTGCTAAATGAGAATAAAATAATTACTACCTGTCTACGAGACCCCATTTTAGTGATGATTAGACATTGGATTATATGAATTTTAGGATTTAAGCTGACAAGACTATGACACTTGTGATTGTTATATTCCAAAATTAATTATTGGTTGATCAACTGTAAATTAATTATCCAATTATTAAATTTGTAATGTAGTGATCACAAATGTTGTAGTCTCGTCATCTGAAATACAAAAATGCATATAATCCGATTTCTAGTGATGACTCATCATTGTGAGTAGACCAGTTCTACTTATTGTGCACATAATATTATTTTAATGTGGCAGTTTCAAGAATCCAAAACTTAGCTAATCTGAGTGTTATTGGATCATTTATGATTACATATTTAATAAGATTCTAAAAATAAAATAACCTTTGATAATATTGGTAAAAGATTATGTATTTGTAAAGTAATGTATACAATAAAAAAATCCCAAAATGATGGTATAAAGGAATACTTTTTAAGGATATTTAAAAATGAAAATCAGTAAATCCATATTTGTATATTTTGTTGTTCCCTTATATGTTTTCTCTTGTGTGTTGTTCTATTTAACTTGGCCTTATAAAATTATTTCTGTTTGTATGTGAAACTTCTATTTTTTGATATTTTGCTGTCAATGTAAAATTGTATGTACTATCTTGTACTTATGTATTGTAAATTCCTCCCGTCCTAAAATGAGTTTTGAAACTCATCGGGATTGCTTTAGCAAGAAATAAATATATAAAAAAAAAAAAAAATTACTTCTGTTTCAGACTTTGCATTTGGAGAGCACAGAACTGTCGGATAACCCTAAGATAAATTGGATACCACTTAAAGAGAAGTAAATGAAATGCTGGCAATTATGTAAAAAGTATTTATTGTAAGTAGAAACTATTTAGTTTTATCAGTTGCACTATAACATGTATTGTATATTAATATATATGTTCATATTAAGAAAAAAATTATTAAATCCAAAGATGTACAAATTATTTTCCTGTATTGACTCAGATTTATTTAATAAATCAATTTTGTGGAGTGTTATATAACTCCCAAAGTGCTTCACTTTTCCTCACATCATACATTTCCGACTTCGTTAAGATTCTCAACACGTTTTGAATGCATCCGTTGTCACAGCCGTCGTTGTTGTACGTCTTTGACTTAAGTCTGTTAAAGTCCTGTATTAAGTGTTTGTCCGTTGTGACCATTCGTGTCAGTAAATTGTCCATATTCTCCAGACTGAGAGAGGTCATGCCGTACTGCTCCTTGAAGGAGTATTCCTTGAACCACCTGGGCCGTTGTTCGGGGGTAAGGTTTGCCTCCGTCAGGTTGAAAATCCATGTTTCAAAATCGGCCACTTCCTGTTGTGGGGTAAATATAAACTGATTAGGTATTTACAATTTTTTTTTTTACATAGATAATAAAAATGTCTCTGTTAAACCTTTTGATTAGGTTTCCGAAGCTGTTTTAAACATTAGACGGATCATTTTATTAGTTTTAATTAATTAAAAATGAAACTCAGCATTTCGAATGACTAATGCTCTTGGTCCTGATGATGATGTCCTTTCGCAGCAAAATGAAATACATTATAAACGCAAATAAGCGAACAATTTTCAAATACAGTTGAGGAGCTGGAATGTCTCCTGAGGAAAATTCGTCTTCGGTAGGAAATCATCGTGCTTCTAACGTGCACGCACAGAAGATCATTTGAGTTCTGAATGGTTGGCTTGACATATATATCTGTTAAGACCACACACAATGTCCCTACAACAAAAGAAAAGGAGTCCTACTCACCATTCCCTTTAGATTAAGCAAAGAAAGGTCCAATGCGTCACCAGAATTGCAAGACGGTTTAACTTACATAATTATTGCTGTTGATTTCGTACACTTTGTAGTTGGGGTTGATATGGGCGTTGGCGGTGACGCTGCCTCCGTTCCATGCCACAAAAAGGGGACGGTTAATGTCTTCCCTGGAGTAGAAAACCTTCAACTCGTCGCTATGCGTGTGGCCGTTGAATTCTGCCGTGATTGTGTCAGCAAATCTATTAATTTAATACATAATTTGTTAATTAAATTTATCATCACAATCGCACATGTCCAATTCAAATTGAAGAATTGTCACTCCCAATTTCAACATCCAGAAACTCGCGATAAATGGAGGGTATATTTAGACATGCCTTCAGATGTGAAGGATTTTACTTTTTGAAAAAATTTCATTCATCATTTTGAAAAAAGTAATTTAATATTTTGCTACCCTTCTTACATTTACTTATTGTTTTTATATAAATAGAAAAGCAATGTTTTCACTCACCTCTCAACAATCCTTTTGTATTCCCTGGTATACACATACAGAGAGCCCCTTGCTGGTATGTGTGACAATATATGAACTCTCTCGTTGTTCAGTTCTGCCTCATGCAAAGTATTAGTGAGCCATTGCAGCTGACCGTTTATGTCTTTAGGCTGCATATGAAGCCACCTGCAAAGAATTTAAATTGGTTTATCCTCCGTCTAATAAGGTCCAAGAAACGTGGAAAAAACAATTAGTATCTACAATCTAAATATTACAAATACTCAAGAGGCATGCCTTGCAAACCCAGTCCTTCTTTAAAAAAAAAAATTACATTAACTCTATACAGGAGGCCCTGAGAGAAATAATTTCCCTCAAGTCCTATATCATCTTTGGGGATGCTGTGTAGAGGGTCTTTTAGGGGATAGGAAGGAGTGAACTTGGGTCTTGAAGAGACTCGTTTTGTAGGAGGGAGGAAACACAGAGTCCGGCAAATCATTCCACAACTGAGCTGTTGAACACAAGAATGAGTCGTAGAAGTGACCCATTCTCACGTGACAAATATCAACCATGTACAAATGTTGGGCGCGCGTTTGGCGTGTTTCCTGACTATGCACCGGTGCCGAAGGGATCGATGACGCTAGTTCCTCAGAGCATCTTCCTTAACTGAATATGAATACAAATTAAAAGACATTATATTGACAAATTAACTAGAATTTTAGCCATCGTTAAACAATAAAATGACACATTCGTAACATACATTTTCAAATTTAATGCTTGACGAATGCTTTTGAGTAGCGCAGGAGAGATGGGTGACCCTAAGCTCAATGGTGAGGGACACATCAATACAATTTTAGGCATAAATTTTTTGTGCATCAATAAATAATAATGTATTACTACCCGTTCAGTCAATGAATAAAGGCGATTGAACTCTGCCCATTTTTTAAGCTAGTGCATTGATTCGGTTCCATAACAAAACATCGAAGAAAAGGGAGGAAAATAACAAACAAACAAACAACAAACCTAACCTACCCATTGATTCAGCCATCTGACATAATTATATAGTCAAATGTTTTAGGATAATTTATTGTAATTTGATTAGATGACCTACCAGTTGAAACCCTGGTACATGTTTGAGTTGATGGCCACAATTCTGAAACCAGGCCGTAGCAGCACCGTGTAGTAGCCACCCAGTTTGATGGTTTCTACGGCAGATTCAGGCAGCCATACGCTCCACATCTCCGCCAACATGTCATACATCCAATTGGAGGAGAATGAGTCTGTGACAAAGGTTGGTGCATACCTAAAAATCACGCATAACTAATAGTCATTGATAGAATTATATATACATATTATATTTGCAATAAATATATTCTGTGTAGTAAATAGAAAACCTTCGGGAGGAAATATTAAAATATTTAAATAATTTGTGGATATTGTTTTACTCTATTTTATTATACAATTATCGAAGGATATGAAATAAACCATATCGACGGTCTAAACCTAAGATATCGAATCTGCATTTTGCGAGGTTTACAGGAATGAAAGCAAAGTTAGATTCTACTTTCTTCGCCGGATGCATTGTGCAGTTTCGATCATTTTAGTTTAGTGTAGTTAATTCATTTTAGGGTAGTTAGACAATAAAATGAAAATCATAATTTTGCAAATTCGACACCTTACTTTGGGACCGTCGATATACAGTCTGACTTTTTATAGTAGACAAAAATGAGGGTGCTGCAATTATTTAAAAGGTTTTAAATGGCAACACCAAGATGGCTCATGGGGTAATATGAATGAATGTTTAAAAAAAGCACAATGATCCAAGTGCATATTTTTTTAACTTTAACCAAACGGTGCTCAAAAAATTAGTGGTACTTTCCAAAACATGATACTTCATCATATTTCAAAACAATTTTATGTAAAAACTTTTTTATTTAACACTTTGCAAGGTAGATTATTACATGGGAAGGCGATTTTATTATTTATTTCTGAAATTTATGTATTGAAATAAGCATGTATTTGATGTGAGATAAATAAAAAACAAAATAGAGATGAAAATTATAAATTAAATAAAAATGTTAAAAAATTAATTATAATGTTTTGCCTCGTTTCTTTAAAACGAACTGTCAAACTCGAATGTAATTTTTGTTAATGTGAAGAACACATTTCAAAGACAAAGCTTCAAGACAAAAACTAGATGTTGCCATAGTAATGAAAAAAAATTATTCCACTTTATTAAATACATAGATTTTATTGGCAAGCTATATAATAATATTGTGTCTTGTCATATTCTGTACATACAGTTAAATGCATGTTTCAAAGCTCCATAGCTCATGATGGAAATGACATTCGGAGCTGAAAATAGTTGCGTCGATATATTCTATGTTCGATTCAGTCATATGCATAAAACAACCATACAGAGGTCGTAACGTGGTGGTCTACATTTGAAGAAAATAATAAATGTACCCATTTTAGTACTCTGGATATTGATGGAAAGTATTATCTACGTTATAACTACATTATGTAGCTCTTACAGGGCTGGCCCTGAGCCAAACGGCGCCTGGTGTATGCAAAATTTTGTCACCCCTTTTCAAACCTAAAGTAACTAGAAAATCGCTTACGACGATCCCGTGGTGTACAGTTCTACAGAAGACACGAAATCGGTCTATCTGTATCTATGTCTAGTATTATCAATTGATTTTTTGTTTATATGTACGTTCTTTGGCTGGTCAAAACCATTGAAAGAATGAGAGAGCATTATGAATATTCATATAGCACCGTCTCACTCTTCCATTAGAAGTTCTCAGAGTTCCCGCGTCTATACCCGTCTCATTCTGCACTGCTGTTTTTTGTATGTCTGGTTTTCACGTTCGTGCGTATTTACATCAAGAAAGTGGTAGGCCAAAACCGCTGGAAGAATGAGATAGCAATATGGATAATTCATATAGCGCGGTCTAACTCTTTCGTTCGAAAAAAAGATAGGTACATAGGTACAACTTGTAAATGTATGGAACGATTGATGTGAGTTTTATTTTCGCTCTGCTTAGCGCCCATTAGGCACCTCGAGCGGCATTCCAGGAGGCGCGCAGAAAAGTAAAGCTTGCTAAAGTAAGGTAACGGTTTGCAGCTTAGTTTATTGTGGGACTTTTCTGCACAGGGTCTGGAGCAGCTCGCGGAACGCTCGTTCCAAAACGTATGTGTAAATCCTACTGTTGAGTTTTACGGGCTTTTTAAAAATAATTTATATGCGCTGGGCATGTTAACAGACGCCTACGTAGTGATCACTGTAAAAATTATTTGAATGATTTGTATAACGCCGTTTTTGTGCAAAATTACCTCAAGGGCACTGTCTTAGTTGTTAGATGTTATCATTGCCTTGGCGCCTTAGAAAGATGGCACCTGGAGCGGACTGCTCCAATTGCGCCTGCATAAGGTCGGCCCTGATCTCTTATCCTATGTTCTACCCAAAACATGGTGTGCCCATCTAAACTTATTAATAAAAAAATCCACTCACTGGTTAACTGGTTGAGATTCGTGATTTCCCAAAATAGGGAATACAGGAATACCTGGGAATGTGCTTACGAACTTCTCCACAGTAACCCGTTGGCTTTCAGTTATCAATTCATTGGTCGTTTCCCAAACACCGTGGTCTGTTGTGTCACCAGTGTAGTAGATATAATCAAAGTCCTGAAATAATAATTATCTTAATGTAAATAAAATTAACATGATAATTAATTATAAATATAAATATCTTACAGAATTATGTTACAAGCCATTCTATTTTATGTAACTATGTACATACATATTACATACTTCATTAAAACATTTAATGCTGGTTTCCCACCTTATCTATTCTATGGTCTATCTCATAGAATGAATCTTTTTATGATAGATAGGAATTGTAGCGCGTTCGCATGCGCTCTATTTATGTTCTATTTCAATTAATTTGTGTTACACAGCGCCCTTGAGGTGATTTTTCACAAAAACGACGCTATACAAATCATCCAATTATTATTATTATTGCTGGGCTCAAAGTGACGCAGCAAATCGTAAGTGTATTTTTATTGGACATAATCATAGACATTACTGTATAGATTCAAACGAAAGTTGGGAGTCGATTCAACGTTGGGCTTCTATTTTATCGGGCATTCTGTTGCATAGATAAGACTGTTCTCACTGATCTATTTCATCTATGAAATAGATCATAGAACAGATGAGGTGTGAACGCAGCTTAAAAATGCAGACTACTTTATGAAGGGTACTCAAAAAGTCGAATCTAGATTACGTGTACTTTAATAGGATCACAAACTTACCTGATGGTTCTCAGCAATTTTATCCAAACAGTCTTCTACAGCCCATAAAGGTGCATCACAATGTCTGTAGTCTCCCCAGTATCCTGCTTGCTTGTCTATGGGAATATCTCTATTCTTATTCTTTCTCTTCCTATCAAATTCTGCTTTCAGTTTCATACCGCGCACCTCATTTGCATATTCTAAGTCAATCAAGTATGATCCATTATCAGTTCTGCTGATTCTCTTGGCTGCTGATGCATCATTGTATTGGAGATCCCAATTATTAGATGCTCTTTCAACTTGGCCAATTCTGCAGCATGTTGGCTCGTTGCAGTCAGCCAATCCGTAGGCTTCATACACAGGGTCATAATGGAAGTCAGAAACTTGGACAATCTTAAATGTCTCATCGGTTGGAGTGGGCGGCTGGAAACAGAATGATCAGAATGTAATATTTTTCCACATTTTCGTTTTTCCGTATTTTACATTTGATATTTCGGTGTTATCAAATACCGTAGAAATAAGACAATACGCGCAGCTCCTGACATTTACCATTCATTGAGATGGGAACGTGCTACACCAGCTCCCCCAGCGGCGCGAGTTTGCGGAATTGTGTTTTTCTATACATCTTGATAAATTATAGAAATCGAAAATTCAAAAAATAGGTATTAGGTTAGATTAGGTATCTCTTTTATTGCTCATGTATTTTTTTTTTAAAAGAGGCTATTAGGATTTTATTAACGTTTAAAGCCTCGCTGCTCGCCGACTGTCTATATTGTTTAGAAAGAAATATTTATTACAATAGGAAGCGCTAGAGATGTAGGAATGTCAATCACTTTTTCCTAATTATGTTGTATTTTTATGGAATATAAAAAATGTACAAAACATGAGTCGTGGAGGTTCAAAACCTGCTCTGGAAATTTCTGCTGATTTTGAAACACACTTGTGCGTTTGAAATACATTGAGAGTAAATATAATATTAATAGTTTTCACTGAATATTAACAGAATATAATGTAAGTATTATTATTTTTATATTCAAGTTGTTCCAAACATTTTTTCGGTTGTTCCAACAGTGACTATATCCAGATTTCCAAAATTTCTGGAGTGGGTTTTGCAACTACACGACTCGCATGTACTATATAATACAGATACCATTACATTCAATTTGATTGGATTAAATTTTGAAAGAAAATTTATCTCAATTATCAGGATTATTACTCTAAAAAAAAGAGTATTTTGTACGTAGAACATAACATTCTAATCTAATAAATTATTAAATCTTAATCAATGTTATTAATTAACCCCATATTTGATGCCAATCTTAAACAAATTTCATTCATTAATGCCATCCACAGGTATTCATAATTCTATTTTTTTGTTTTTGACTAATTTAGGAAAAATGAAACTTACTGGATTCGTCACATTTTTAGCTGGTAGATCGATTGACCATTCAAATTCTTCATCTTCAAAGGGGCAACCATTAATGTCATCAGTTTGGAAAGCCACTCCACAAAATGTTGCAGTTTTGTACGTCGGTTGGTTTCTCATAATGTATAACATTATAGGCTGAGGAATAAATATAATATCAGTATTATTGAATTACTCGCAGCAAAAGAAAATAGCATGTCCGGTTTAGCCCCCCCTATGGTATGTAGACATACTGTTGTGACCTCTTGTTTTGTTGGATACATTGTTTATAAGTTCTTAGCGATAGGACCATATTGTGAATCTAATGTTATTACTGTTGCAAGAATTGTGATTATGGGATCTTTGCCAGTTAATTGACCGCATTATTGCATATGGATATTTCAAATTCTGTTGTCACGGGAAGAAGAAAAGTTTATAAATAATTTTTTTCATTACCACCAAGTAATCTCTGCAGGCATTAAAATGGGAAACAACAGTTATTCATTTATGTATTTTTAGTATCAAATTGACACTAGTTGCAATAAGAAACTAGAAAGAAAACTAGCGTTGAGTTAAAAGTTCACCCTTTCTGCTCACATTACAACTCAATTTCAAGTTTTACTTAATTTAAAAAATTTAGAATGAATTAATTTACCAAGTTTAATAAAATGACACCACGACAAACATCAGCAGGCTGTATTTCCAATAGTGTGCACAAATCTGATATAACATCCACCAACTCGCTTTCTGTCGAACCTTCATTTTGCAGTTTCTGAACGGTGGCCATTGCTGAACGACACACTACACATATCAGGTCCTGAAAATAATGTAATAATTATTTTAAATAGAACTATACTATATCAGGTTTATATGGGATCAAAAAATAACTTCTTATGTGTAAGAACTTCTTACATGGGAACCTTATTTTGTTATATTAAAATAATTCGCCCTCTAATAACAACCCACTTGAGGTGATTTTTCATAAAAATGGCACTATACAAATCATCCAAATATGATTATTATTAACTCATAGTGTTGGTAATATGGACGGTCCCAACGTAAGATGTCGAATCTGCAAAATTTCGATTTTCATTTTATTGTCTTAAGGGGGAGAGGGACGTCGGAGAGTTATTATTTATTAATTCAAAATAATGATAGTATTATTACGCAATACGATAAACATAATGTTTTTAAATAGAAAAATATTTATTAAATATTTTATAAATTTACATAGGCTTAGCATTTATCAAAATATAACCAGAAATATTACTTTTTTCTGATTAGATTTTGATATGCTAAGACTATGTAAATTTATTAAATATTTTTCTCTTTAAAAACATGTTTATTGTATTGCGTAATAATACTATCATTATTTTGAATTAATAAATAATAACTCTCCGACGTCCTCCCTGTTAAACTATCCATTTTATTCTATATTTACAGATGATGCCACAAAGTAGAGTTTTCTTCTAAATTCTCCTTTTTTTATAATGAAAATGATAAAAACTGCACAATGCATTCGGCGTAGAAATTTGAATCATTTCTTTGTTTCATTCTCCTGTAAACCTCGCAAAATAAAGTTTCGACATCTTACGTTGGGACAATTGATATAGTCATAGGAAAGCAATGTTGCTATTGATTGCTCTACATAATAATAATTATATTGTGTTAAAAGAAAATTTATAGTCAGTTTTACATATTATTATACAGGTTTATTCAAAATGATGGACTCAATTCCGCACATTCTCCTCAGATACACCCGGTCGGCCCGGACTTTTTCATTTACAGAGATGTCCAGTTTGCTAAAATTGTTGATACCAATGACAAATGCTCTTTCTAGTTGGGAGGTTCAACGTTAAAAAGAGACTAAAGGTATGCTGCACTACAGTTGCCGACTCAGTTTTACAGAACATAGAAAACCGTGCATTGCATAGTAGCTACTTTACTCACAACTGACGGCCAGCATCGGATCTGCCATACGTTCATACTGTGCAAAAAACATAGGCGCAATCTCTGAAGGGGTGCTGAAATTATTCCCTAAATCATTAAAAAATTACCTACAGTTAAACTTAGTTATAAATATCACGGTAGTAGCGAGTTCACGGCTATTGTGAGCAATTACCAAATGATATTTTGGTTCAGGCTTATTTTCATACAATCGTTGGTTGTTATAACGAGGACGCTTCACTGATATACCGTATAAAGAATTTTGTCAACACAATTTATAAATACAAACATAGACCATACAGCGCCTTTGATATGATTTTTTTAACAAAAATGGCGCTATACAAATTATCAAATAATAATTATTATTATCTTTGGGTCTAAAAAAAAAACAATTCTCGGATTAATTAAGTAATAACAGGCAGAGGTGTCAGCTTAGTGGCGGGGCGGCGGCGGCGGCTGGCGGACGGAATAATATTCTTATGAGGCTACCTGGGTAAATTGCCGGTAACGTGAAACATTCCTATCCATCAGGCACTATGTAAAATTTGTCATATATAAAATCTGCAGAAGTCATTTTTGATTTGCAATTTTGTTCCCTTTTTACATCTCTCTTGTATTACTACTAATCATCAATTTTGTTTTAAAAACCGATAAAAATGTACGAGTACCTACATCCCCCTACATGGGGTAAGTTTGAGACAGTGATTCACAATGTTTTTAGCAGAGGGCCGCTTTACCCAATTATCAAACCTGGCTCGTGACCCAAGTGGATTTCAGATTTTTTGAATGGGGAGGAAGCATACCGCGACTTTTTTTTGTTTATTGCTTCCACTGCTGCTTTATCACAGACAAATTAAACATTTATTTATAAATCCTTTAATACTTTACATTGATATAAATATTATTTGCAATATTTTGTAGGGTTTTTCGGTTTTTGCTAGTAAAAAAAGGTGTCATTCTATTGCTGTGACATCTTACATCATCCCATCCGCAGTTGGCAGCGATACTGAGACTGTCATTTTTAAAAATACTTTTCAGAAATTTTATTATTTTTGATTTTATAGTACTCCAATTATTGATTATTACAATGAATCCAACAAAAAAATAAAACTTTCGGGTTCGCAGAATTTAAAACGTAAGCTTAAAGAATAAAATGATATAAAAAAAAAGTTTCAATTGGGACTTTTTGCCCACCAATAGTAGAAAATGTTCCCAGCACATAAAACATCTAAACAAATACCTTTTTTCTCAAAATAGTTCAAGTTTAATAGAATCAGAAAAACCTTTGGTCGAATTGGAAACTAGTAATAATAATAACGATAATGTAAATAATTGTAGTCATCACTTTCGAAACATGTTGATATGTATATGTTAATAAAGTGGTGATTACAAAGTAATTTTTAATTTATTTAGAAATACAATTTGTCGGTTCACGAAGGTCCCAACGTTAAAAGATGATAAAACAATGGTAATTTTCTAAAATTGGTAGAGTATGGCCGAAATCGACCCAGGATTGTTTGCGCAACTATGAACGATCTAGCGGTAGAATTCGAATCTTTCAGACCTCTTTCAATTGGTATATAGACCACTCACATATAACGTATACATAATTCAGGAAATATAGCAGTACAAAATTAAGTCCGTCATTTTGAATAACCCTGCATAAACATTGATAGAGTATTAAAGCTATTCATTATAATTCTTTTAATTAAAAACCAAATTTCTTACCTGTCTAGGTGCGACGAAAGTATCAAAAGAGTTTCGGTAAGCATATTGAGGGAAAGAGAAGACCTCAATCATTTCTTTGAACTCTCTTTTGTCATTTTCATTCTGTGTTTTGCTCATATACTTATAGAATTGCTCAGTTATTTGAGCTGGAAAATAAGAAGAAGTAAATGATTGTTTTCAAGACCTTATCAATGAAATATAATATTTGTTTTATGATGTGAAAATGTTACTTAAATCTCACAATCAACACAATTTTACCAAAACATTTAAAAAATAACTTACCTTCTGACCGTATGTTTTTTGCCAAAACATTGCTCATATATGAGCCTATTAAAACGAGAAAAATAAATGCTTTCATTTTGAAAGCATGAACTGTCTTCAGAAGAGATCACAAAGCTTTATGTTGTATAATAAAAGTTATGTTTTTTTACTGCAATAGAATCAGTGATTGTCTTTATCTTTGACAGATAAAAGGAAAACAGATCAATTATTTTGAATATATTGTTTGTGTCAAAAATATATTTTTGCTTGTCAGTAGTTTAGCACTGATCCAGTTATGACGTTAAACTGCAATCTTGTAATTTATCTGTGTTTCAAAAATACTATCTTTATAAATATAAACAGTTTGGTGACAGTCTTTGTGTATGACTTCTACTGTAGATACAATCGGAGATTAAATAGTATGAGTGAACCTAAATGAATGGTTATATTTGAATGTTTTTCCCAGAGCTTGTTAGTAAAAGTGTGTGAAGATCACATAGGTACACCAAAAGTAAACTAAAGTAAAAAGGCAAATTAATTATCGAGTATCACTCGAATAACTGGTTTTTTCAGTAACTGGTTATCCGACCATCCAAGATTTTTTTTAAAATTGTGGTACACATGTAACGTCAAATAAATGATTGCAGATTTTAACCATATTATATATATAGTATTTTTAAACTACTGTTCTCGAATCGATGCGTAATTTTTCTCTACTTATGTATTTTGAGATATATACATACATACTTCTAAATCCTGTGATTTATAAGCAAACGCCAGTCTTTTGAATATCTCATATTCTACAGGAATTAAACCTTCATCCAGAAGGTTGTGTCTCCATTTTTAGTCCATGTAGGTCAATTTTGCTGGGTCATGTATTTAGACTAATCCTAAGGTAATTAAACCCTTTGGCCTCATTCACTAAAAAAAAAAACTAATTGTGTAGGAATAATATTTCACGAATAGGTTTATTCGAATGACAATGGTTACTTTCACAGACTTTTTGTTTAACAATACATATTTCTTATGGCATTGTCTTTTATAATCAATATATATTATAAAAAAAAGTTTAAAAAAACATGCGGCCCGCAAAAACTCAGAAACGAGTCCGGGTACGATCAAGGGAGTTATATCATGTGCTAGATCTCTATCCCCCTTCAGGATGAGGGTTCCCATTTTTATCTAATGGGCGTGCTTTTGAAGATATAAGGGCTGGAAGTTTCGCCCTCTAGACATTTCAAGAACAGTCTTCTGGAAAGTTCTAGAAGGTTCGATAAAGCTGTTGAAAGTTCTGGAAGGAGTGGCGGAGTATGTCTACTTACATGTACTTTTCTTGGCGGTGAGTCTAGAAGGTTCTGGAAAGTTCTAAAAGGTTCGACAATCTTAATTTTAATTAATATATATTATAAAAAAAGTATTCGAGAGTATTCCATAACATTCCAGAACATCCTGGAATGTTGAAAAATTGGGGAACATCCCAGAACACTCTCGAATGTTGTTCGCGAGCGAAGCCGGGTACTCCAGCTAGTAATATAATATATCAAAGTTTGTGCTGACAGATTGGTGTCGTGAGAATTTTAGCACAGTCTAGGCCTGCCGATAGATTGATATTCTGAGGCTAAGTAGTTATTTTCTAGCTTTCCCTTTTGGTGATCTTTCAGAAAAATATCGCTATTAACTTTTATGCCCAATAAACCCCCTTGAATTAGCCTATATTATCATTTCATTATATAATACAAAATCCCAGATGTGTTTCTATCAATCACAACATAATACTTGTACTTAATTTGGTAACGTCAATTATTCAATCAATCAACACCCATTCACGGTCATGCCAGCAAATCATCAAGTGTAAATATAATCTTGATCAATTATTTCATCTTTAGATAAATTTCAATCAGAAAAAAACAATGGGCTCGCCTTTAATTATTATTTCTCCGCAATCATTAAAAAAAACAATGATTTATTGTTGTGACAAAATTGAAGACATTGCCCCCATTTACATTTCATTAAATTATATGTACCTACCAACAATTTTCAGTAAGTATGAATACAATATTATTTAACTATAATAATATTGTAATGATCAACACTGATTTGTGTTTTTACAGATAAAAGATATAAGTGACATACAATGCACAAATTTAACATTTATTTTTAAATAATCTAAGAAAACACAAAAATTCTGAAAAATATGTACATGCATACATATTTATAATATTTTATTTAAAAAAAACAATTAGAAAAGATATTTTTGTAGACAATTTTATAAAAATACTACAAAAAATAATTAATAATAATTTTTACAATAAGTTTCTGGAATAACAGGTTTTTCAGTGCTTTGTCATATTGTTTGATATAAAAGTACTTAATAGAGCATTGTACTTTGCGTCGTCATACAACTCCGTTGTGGTAAAATATCTCAAGCTAGCCTTAACACAGTCAGCGTCGCAGACTCTCTTATTGTAGGGGTCCGAATTCTTTCCTCTGAATATGTGGTAGTCCGTTACCAACAGGTTTTGTTGTGTGGTGACCATCCTCTGGAACAGATCCTCGATAGAGTCAGGACTCAGGGAAGAAAGTCCATAGTGTTCTTTGAAGGAATATTCCTTGTACCACCTTGGTCTTTGGTCAGGAGTTTGATTAGCTTCAGTCAGGTTGTAGACCCATGTCTCAATGTCCACAACGTCCTAAAAATTGAAATATTTGATTTATTTTAGATATACGGTACAAGTACCTTAGAATACACAAAATAAATCAGCCAACATATTTATTTTTGATAGCTTATTTATACTGGTGTTCCCTTACTTATAATCGCTGTGTAAATATTATGCAACATGATAAGGTAGGAATAGTGAAAACTTACAGCGCAGGTTAAAACTTATGGTTAAAACGGCTTTAAACCGTACTTTACTATACCAACACTGAAGCGGTGCGTAAGAATCTAATGTATAAGACGGGTAGAGTTTTTAACCCTTTCTACGCATCAAAAATATGTATGACTTCTGTCACACGTTGGACTCTTTATCGTCAATCTAATTTATTACTTTAAACAATAATCACTCATGTGTTTTAAAATTTGTTTATAAAAATACATCACTAAGTACCTTTTCAAATGTTAACAAACATTCAGAACATCAATAGGACTTGAAAAATCGTTGAAGCCCATCTTCATAGTGTACGATACGGGAGGTGGCTGTGCGGCCATTATTAATATTTCAAGGACAACACTAAAACATGCCAGAGTAGGGCTCTTCAACTGTGGTGCAGATGCTGAATACTGGCATGTTTTACTGGATACATGAAATATTGGTTCTTGAAAAGGGTCTTATAACAAAAAACTACATTTAAATTTACTGTATCATGTCACCGTAAATAACACTTAACCGTTAGAGTTATCACGCTGAAGGCTTTAGTTACATAAATTGCGACGCAACACTATAGCGCTGCAATTTTCAGCGTGCCTTTTGTCGTCCTCGGGAGAGCACATGTTCAATTTGAGCGTGGTATATTGCGGTTGGCGCGTGTCTTGATAACTGTATTTATTATTTATACTGTTAAAATAAATACACCCTAAAGTGAATCGATATTTTTCACCATGTCGGAAGTTAGTTCTATTGCGGATGATCGTAATATATCAAATGACAGCGGCACTACGGATGACAAGACCTTTGTTCCCATAAATGAATGTGTGCAGCAAAGCAAATGAGATAAGGCGATCCAATCTCATATGCACTCGCTGTAAAAAGGGACTACATGGACCACGGGAAAACACAATTGTGAAGTGAATTAATCTTATATTTTTTGTAGTTGTAAATGTGTAGTTTTTTTTAATTAGAACTATAATATTTGTAAAATTTCATTCTTTACTTGTATAATTTTAAAAAATCATTAAAATTGATTGATATTTGCCCAAGTTATTGCATTTTTATTTAATACCATACTTTTTTTTATTATTTAAAAACACAGAATATCTGTAGCAATTTATATACATACTTGCAAAATAAGCATAGCACTAAAACGGTTAAGCACCAAACACTTTGATGAATTTATATTTTGTTAAAAAAATTATGTATGCTTAGGTATAGTATATCATAATAGTTCACATCCACAAAAAAATCAAACAATAATTTGATTTACAAGTATTTCTCTGCGAGCGTCTCTGCTTGAGAATCTTAATAGCCTTTATCTTAAATCTTCTTAGCCTGCGTAATCATGGGAAGAATTCAAACTGATTTGAATTTACTATTTGAAAAAGTTTCACCATCTTCAAGTGTGTTTCATACACATAATGCCAGAGATACTTTGCGGCGAACGAGTTAGCTGCCCGCGTATAGGGCATGTATAGTGCGGCGCAGGGGTGCGCTTCCCGTGGCTAAAAGGTTAAAGCTTTCATGCATCTTAGTTTGGAGTGTTTCCAACGTCATCGCATTTGATGACTATTAAAACGACAATCAGTGCCATTTTGAATTTTTGACATTTTATGTTAGACACTGATTCTCTGCATGTTTCAGTTTTGATCAAATTGTGATCAGGCCCCAGCTATCTAGCATAACGTTCATGTTATATTATGGTGCCAATCTTTAGTGACATCAGATAGACGCATTTCGAAAATTCAATAGGGTTTATTGTCATCTTATGTATTTTTGATTCATACTTAGATAATGTTTTAATACAACCATACCAAAATATATGGCTATAGCAGATATTTGAAAATGATGTTATTAGAGCAATATCTGAAACTGCTATGTAAACCAAGAGTCTTTAATTATTATGGCTCTTGGATTTTTACCACAATTGGCAATGTATTTAGCTGACTTACATAATTATTGGTGTCTACTTCATACACCTTGTAGTTGGGATTGACATTGGAGTAGGTGGTGATACTTCCTCCGTTCCATGCCATGGCCACCGGCGTGTCAATGTTATCCTTGGCGTAGAACGCTTTGAACTCGTCGTTGTGGGTATGGCCGTTGAATTCTGCGGCAATTGTGTCTGAAAATCTGAAGAAGAATGGATATTGAAATCTACAAAAATATTATTCAGTCATTTTGGTCTTTCTATTCGGTTATTTAGAAACGCCGATCGCATTTATAATGGCGGCACTACACTCTTGGTAAAACTATCTGCTCACGTTGCCTTAATGGCGAGTCGGTCTGGTGTCAGTTTATTGTGCCTGAAGCATCCCCGTGGAGGGGTTAATGGTAATGGGCGAATGCAGTCACACAATTAATGATAATAATCCAAGCAACAACTGCGCAATATGAAAGTGTAGTAGCACTTGAACATCATGTCTGACCAAGAGTGTAATTTATTTATTTATTTGTAAATGCCAAAATGGACTTTTCATTTTAAGATGCATATTATAGCGATACAGGAGTAAGCAATTAGCTCATAAAACATTCATATTTATTGTAGAGATATAGCGTTTTCGTATCTACATTCTGTACAGTTACATCAACCACCACTGTACGTATTACCAAATACTCTTAAATGATAACACCTCCAGCTCCTGACATTTGATGGAAACATGTTACACTAGCGCTCTCTAGCGGCCCGAGTTGTACGAATTGGTTTTTTCTTATACATATTTTAATAGTTTTTCTGTGAAATATATTCTTAATAAATTATAGAAATCGAAAATTAAAAAATAAATATTAGGTGACCTATATATGATTTTACTCCTTTTTTGTTCATGTATATATAAATTTTTAAAAGAGGCTATTAGGATTGTATTTAAATTTAAAGCCTCGTTGCTCGCCCACTGTCTAAATTGTTTAGAAAGAAAATAAAATATTTATTATAACAGCAATACAGTCTGGAAGTCTATAGCCTGGGCCGCTAGAGACAGTAGTGTAGCATGTTGCCAGTATTTTGACAACGCTACGTGTGAAAAATCTCAAGGGCGCTGTCAATATTGATAGTCAAGTACATGTCAAGAGCGCACTATTTCGCAGGAGTTTATAAATTTAATCGGCAGGTGGTGCACTTACAAATTGGTAATTGAGAATGTGCATATCACATGGTTTTGTTATCGTGGTCCATCTTATGTCTGTCAACGCAGTGTTCCGACAGCCATAACATATGGAGTTTTACGTTTTTGTTTTTATAAACATTTTAAGAGGTTTTTACCCATGGATTTGGTTTCATATTGCATATCATAATTGTTTCTTCCTATTTGATATGATAAGTCATACTCGAGTGCTCTATTTTCACAATAAATTACATAGTTAAAAATAAAAAATCTGTTCTGCGGGTAGGTAACTTGAACTAATTAACACAATCAAAAATACCTTTCAATGATCCTTCTGTATTCCCGCGTGTATGTCGAAAAGCAATCAGTAATTCCAGTGGGAATGTGCGACAGGATGTGAACTATCTCCTTGTCAGCTTCCGCTTGGGCCAAAACGCTGACGAGCCACTTCAGTTGGCCACTCGGGTCGTTGGGTTCGAAATGAATCCACCTGTTTTTTTAATGTTTTATTTATTTGAATTTTAATGTTTTTAATTCATCAACAAAAACATGTACAATTGCATAAGAATTATAGTTTTGATTAAGATTATAATGCACTCATTATAATCTTGTAAAGCCTCATGGACACTGCTTCTCCAGTAGCATTCAACTCGTTCAAAGGAGTCTTAAATTAATCAATAGTATATGAAGTCCGTGACAGAATGGTAAGCTCCATTGATTCTGGGTTAGGAGATTGTGGGTTTGAATCATGAGGATAAATAAAAAATTATTTGATTTATGTTGGTTATTTAACAAAAAAACAATATATATATTAAATTTTTTTATTTTTTATAACTTATTGGAGTTTGTAAACCTCATTGTAATATTTAATCACTAAAGAAGATAATATTAACACATCCCAAATGAAACACAAATCCGAAAAAACAACAGAAAATAAAAAAAATAAGTCTCATATAAATAAAAATCGGGTAGGTATGTCCAAGACTCTATTCCGATTGCAATTGTGTTCGGGAGGAACTTTTAATCATCATAAGGATAGCAGCCAATAATATGGGATTTAAAATGGAGGATAATATTAACAAGTCTTGAACTTGAAGTATGATATTGGTGTAGATGGCGTAAATTGGACTGGTCTGATTAGCTAAGTTGGTTAAGCGGTTGCCCCGGATAGGCAGAGGTCCTGGGTTCGAGTCCCAGATGCGACTGAAATCTTTTTATTTTCTGTTGTTTTTTCGGATTCGTGTTTCATTTGGGATGTGTTAATATTATCTTCTTCAGTGATTAAATATATTTATATCTCGTTCAGAGTGGAAGGTACTTTCAATATCGCTCTAGTTTCATTCAGAATCAGAACTTTTTTCAGATCTAGTCACTAGATCTGAAAATCTAGGTATTTCCTAACTTTCCTTCCCCAACTTTCTGTATTTTCCGAACATTCCCCCAAAAATGGGGTTGCCACAGTTTCACTGGCCCCGGGCAGATGTAATTATGGTATCACATATAAAAAAACGTACTTCATACACTTTCATCTTCGAATCGAAGAGCTTTAA
Organism: Halesus radiatus; assembly: GCA_022606495.2. NCBI lineage: Eukaryota > Metazoa > Arthropoda > Insecta > Trichoptera > Limnephilidae > Halesus > Halesus radiatus. The sequence continues at coordinate 43,433 of JAHDVE020004337.1, forward strand.
CTTCAATTTCACACAAATAACAAATAAAGATTAAAAAGTGAACAAGTTTTTACCAGTTGTAGCGGTAACAGAGGTTGCTATTGAGTGTGACAATCCTGAAGCCAGGTTTGGCCAGCGTAGTGTAGTAGCCACCCTCCCTGATGGTTGCAGCAGTATCTGCAGGCAGCCAGGTGCTCCACTCTGACACCAGGAGGTCGTACAGCCACGCAGTAGAGAATTTTGGATCCGTTACACTGCTCGGAGCAAATCTGGAAGCAAATAGAAGCATTTCAATATTTAGTAAATAGCCATGCTGTTATACTTGATGGTTAATCACAAGCTGAGCATCGACGTGTGATGGGGATCATTCAATTATCAATAAATAAAAATGGGGCTGATCGTCGGTCAAATGTGACAGAGGTTAAAACATCCCAACCTAACCTGGTTATTCCCAAAATTAATACATCTTTTGGACAGAGAAACATTAAATTTCATGTTGCTAAATTGTATAATACCCTACTAAATCAATAAAAAAATAACAAATGAATATATTTAAAACTAAAGTCAAAACATGGCTGAGAGAACTGAGCGATAACCGAATTGCAAACATTATGAAGACAATTCAAGACAACTATACTTAGTACAAAAAAAAAAGTGAAGGCCACCTCAGAACAGGAAACCCTAGTGAGGAGGACCGTGAAGACTGACTTTATTTTTATATTATATGCATTATACTTACATACTCTTTATATAATATGCTTTGTATTTATAATTTATTACCAAGTCATATTCATGTACAACCTTTAAAAATTAAAAAAAAAAATAAGAACCCGAAATCACCCTAGTTAAATGGGTTCTTGAAAATTAATAAAGCCCCATTGGAACTGTCGTTTCATGTTGTAATTTAGCGCATTTCAATGTTTTTTTTTTTATAGTAAATAAAAAATTAAATTTTTACTACATAACCCATTGTTATACAAATATATACATATACTATTTCAATCTTTTATGTAAATTAATTATGAATAATTGACTTACTGGTTCAGAGGCTGAGATTCATGGTTTCCAATAGCGGAGAACACGGGAGTCGAACCGAAGGTATCATTAATGAGTTTGAGGGTTTCTTTTACAGATTTGGTATTTCCTTCTTGTGTGGTTTCCCAAACTCCGTGATCAATCATATCCCCAGTGTAGTAAACATAGTCAAAATCCTAGAATTAACAAAACACCTTCATAAGCATAAATCTGTTTTCTGAAGCAATAAAAATTATTGAATGGTGATTTCTGGCATCATGAAATTTGCTCGGCTTTTTCTGTCTGGTATATATGGGTCAATGTAATTATATTCAACTTGCAATGTTATTTCAATTATGAGCTACAGAGCTTTGAAATATCCATTTAACTGTAATGAAATAAGACAAGATACTATATTTTTCAACTGTTAAATAAAAAAAATTAAACTGTGTTGAAACCCGGGTGAAGCTATTGTTACATTATGGATAAAATGTACCATTTTAAAATAATCTTACATTATGGGTCTCAACAATCCTGTTGACACTATCTTCAATCGCCCACCACGGAGAGTCACAATCCCTATAGTCTCCCCAGTAGCCGGCCCTCTTTCCTTCCGGGATCTCATCTTCCGTGGAAGATTGCTCCCTTAAGGCTTTAGCTTCTCTAACTTCATCTGCGTAATCGAGGTCCAAGATGAATTCACCATCTTTCCTGAATATCCTATATTCCGAAGACTCGTCATTGTACAAAGACCTCCATTTAGGAGATGCTTCGTCTGTCTGTCCCTTCCTGCAGCAGGTTGGCTCGTTGCATGCAGCTAGTCCACTAGGTTCGTAAATGGGATCGTAATGAAGATCGGATATGTGCACGATTTTAAATGATGAATCTCCCGTTGCTGGAGGCTGTGAAACAAGGCATTATGAATGTTAAGTTAATTAAGAGTTACGGTTTGTTAAAACACTTCTAATTTTAATTGGAAAATACGAATATAAAGAAACAAACGTTATGAAGAAAAGCAGTTTGTTCTTTAAGAAAACAAGCAAGCACACATTAGGAAAAAATATATATATAGTGAAACACTCCAAGTTCTTTGAAGTTTTCCAAGAGACTAAAAAAAAACTTCTTATGTGGGAAAATCTTATTTTAGAAAAAAACCTTTTAGCGTGTAATGCTTTTAAATATTGAAATAAATTGTTTGTCGGCGGTTGTACACACAGCATGAAATGGAATAAATTATTACTGTAAAGCTCAAGTCCTTCAAGAAACTTATAAAAATACAATTTGTTATTTCAAAACTAACATACTCGTATACACTATTTTAAAGTTTATTGAAGGACTTAAGCTTTAAACTTACAATAACAATTTACTCTAATTTATATTCCCCGCATACACCCGCCAACAAACAATTCATCTCAACACTGACACTGAGAGTATCTATCATTTTGTTGGGATCTAGACACTAAACAAAATTAAAGGGATATTCAATTTTTTTATAACTTAATGAAGTTTGTAAACTTCATTGTAATATTTAATCATTGAAGAAGATAATATTAACACATCCCAAATGAAACACGAATCCGAAAAAAACAACAGAAAATAAAAAGATTTCAGTTGCATCTGGGACTCGGATTCGTGTTTCATTTGGGATGTGTTAATATTATCTTCTTCAATGATTAAAATTTAAGGGTTTTCATAGAAAGCAATTACTTTGGTTTGACATATTTATTAACCTTTTCTACTCGTCAAAAATATGTATGACTTCTGTCACATGCGGAGCTCTTTCGTGCGAGTGAACCGCCCGTCTACAGGGCATGTATAGTGTGGCGCACGGGTGGGCTTCCCGCGGCTAAAAGGTTAAAATCATTAAGTGCTAAAAATGTTTTTTTCAAAAAATATTTGCATTAGCGCTATCTGTGAGCGCGTATCACGTTTCGTTTAACCTTAACACTACGTTTAATTAAAAAAAACCTAGTTGCTCTGATGATACATCAAATATAGACAAAAACCAATGGCAATAAATCTAACACGACTTAAATAATTAGTCTGTAAATTAAAGAGCAAGTAAATTTGAAAAAGTATTTAAATACTTACCTCTGTTGTCAGTTCCTCGGATGGTATATCAACAGTCCATTCGAACCGTTCATCTTCATATGGGCATGTACTTCTGTCGTTAGTTTGCAATAAAATGCCACAGAATGTGTTACTTGAAAATGCCGGCTGATTGTCCACAATATATAGCATTATAGGCTGAAATTATTAATAAAATTGCCTGTAATTATGATTTTATCACTATAACTATACAAACATAATATACATGTTTTTCGTTTTCAGAAAATTTTAAGACAAATAAAATCAAGAGGGCTTGGTCAGTCGCCTTAAAATTTTAATTGACATGGTAAAAGTTTTTATCAATATTGGCATGACTGTAAATCGCCAATTATTTTATGGTGTTTTCGTTTCCTAAACAGTTCTATAATATATACATCAATTTGCAATAAGTGGTATTTAGAGTGGTCAGAAATTATAGACATTTTCTTAATAAAACTCGCGCGCAAGGGTTGAGCGCCCATTTTATTTATTTATTCTTAAATTTAAAAAAAAAAGTTAGGCGTGACTCTTAGACTCGAGCCTTCGGAAGAAAGCGGAATTCTTCATTCTCAAAACTCAAAGAGGCTTTTATTGTGTTTTTATCGAGCGTTTAATTATTTCCCTTAAACATTTTGTGGAACAAGCACCAGCATCTCAAATTACTGTTTCTTATTCAAGATAATATGCATTTTGATTACATTAATAGATTACAAAAAATATATATTAATATTTTAAATAAATACTAACTCTTCTTTAGCCACTAACCTTCTAATAAATGTAATATTAATAACAAATAAGAATAAAATAGTAACCGCAATATCATGTGATGTGTAGTGTTTTCTAATATTGTGTCCTATGCATGCAAAATCATATATCCCAAGCTAAACCTTTCTAATATGAAATAAGGAATGACCTGCCAGGTAATATGTTCTATATCTGTTTGTACATAATAAGATAAACCCTAGCAAGTAATATTTGTACAGCGCCCTTGAGGTGATTTTTCACAAAAACGGTGCTATACAAATCATTCAATTATTATTATTACATAGAAACATTTGCAGATTGCTTCTTGTCCTAGACGTAATACTATAACACTAATTATGTATATATTTTATCAGGGGTTATGCATTGCATTTTAATTATGTATACACATATGCCACAATTGAAATTTCCTGCACGTTTTTTTATAAACACATCATAGTTAAAATACTACATATGCTGCGGGCGAGCATTTAAACATTTTCCGTGGAATAAATATACATTAATCATTAGGTAGGGAAAGCTTGAAGGCCTTGGACAAAGTATACATAATATATATTTCATTCTTGTCATATAAAACAGCCATGGACACACGTAAACATATATATATATATATTTTTTTATATGAATACCTCACAAGAGTCCCAACTGCTCCCAACCGTCTAAAGCCAGTGAGACTATGGCATTACCAATTGGGGAATATTGTGAGGCTGAAGGTATTGTGGAGGGGAAGGAGAAGGGGAAGAGGAAGGTGGGGAATACCTGGCTATTCAGATCTGGTCACCAAACACAGATAAAAGTCATTTCAAGTAACGTTCCAATTCTGAATGGTGGTCTTTCACCAGGGCGATACTGAGAGTATCTTCCACTCTGGAACGTGCTCAAATATACTATATATTATTTTTAAATGAATTAATTAATTGTGAAACAACACAAATTAATTAAATAAAATTTACTTGCGCACGCCGGGATTTGAACTCGCGACCTTCGGATTCGTAGTCGAGAGCCTTACCCCTCGACCATGGAGGCCGTCAGGCATACGTTTATAACTGCCAAAAATTTTGCCACATTTTTGGTTATCTACAGTTATAAAAAATAAATTCGTATAATAGTGCCATGCATAATGATTAAATATGTTGTAATGTAATATGCAATTCAGTAGAAATCATTTAAAAATTGTTACTGGTTAAAACTATGCTTTCATCCTTACCAAATTGAGTTCAATGAGTCCTCGACATACAGTCTCAGTTTGAATATTCATTAATACGCACATGTCGGTGATCACATTGACCAGTTCTTCGTCAGTATAACCTTGTTTGTGCAGCGTTAGAATAGTAGATACTGAAGACCGACATGTTAAACACGATAGTTTCTGAAATAGACAAGGTATATTAATATTTTAAAATTAAAATGAACATTTTAATGCTTAACGCTTCCATATTATGTTATAAGACGGGTGCCTCTCGTGGAAAATAAATTGAAACAATGTTAGTGATTTTCAAGAAATATGTGATTGATAAAAACGATAAAAAGTATGGAAACTGGGTTCGGTGGGCAAGTGGTAGCTACTTCGCTCGGCAAGTGGATTATCAGTTTGTTTTTCTATTTCTTATTGTTTGAATTTTATTAAAACATATTGTTTCAATAAAGGTTTGAGTAACAGAATGGATACTCGGAAACTATAGTTCTTGTAATCTTTAGTGACATTTTACAAAAATGTAGATTTGCCCACGAGACCCCTACTACAGTGTGTACACTATAATAATTTTGTATTATCAATTGGATAATAGTAAAGTGCCGCCGATTTGCCATATGTGAGATGTAACAAAATTCGTGACAAACACAAAAATGCAGCAATAAGCAAAGTGAGCGCACACTTCAAAGGACCTGTCATGAAAACTTTCAATGTTGGGAATTCCGAATTGAATAAAATTGATTTGATATATATTATATATAGCTCGTAGATAAGTTATTTTCAAAATGCAATCACCTTTATTGGAAACCGAATTTAAATAGACCCGTCGTATGGGCACAAAAAGATTTTTTAATGCTAAACAAAATTGTATCGCAGGCATTTAAACGGTTTTCTATTTGGTAAATAGGTTAATTGCTTACATACATGTAGATAATTTAATTTTTCTATCGCTCTTCTCCGCATGGTGTCCTTTCTTTATCAATTTAAGGCTATCCACAGAAAACATTTTAAAACATAGGTAGTAAGTACGTAGATTTATTCTTTTTATTTACTGTATTATTTATGTAATTACTCGTTTTTTAAGACAAATTTTCAGACATAGAAGTGACGGAATGTTGAATGGAGGGGAGACAATTTTAGATGAGGCTTGTTAGAAGAGAGGTAACCAAAAATATGGGATTTTAAATTTCCACTTCTAGACCACAGAAAGTACAATTCGGGGAGTTAAGTGCGTGAATTTTAGAAAGGTGAGATGGAACAGATGTCGGGCAAAAAAAAGAATACAAAAAAACTGTATTAAAGCTCTACATTCTACAGTACCGCGCATCGGGCAGAAAAAAACCACTTGGTAACATTCCTGCAGTTTGTCTCTTTATAAAAAAAAAAAAAAAACAATATATACCGGAATGAAGGCAAATTCTCTATACTTTATGTTTAATATTGTTTGTTTATATATATATATATTTTTTAATTTAATTTTACAAAAGAAAAAAAATACAATGCAAAAAGTCCCGATAAACTACTTTTTTGTAGGTTGTCTAACGGTTGTCTTGTTATTTAAAACTTAAAATTTACAGACATGGTTACAAAATATGTAAAATAAAAACAAAAAAACAATATATGAAATAAAAACATAAAAAAAAAACATATGTAACAAACTTAAAACATAAATATTTCTCAAGAATATATGAAAAAAATAATAAAAACATAAACAAAAGCAATAAATGATAAATAAAATAATATTTCTAATACAAATAGCTTCTTTCAGTTAGCCAAGTTTTCAATGTGTTAATTAAAGGTTTAGTTTTAAAACAGTTTTTTTTATTTCAGTGGGTTATATTTATACAACTAGGAATAATGTGATCTAAAGTTCTTTGTCCATATTTGTTTTTTATGCTTAAGAACCATTAATCCTTCATGCATCAGTGCAAGTATTTGTTTTCTCAAACAAACAAAAAAAAACTTGAATCTACATAGTAGTAATTCTTTTTTGTTACATCCAATGTTTATGTTTTGGCAGAGATCTAAAGCAATTAAAATAGTCATGTTTATAATAGGAATATTGCACACCCGCAACTATGTCATAAATCAAACTGATATCATGGACTTACATCTAAAAGATGCAAGTCCAGTCAGTGACTGTGTTGGCATCACATCTGGGTCCCACCCAGGCGTCGTGAGTTCAATTCCCCGGGTGGCTAGATTCTCCATCATGACACAAGCCACATCGTCCACTTACTGTGATGGTAGTGGGAGATTTTCAAATATTATCAGGTTATTCGTAACCTGGGAATGTTTGTCTTTCTTTGTTTGATTTAATTTAAATACATAAACATGAATCAAGATTTTGATGTATGTACTGTATCACAATGTTTGAAAGTATGAAGGATATCTAGTGTTTAGAGTTCTAAAATAACTGTACACTATGAACAAGCGCATACGAGCAACTTGTGTCACGGTGACAGTTGAGTGACTATTTCAAAATCCATACAAATTCCACAAAAGTCACCCTAATGTCGCAGCACCACAAGTTGCTTGTGTGCGCCTGGCCTAACTGAATTTACATTATGGAACTAGTTACGCAAAATTTATTTCATGACATTAGTTTCACATGTAAATATATAGTTTCATCATGCATACATCAGTTTTGTGAAACCAAATTAGTTTTGCACCAAATACAGATTTTATTTGTTTGGTGATGTGAAATTAATTCCAATGCATGAAAGTAGTTTCGGCTTCTGTGTTACAGATTAGTAAACTTCAAACAGCAACAAAAAGTGCATCTAAAATGACTTCAAACACAGTATCTTCCTTGAGACTCCTTAGGAAGATACTGTGTTTTTACTTACCACGGCAGTGTAGTTGGGGGAGTGCGATATCTGGGTGCGTCAACGTAAATGTTAAGAATTTAAAATGTAGTTACCACTCGTCCCGTGCTGTAGCTGGAAAGCGGCTGCCTGTAAATGTATTGAGGGAAGGACAATATTTCCAGGATGTTCTGGAATTCCAACACATCATTTTTGGTTTGATCTCTTGTCACATATTTTAGGAACTGTGATAATATTTGCCCTGAAAATAACAACACAATAATCAGTCAGCAAAATTATCGATAATAAGCACTCTTAGGAAACAATTGTTTGATTATGCCTTCTGAAAACAAAAACATTAAATTTAATTTCCCGAATATTTGATGATAACTCACTCTTAGAATTAAATGTTTGATTATGTCTTTGGAAGACAAAACAATAATAAATCAAGATAAAATCTCACCTGAAAAATTTAAAAATAATTTATAGGCAGGACTTATGATTTCGGCAAAACAAATCATATATATAGTGAAACCCACTTAGGAAGTTTTAATGCTTAGAAGTTTGGTTTTTTCGGTCCCTTGAATCTGAAAAATGACCAAATTCATCCCACATAAGAGGTTTTTTTTCCGATCCCTTGGAAAACTTCTTAAGAGAGCCTCACTGTATTTATGTATTAGCAATTTCTTATAGAATTCATTTAAAATAAAATTATAAATCTATGTAGACTGAAGATTTCACAGAACACAAATATTTTATGTAAGATAAGTAAATTTGTTACACTTATTTATTTTAGACCGACCAGTTACCCTGCTACGGGTATCTTCATAAATAATGAAACAATATAATTTCTTTGTTCGTACGTACAAACGATATTTTAAAAATTTTTGCTTACGTTTTTGTTGAAAATTATAAAAAGAATCTTTTCAAATCCAGACATGTGATAACGTACCTACCTATAATATATTTTACCAGATGATTATTTTTATTCTATATTTGAAATGTGCATCCATATGGCTTACGTTTGCATACTAAATTAATAAATGACTTTATTTCTAAAAGTGTAACTAATGTTGTGCCTATGCGTGGAATAAAATTTAAAGAAAATAAAAACATTTTAAATCCAGATATTTTGCTAGATTACATAGAAATTTTTTCACAGGTAACAACTAGTGGAATCATATTATTACAACGGAATTCCACCACAAATATACACAAATATTTAAAAGATCCTATGCATATCAACAAGACATGTACTTTGAAAATTTTATTTGATATACGAGTATATATTTATTTTTTAATAATAATAAAACTATTACTTACTTTCTGTTCGAAGACTTCCCGACACTTCATTTTGACTCACTAAAATAGCTAAACCTAATAATAGGAAAGGAAACAAAAAGGACTTCATAACTTGACCATGAGCTGTGGCAACTAATGGGAAAGTGGGGGAGGGAACATCATTTATAGGTGATTTTTACTAGCATTATATTTTTACACCTGTATACAAACCATTTTATCTTTATCTAAAAAAAAGAGTGGGACGTACATACTATCATGCATTAGTGATACATACATTCGCGGTTCTTATCAACAACTACACATGATATTTATATCTTGTATCGAAGACAAAACTTTTAAAAAGTGGTATTAATTGTAATAAAAGACTAATTTTGTTCGATGCTTTCGGACTACATTGTTATTAGGTACAAAAATTATACAAGGAAACCACATACAAGTAGAAAATAAGTGAAAAGAATTTGTTCATATTTATAATGTATTTAAACTTTATCATCATAATTTCAATTGATCCGATCTCCGTGTTGTTTCTGGGTCTTTTGATCGTACTTCTGTCATTCAACTTTGAACATAGACTCCCCTCTAATGTCTCCAGTTCTGCTGATTGTTGGCGGCTCTCTCCCATCCGAAGTCAACAGTTTTCTTCGGATTGTCAGTCCATCTCATTTAATAAGAGATATCATATCGACCAACGAGGCAGCTGGATGATGCTAGAATTCATCTTATAAGGAGACAACAGCCCTTATTGCCACATTATTGAGAGATTGTCCATGAGGCACTTCGATCCAAATTTAACAGAGTGAGAGACTAATGTTTAATGTGTTTATATATATTTGATTTATATTCAACATCATTATCAACCTTCTCTGTATTTTCGGAATTGATCAATTCCTATCGTATAATAACCTAATTGAATAATTTAAAAAATTAGAAAGTTTTTTATACAGAACAACATATTGTATTTTTCACATTTTTATGGTAATTATTACGAAATGTAACCCATATCTTTTTTTCTTTCTAATAAGCTAATGAAATATCACATAGTATATCATAACGACTGTGTTTAGGGAAAAGGCAGTAAACCTTAAAAACAAAATTTTAGAGGAGAAGCAAAAAACGTTTCAAGAGTATGTTTTTCATAATAAGTAAAAATATGTTATTTTGGGACAAGGAAAGGCTGATGGTTTACATTTTAAAGTTTTATGAATGATTTGGAGAATGAAATGTGATTTAATATGTGGGTTAAGTTGTTTTTTTTCGCTTTATATTTGTGATACCCTTGAAATTTATTTTTTTTACTAAGATTTAGATCATAAGTTCCCGAAATGGTCCGTACGGACCCTGGGGTTACATATAGATTTGTAGGGGTCCATGATAGGTAGAAAAGGGGGTTCACGAGATGTAAATGGGGGTCCATGGATCGGAGTTCATTTAGACTGCGTGCAAAGTAAAGCACCGAAGTAAGTTTCGCTCGACAAGCCTACTGCGCACTTAAAGCGAATTGTGTCCACGCAGGCACATTCAAGTTTTTACAAATTTTCATACCAGTAGCAATGCATCGCACAGTGAATAAATACCACTTGTACAGTATTGTACCAAAGTTTTAGACAGAGAGGCTGGGGGGGGAGGGGGGGAGTCCACGGAAAATTAAAAGAATGGCATAGGGGTCCACTGGGAAAAAAGTTTGGGAACCTATGATTTAGATTTTTGTGGCCCAATTCCTTTTTCCAGGATGTTTGTGGGTAGGCAAGATAACATTTACATTTAAAATTCATTTTTGCAAAACATGGGGGTTACCGCCTTTTTCCTAAACACAGTTGACATCAGGTAGCGTTCACTTGATTTCAACAACATTTTTTCAGTATCATAATACATATTGCTATCAACTCTGTTAGTTCATTATTATTATTGTGATCAGGGCCCAACGAAAGACAAAAATAAACCCTTTAAACAAATATTTAAAAAAAAAAATTATATTATGATCTTCAATTTCAACTTTTAATGTTATAATCACATTAACGGGAGAGGGACGTAGGAGAGTTATTATTTATAAATTCAAACAAAATGTGCAATACGATAAACATGGTGTTTTTAAAGAGAAAAATATTTATTATGGTTTTTTTAAAGTTGCATGGGCTTAGCATTTATCAACATAAAATCAGAAATATTACACATTTTTGACCGTTCTACGCATGTTTTACAAAAACATTTAAAAAGTGGAATATCCTTAAAAATGCTGTGAAGGTTTTTCTTTAACATGTCGATAAGATAAATAAATAAAAAGAACAGTGTGTAGTTTAAATTTTTCATAAACACTACGTAACTTTGTGTTAATAATGTAAATGTTTTTTTTTTTTTTTAAATTATGCGGATTATAAATCTATGGTTAAGTTTATTTACAAAAAAGTTTATTTCCGCTCCGACGTCCCTCTCGCCCTTAATGTTATAATCAAATTAATCTGAATGTCCATAAAATATTCATTTAATAAAAAAGACATCACAATTTCTTTTCTGGCTTTCATGATTACAGAAGTAATGAAAAGATAGAATTAAAAAAAAACTCCAAAAATGTATTAAAAATTGTTAAAAATATGAAATAAATGGTACACTCCTTTCATTTCTGATGTAAACTGTTAAGTAATCGAACACTTGTATGGTAAATTTGATTATAGTGATTAGAGGAACATTTAAAATATGTAATTATATTTACATAAAACTCATAGAAAATTTCTCAACCTGATGAAATATTATTAAACTACATTTACCAAACACCAAAATGATTGCAATCGTATTTGGCTATGGCGTTCTGTTTTTTTGCACAAAATACAATGTTTTTTTACCTTTAAATTTGAAATAAATCATTGAATATTTTATTTTAATTACATTTGTAGAAATAAAATGGGCAGAATTTTCCCGAGGGCGGCCCTGAATGTGATAAAGATTTTTTTCACAAATAACTGAAAATTAACTAATGGAGTTTTCGATTAATTCCCTATCTTTTAGTTTCTTAGTTTTACCGGCTAATGTTGACCTACATGTTCCAATTAAAAACGTGAAGAACTAATCAAATAATAATAATAAAAGCCATAATCCTCTAATCTTAAATAATAAGGTTAAGGATTTATTAAAAATAAATATAAGTAAACCTAGAAAAGTTCTAATTAAAACAAACGATTACAGCAGATATAGAAAAAAAGATTTAGAAGAAATTTCAGTATTCTTTTGTTTGTGCTGGAGAAAGTAGTATAATTTATATTACACAAGTATTGTGAGATTTCATACAAAAATTATTTGACATTTAATTGTACTAATTAATCACCTTTATCTGATATTTATTGCTAAAAGGCACTATAAAAATTGTCCGATAATAATAATAACTAAACATCGGATACACATTTCCGTATTTAAACTGACGAGACTACAACACTCGTGGCAATTTAATTATTGGGTGTTAAATTTACAGTTAATTATGAAATAATTTAATTGGGAATATAAAGGTCATAAACATCACAGAAATATGAAAATATACATAATCCGATATCTAGTAAATTAAAAAAAATTATTAGTTAAATCAAACGAAAAAAAATCTTTCGTTAGGTAGGTTGAGGTTAATAATGTACAATAATTAGTTAATGAAAAAATCTATTAACCTTTGGAACGCCGAGCTCCCACGGTCAAATAATCCCCTTAGCGTGCTGAAGAAAAAAATTTGCACGCGGCCCGCCGTTCACCAGCTGAGTCTATTTTTGTAATATATAACTTACTTGTTTTGTGCAAAATTATGTTTTTGTAAATTATACTGTCTTAAACGCATGCCCAACATTTGCACACAGTCGACATTTGTCACATGAGAACGGGTCGCTTTTACGACTCGTTCCTGTGTTCAACAGCTGAGAAATCACCGCACCACACTAGAAGTTAAAATTTGAATAATCCCTGAAAAAGAGATGATCAATAATTTTTTTTTTTTAATAAATTATATAATCTGAACCCTTTAAATTGGCCATGTGATTATCATGCTAATGAATTATAAAATTGAGATAATTTTTATTGTTTCTATTGCGATCACAATATAGATATCAAAAATTAAAAGAGTTTGATATCTAATACAATTGTAATTACATATGTATATCTTAATTACGAAAAATATTTGGGCTATTTGTTGAAGTATCGTACCGTGCAAAATTTAAGATTGAGATTATGTACATTTATTTATTTAATTGAAATATTCTAAGATAGCAATTTAATCCCATCTGTTTCAAAGAGATAACGCATCTGACCAATAATGTAATAATAACATTGCCCAATTAGAATTAATCAAATATCTGACGATATTGGATAAGAGCATAGGAATGAACGAGCTAAGCAAGACAATTTGAAGATAAAAGCTGTTTTTTAAAAAAAACATTCATACCACATAAGAGTCCCACTGAATGGAGCAAATCGGACAATAGAAACTTCAAATGAGGAATGTTGCTGGGCAGAATGGAATGGGAAAAAAATGGGGGGTAAAATAAATGAAGTGAATTCTGCACAAGAGTTTCGACTGCCTGGATACAGTGGAAATATGACATCCCCAATTAGGTTGTGAGTCTAAAGGGAGTAGGGAGGAGAAGGAGATGGGAAAGATGAAGGTTGGGAAATACCTGACTATTTCTGAATATTAATTATTACTAGTCTTTAAACATGGTTGAAGCCTTAATTGTTAATGTGTTTAATTTGTAGAACTCCATTTAATTTATTTTTTTAAATTCAAAGTAAATCAAATTTAATAATGTTATTACATACTTATTAACATTTGAGATTTTCACGGCCAAAAGTATTACACATCTTGATTGATTTTTGGGGTATTTATGCTGTGTTGCGCTTCCTCCTCCTTTGACCAATGTTTCGGACAGCCTTACAATGTTCATCATCAGGGCAGATGACGAGGAACTCATGGCTAAAGGTGGAGGAAGCACAACATGGCATAATACCCCAAAAATCAATCGAGATAATATTGTTATTATAAAGTATTTGTTTTTTATTATTGTGACAGTCGTTTCGGCGTTCAAAGCCATTTTCAAACTGTGGTTAGGCCACATTGAGACGACTTATTTATACGATTTTATTTACTACAGTATTACCAATTTTTTATTTTTTATTGTGTTTGAAATGATTTATTAATATTTTCGGTAAAAACTGATTTAAAAAAAAATCAATTCTGATAATTAATATTCTTTATTCAGTGAGGTACTTACAGTTGAAATCTGTTTCCCCCCCTTTTAATTATGGCTGCTTTTCTCAATTATTTTATAATGACTTAAATGTTATGTAAGTCTCTGAATGTATTGTTTAGGTGTCATGAAAATACTAAGTAGTGGAGAATAGAAAATTTTTCTTATTTTATTTATGAAAAATATTTAAAAAGTCATTTTCATGGCAGTCTTTCACTAGGGTGACACTGAGAGTATCTATCATTCTGTTGGGATCTAGACACTAAATAAAATTAAAGGGTTTTCACAGAAAGCAAATAAAATGGGTTTGACATATTTATTAACCTTTTCTACGCTTCAAAAATATGTATGACTTCTGTCACACGCAGGGCTCTTTAAACTATAATAACTTTGCGGCGCACAAGTGAGCTGCCCGTGTACAATGCATGTATTGTGCGGCAAGGTGATGATTTAAAACAAAGTATTTGTTTTATTTAATAAAAATGTTAAATCTATGAAAATGCCATAAAACCCAAAAGCCGTTTTTCGATGTGTGACGTGCTCAGTATAATATTATCATAGAATATGATCTTAAGTGACGTATGTGTCATTTATTTTACATGGGTTTTGATCTAGAGGATATCTGATTTTGGCATTTTTTCGAATCAGTAAAAATCCCCGCGGATTCAGTCACTTTGAAGCGGAGCCACATACAAATAATTTCACACGTGTAAACAAATGTGTATCGGACGTAGGTACTACGATATAACAGTATAATAAAAATGGTTAGCCAATTGAGAGATGAAGAAATAGGACTTGACCTGCCAAGTAAGAATGCTTCTGTATAATATTATGATCTGTTTGTACATGAGATGGAGCCAAGGAAGTAATATTTACACGGGACCTCCGTAGTCGAGGGGTCCCAACTACGAATGCTGAGGTAGCGGGTTCAAATCCCGGCGTGCGCAAGTAAATTCAATAATTTTGTGTTGTTTCATAATCAATTCATTTAAATAATAAATGTAGTATATTTAAGAGCATTTCCAGATTTGAAGATACTCTTAGTGTCGCCCCGATGAAATACCACCATTCAGGATTGAAACGTTGCTTGAAATCACTTTAGCTGTGTTTGGTGACCAGATCGGAATAGCCAGATACTTCCCCTCCCCACTACCTTCAGCCTCACAACATAGGTACCCCAATGCCATAGTTTCACTGTTGGGAGCATTTGGGACTCTTGTGCAGTATTCACATAAAAAGGACCCTTTAGGTAATTTTTCACCAAAATGGCGCTATACAAAATTATTTATAAAAGTCAAAGGACGAAAATTCTAATAGCAATTTATCTATCCAAAGGTTTGTAACATTTTTTTGGTTTCTTCAATATTCCAGTCGTATTGAAAAGTAAAGAACAATAGGTACGGTACAATTATTTTTACTTAAAAAATATGTCCCAATGCTTAGAAAGCACTGGCGATTGTCGGGCGTTCATTCGAACCTGCCCAGCAAGTTCAGTTTTGTCACATGCGCCAAAAAGGTAGTAAATTCAGCGAAACATCGTGCCGTAAAACTGAGAACTGTTGTGGATGAGCAAAAATGATCGACATGTTGGCGTGTAAACAGAACACACATAAAAAAGGATACAGTGTGTTCATCGTGGTACGAATAGAATTACAGACTCTTGAGGTAAAATTACCATCTCTACTATTTGCAAATGCGTTAAGATTGATGATGATTTACTTACGATTTTAGGATACTACTATTGTAAGATGTTTGGTAATAAAAATAGTAAAAAATGCCATTAAATGTTATTTATTACTTGTGAATAAATAACAGATTAATAAAAAAAGGAAATTTCACAAAAGTTTAAAATGGATGTACATATTTTACTCCTCTCCCATTTCTACATCGTCAATAGTAAGATCATCTAACATCTCTTCGAGGGTGATTCGAGGCATGGAAGGATCAAATTCCTTTTCATTGCTGTCCACAAAGGTCTTGTTCTTGAAGATGTTGATGTTTTGACGGAGACCGGGGTCTTCCTCCAGGTCATCGAGGAATTCATTGTAGTCACTGGAAAAGATAACAAAATTAA
Organism: Halesus radiatus; assembly: GCA_022606495.2. Classification (NCBI taxonomy): domain Eukaryota; kingdom Metazoa; phylum Arthropoda; class Insecta; order Trichoptera; family Limnephilidae; genus Halesus; species Halesus radiatus. Next base: position 59,864 of record JAHDVE020004337.1, read on the forward strand.
TCGACTGGTTAGAAGCTGTGTGGTTCATAGCGTCGGGTGGCTCAATACTTGGCTTGCTAAGGTCCTCCATTATTGCACAAGCAACATTTTCCAATTATAATTATGGTAGTAGGAGGGATTCAAATGTTGTTTGTAACCTGGGAATGTTTGCCTTTCTTTTAAAAGAGCACCCATTTTGTGAAATTTACATCTATCTTCTATTATATAAAGAAGAATGTTCCGGGCGGAGTTTGTTTGTTTTATATACAAATCTTCGAAACAAGAGGAAGGTCACTGTCTACGTGTAATTTGGAAAAACCACCCCCTTCCCCCTTTTCCTCCCCTTAAAGCAGAATTTTGGATGAAATTTTGTACATTTGATGTTCAAAATAAGAGGGGGGTAGGGTTAACAGTAGGGGTAGCTGTAAGGGTAGCTGTGGAGGTCGCGGTAGGGGTAGCGGTAGGGGAAGCTGTAAGGGTAGCTGTAGAGATTGCGGTACGGGTAGCGGTTGGGGTAGGAGTAACATACACAACCTCGAAACATTCCTCCAAACCATAACTCCAATTCATAACCCCGGGCAACGCCGGGTACTTCAGTTACATATTTAAAATTTATTTCAATTCAGTAGGTTTTTATTTGACACAAGATTCAAGATAAAAAGTTAGGAGGCCATCTTATGTGGGAGAGATGTTATGTAGATTTTTATAAAAGAGAGTGTATTGGCTTTTTACATAATAGGGAGACATTAAGGTACAAAATAATAATTTAAAAAAACATACTCATTCATGGTGTCCACCACCATATCATCATCGGTCATGTGTTTGAGCTGCCAGTTACGAGCTCTTCTGCGGGCCAGTTTGTCTCCGTAATGCTTCTTGACCAGCATCACGTCAGGTATCAGACTGTTGTCGAGCTTTTCAAAGTCGGAATTATTGATGTTAGAGTCCTCTATGTTGTATCTGGAAATTTCAAGGAAAAAATGGTCAAATAACACATAATTCTGTTTTTACATGGGGATATGTTTCACAGAATAACAGTGTAAAAAAAGTGTTAACCCGTTGTAAGCGGATGCAAAGGCAGTTGGGTCACGAGAGGCCATTGCCAGTACGAGAATGTCACAACAGTTGGGTTGCGAAGTTTTGACATCGATAAAGTCAGAATCCTGTGGTCTATATTTGTAAAATCTTCACAAAAATCTTAATTTCATTACACTATCTATAAATTTTTTTTAAATAACATTCTGTTTAGGTATAAAATCGTCATTATTACTGGCCAGTGATATGGTTCCCTTTTCTTGTAACATTTAAAATTTCCCGCCAATCTCCCTGCCGATCAAGTGCCTGCTCAGTTGATCCACAGAGTTTTTACCAAGCATTCGGTGCGTCGATTACTTACTTACAACTTTTGTTTATTTATATAGGTTTTGTTTATTTTATTCAAAGCTCTTCATTGCTCTACATTAAGTAGTAGAGTGATATACAGTTGGTTACGCTTTTGTAAGGTATTCTAATCAGCGCGGTGTCCATACTCGCTTAAAGCGTAGTGAGCAGTCTGGCCTTGGGGAAAATGGCAGCTTGGAATGCTAGTTTGTTAAAACTGAGATCTTTGTCCCTCTTTTGTCATAAATATGCATGTTTGGAACACTTGACCCTTTAGGTGCCACATGTATTTTTTTAAAACGCTGTATTTTTTAAAAATGCTGTATTTTTTAAAAATGCTGTATTTTTTAAAAATGCTGGATTTTTTAAAAATATGTCGATAATCAATAAATATATATTTTTTTATTTTGATTACTTTTATTTTTAGACACATGTTTTCAATAATGTGACGTAATTTTAGAACCGTGCGTAACGCGTGACGAATTTTATGGCTCGAGCTATATATCGTTCTGTGGCACTCAAGTACAAGAATGTATCGGAGCGATACGTTCGGTGGCACCTAAAGGGTTAAGGTAAGAAATAATAATCTTTGTCTATAAATCATCAGATCCAACTACACAGATTATTTTTAACACTCATATTTATACAGCTATACTGTGAAAAGATATCAATGAAAAAGTGCCGCATATGGGGGTATCTAGCACTGAAACGTCACACATTTAAAGAGTTAAAAATAATGAGTTAAAGAAATGGGGAAATTCTATTAAGAATGGATATTTCCATTGTTTTGTGGACCGTGTTCTTTCAAAACCGTGTAAAAACAGATTTGATTGTATTATAATATAAGTATCTTTATTTGTATATTAAGGTATAAATTTTTTTAATGCGCTCTCGTATAAAATCAAAACGGAAAAAAATTATAATTCTTTCAAATCACAAATCAAACAATTATTAAATAAATCCAACAGTAATTACAAGTTTAATTTCTTCTTGAATTTTACAAATTTATGTATATTAGAAAAAAAATTATATCCTCTAGAAATATTGGATCAGGCCTTTCAAAATATGACTAAAATTAAAATGTATTATGTTTATATCTTGTATGCGCCTTATTGTTGCATTTCTATTATCATGTACTTTTACTCTTCTATTTTGTAGATAATGTATTTTATTTCTATACTCAGTTACCATTACTGTCGCTACATGGCGCTGCTCCCCAACTCAAACACGAGAAATCTTTCTCTATTGAGTTGGGCAGTTGTTGTTAAATATTTTATATGTATTTATACAAAATATTTTTATTTTTTTTAAATGTATTTAATTTTCATTTAGTTTTTGATATTATTTAATCAAACAGTGTAATACTGTCCACTAGCCATACCTGCTTAACCGCCCTCCACACTAGTGACCAAATTCTCCTAAAAGTGTTAAGAAATCTAGGGTTCTATTGTATTACATATATCGTTGCTCCAAAAGCAAAAGGGCACTTGTGCAATTTTGAGGATTTAAGAGTTATGAATTCCGTTTGATTTGTCATTTATTAATTTATAAAAACTGTATTTCAATATTTAAGAAATTTGTCACATTAGGTCTAAACTTCTCAAAATAATGAAAAACAACCTAAACATGATTTTTTCACTTAAACAATTAAAATGTGTTGTACTCAAAAGCCAATTTTTGCACAAGTGCCCTTTTGCTTTTGGGATGAAGATATCTTCTATTATATACGAGGTGTGTTCAAAAGAAAAGGTGAATTTTGAATTTTCGCGGGCTGTGTACATTCGATTATCGTTTTTTTTTTGTTATGTTGGTACACATATGTTTATCATATGTTAGCATTATCAGCCATTTTGGATCAGTGACCTTTTTGACCTTTTCTTTTGAACACACCTCGTAAAGAAGAATGTCCCAAATGGTATTCGTTTGTTTTGTATACAAATCTACAGTTTTATTTCGAGCTTGATGAAATTTTGCACACTTGACTTTCGAAACAAGAGGAAGGTCACTGTCTACATGAGACTTCGAAAAATCACCCCCTCCCCTCTCTCCCACCCCTTAAAGCACAAATTTAGTACTATTGCTATTTTGAGCTTGATGAAATTTCGCAGTCGACATTCAAATAAGAGGAAAACTACTGGGTGGGAGTAGGTGTAAGGGTGAAGGTAGTTAAATGAACTATTTAAACAGTTCCACATAATCAATATCAAAATGTTATTTACCCCATAACTGAATCTCCAACTTTCAAAACATGCCCCAGATGTGTTCTCGCGTGGATTGTATTCTCTGTAAGGCCGAGTTCTGATGCTTTGACAACCCAAACATCGGCTACCACGTGCTTTGAGGATATTGCTCCTTGTCCTGGGAATACTTTAAGATCCTGAAAACATAATAACATAAAATACATGATATAAAAAGGATTGTAATGTAAATGGGAATCATTTAGTTTCAATGTCCTCATTGTGAGGAAAAGGGAGTGAATAGGACCTGAGGAGAGAAGACTAAAAAACATACAGATCTTTTTCTTGCAGAAAGATCTAGGTTCTACCTCAGAGAAGTCTATGAGAAGTGTATTTGCTAATAGGAAGAACCTTTAATTTGGTGTACCCTTTTTATTTATTTTATTATTTTACTTGAACATTTTTTTATTGTTTGGAATATTGTCCACCCCACTAGGCATATACCCTGTGTTGGGATGACAATTTACAATGGTGGTTTTTCAGTTCCTACTACATGACAATTTTGAGAATATAGTATAAAGCAAACAAGTTTATATCTTCAGTTACATATGAAGAAATATTTAAATGAAAAATTATCATGTTTATTATTTTTTTTCATTAACTCCACACAGGAGACGAGACCCTGTGGATAATAAATTCCCTCAGGGCCTATGTCATCTTTGGAGATGCTCTCTGGAAGGTATTTTTAAGGAAAGAAAGTAAAAAGATATGAGGGGTGGGAAGGGATCTGGGAGTCAGTGTGTCCAGGAGTGACTAATCCATTCCTCCCACTGCGGTGTAAGGGGATGGGTCGAGGTAGTCCGAATGGAGAGGTCAACGGATCTCCTTCAACCAGTCTCTCCCGGTTCGGCCTGCTGCGCAGTTGGTGGGCAGAAGCATCCGCCGCCAAGACCTGGACAAACCTCACCCCATGAACCCGGGCACCCCTGCTAAGCCAACAAACGTGGTGAACCACTTGGGGTGACCTGTGGCAGAGGTTTTGGTTATCCAAAGAATGGTTCCCCATACTCACCTCCCAAATTTAAGAATAAGTTTGCCAAAACTAGTTTGAAGAATACATACCTAAGTTTCAGTATAATTTATGAAAAATTTACTTTCTCTTTTGTAAAGTTACAGATTTGAAGAGTAAGTGCAGAACAGCAGTTTGAATGTAATGCAAAAAAATAAGTTATAAAACATTGCAAAATACAAGAGCTATAATTTTAATAAGATAATCATACCTTTTCCTTAATAATTTCGATGTCCATAACAATATACTCCATAAGTTGTTTTGGATTACACACAGGTGTAAATGGGTTGCGCCAATATACTGTAGCTGACATTTCGGCAACTAAAAAAACATAATTTTACTTTTAAATCTGTGTGTTATGAAATTATTTTCACAAAAAGAGCTCGACTGATAGCTGTTATAGACAATATTGCCAAATCAATGCAACTATATTTAATAACTGAAAAATTTTGCTATGATAATCTCATTAGTTCCGTCCTGACACTGCGAAGCTGCGACGCATGATCTAGACAAGTGTGAGCAAGCATTAAGCAATAGTTGAACATTAATGCAAAAGGTCTGAAATACTATTACAGTCACAATTGATTTCAATTGTATTTTAGACTGCTAAAAAAATTATTTGTTGAGAACTGGCTCAAACGCTAGGAGCGCAGTGTGTGGAGAGGGCTATCAGTAATCAAAATATTATGGAATTAGTGCAAAAACGACATGTCTTAGTTAGAAACTTTCAATCACCCCGGTAAATCGATAAATAATTTTCCACTGGTTTGTTTGGTGGACCATTTTTAAAATGAGAGTTATCATAGCCAAAAATACTATATACAATTATATATCTACCCAAGACCACAGAGATGATCCCACGCTCTTCCCTTCTCCTCCCCGCTCACATCAACCTCACAATATACACCAATTGGGGATGCCATAGTCTCACTGGCTCCGAGCAGTTGGTAATTGTCCCTTGGAAAACTTGTTAAGAGAGTATCGCTGTACTGTATTCAAAATTTGGTTCCAATAAGTAAACTCCACCAAAATATGACTTTCTGATTCCCAGACCCGTAATTAGAACATTGACCATAAAAAAAAAGGACTTACTTTGCCCCGTGCTGACATCCATCAAATGAATGCAGTTGGTAACTCTGTACACAAGGCACAGCGGAGAAATGGATCCCAGTTGATGTGTAGTCTTTTTGGACAAGCACACAATGCTGTCCTTGGAGATGGGAACGATGTCCACACAGTATGTGAACTTGTAATTGTAGATGTTGCTATGGATGTCGTGGGAGAGGAGCTTCTTGGAGTGCTGGTATTTAATGGGCAGGACTGACACTAAGAAATCAATCATCTTTCGGGCGTGTCCTTCAGTTGTATAGTAGAAATCGAGACCCTCTGCAAGAATAAAAAAAAAAGATTAACAGAGAAATGCATGAACGATGAACCTTAAGGCCTTCTCATACTTTGCTTCATATGCTATCTTTTCCTATTCGCGACCGCTTTTTTAAATACGTATGTGACTTACATTACAATTTATAACATATTGTAATATTTCCTAGCTATTAGAGGCTAAGTGGCTCAAAATGACAGCATAAATAAATAGGTAGAGCAATAAATATGACATTCTTATAATAATAAAATGTTCAAAATGACAGAGCACCACTATTAGCCGATTTCACCTATCAAACGTGGGAAAACATTAAGTTATAACTGAGGAGGGACTTCTAAACATAATTTTAAGAAACAAAAAATAACTGCGCTCTCTTCGTTTGATTGGTGAAGATCTCTAAAACAATTTTATCGGTATATAAAATTGGATCATAATAATTGCATTACTTCTATAGTGCCGTTTTGGTGGGAAAATACCCCAAGGGCGCAGATGATTTTTGTCTTCTCTCAAATTAATTTTGATTGAGTCATGATGAATTTTCAACATACACAAGACACAACCCATACTAAGTAGAACACATATTTTTATGTGTTAAAATATGGCATCTCTATATCACACTATTTCAAAGATATTTACATATGTATTTCAATTCGATTACCATAATACGGGCATGTGCCGAGTTTGGTGGTTGAAAAAAATGTTAACTCTGTACTAAAACTTATAAAAGAATAAATAAATACACATTAAAAAATATAATTTTCGAAAGATCCAAACTTTGAACTTCAGCATCTCAAAATAATGGTTTGTGAGGATACAATATCTGTGCTCTAAGTCATATTATTTTTTTAATTATGAACCTACATAAATAATCAAAATAGGATTGGAACTGACCATGAATAGGCTTGATGCCCAGTGTGTTCTCGTGCGCCCTGTGCTTCAGGATCAGCTGCTCCAGGTAGTAGAAAGTCTTCCTGTTCTCCGACTTCTGACGGACCTGAACCAGAGCCCTCCAGAAGTCCTGGGCTTCAGTGCGGTGGCACGTGTCGCACATCTGATGGGCCACAGTGTACTCCACCACAAACACCTGCTGCAGGACTGTCCCGCCCACCACCTCACCATGGACTGTGAGTTTTACCTAAATGGGCAGCAAGAAATACAATTAGAGAATGAGATTTACAGATGGACAACATGAATTTAATGAAAGTAATATGGATATAAGTAATGTATTTTAAAATGCATTCAAAATAAAACATGGCGTGTTTTAGAAATCCACCAGAGGTTTCTTTTATTAACAGAAATTTTTTAATACCCTTTTAAAAACATTGCATGTTTGCTATTTTTCAGCAAGCGTTAAAATAGACCACTCTGGTCTTTACTACAAAATATGATGTAAAGTGAGATTTGGTATTCTCCCTTTCTAAAACACATGTCTGACCTTAAGAGAAAGGGAGCTAGAATGGGTTTAATGAGGACTGTCATTTGGTTCCCAATATGGAACAACTAGACTCGAGTGGAATGAATGATGGTAAAAAGGAGTTCATTGTGACCAAATACTTTTGTTTTAACAACTAAATTAATTTAAACTGTATAGCAAGAACCCTTCCTTCATCAGGATAAAAGTTAAATTGTAAAATAAGGGTTTTTCCGAAATCAATCAAGAGTGTAAATAAATTTGGAGATTAAAAATAAAGTATTTGTTGAATTCAATCTTATTTTAGGACTGCAAAGGCGGGAATATAAGTATTTGTGTTGTAAAATTAGTTGATATTACCTTGATTCTTTTGGAATGCGGCTCGGTCCACACAAAGCCAGCATCTACCAGCTTCACCTTCTGCAGCCCCTTGAGTTTCTTCAGGCAAACTGCCAGCAGCTCCCGGGACTCCAAGCTGCAGGCCACCCATTCCAGCGGGGGTTGGAGGTACCTGGTTGTAACAGGAAAAATACAATTATCCGGAAACAGGGTTTATTGGAATATCTGCATGTCAGGGGTGTACAATCAATAGAACAAGAATGCATGCCCCGAGTAAAGTTTTATTTTAATATTTTCTTGGGTCATGAACAGCTTTTCAGCCTCTGTGGTCTGCACGCCTCCTGCCAAGTATGAATGTGAGAATAAGAACAGACAATTTTCATTACTTAGTTTGATCAATCCAACAAATGGAGGACAAAAGTTGGGTAATTTGCAAATTACTTTGGTTGTTTTAAGCAGTTACTCAAAGTAATCATAACATGTTCCGGCTACCTCAGAGCTACTAAATCAATAGAAAAATGTATTTGTGTTAGGGTAGAAAAGCCTCAATTTTTTGGCAAATAATAGCATAGATTTTTCAAATGCACTTAAGGGTCCAGTATAAGACCGCGTATTCACCGCCGTTAGGAATTTTAGGCCTCAAACTCAAACCACGGACCACCACGATCCGGTAGCAGGATTGGGGAAATGTGGATAATGTAGACCACGCCGGATTAAAAAAATGTTCATCGTATTGATGCAATACGAAACAAAAAACATTTGCTGTATATTTTTTTCGTTTATTCGCTGTGTAACAATAAATTAATAGAAGCTTGACAGACTTAACTTAGCAGTCGGAAAAGGGAGGATTTTTTGCCGCTTACTGCAAAGTAAAGCAAGTCGATCTGTTGGTATAGGTTAGGGTAAATGATGAGAATATGTTTTTTTTTTAATTTTGTATATAATATATTAATAATTGACAGTACCCATACAAAGTACCTTTCACAAAATATTTTTTTTTTTTACTATTTACGTATTTATTTCTTCACATCATAATCTTTTATTTTTGCTTCGGAAATATTATAGAAATGGGTAACGTGGATCACCTGCTCAGAAATACTTGTAAGCACAGTTTTTGACATAGGGAATTATTTTCATGGTTTTTGAATCAAGGAATCCGATTTTCGATTGTCCACTTGTGGATTCAAGATGGTTGAAATGAATTAGATGCTTTTTTATATGGCTGTTCTTTCAATGGCTTTGGTTTTTATTAATGGTTAAGGAATCCGACTATTACATTTAACTTAGGAACCAAGATGGCGGATGTGAATTAGATGTTTATTAAACGGGAATAAGAATTATTTGTCTTTTGATAATTTTTGGGATTTCGAAACGGCCTTCAATATTGTATACTAAACAGCAGTAAAAATATAACATAGGTAGATAACAATGATTTACAACCCACTCCAGATGCAGACAATAAGCTTGAATACAATTCACCAGTAGTTCAGTCAATGAAGGCAATAAGAAAAACTGAAATTTTTGCAGGTGAATAATACCTATAACAGGGAGTATTTTCACAAAAGTCTCCTATCTTCCCCTTGCCCCTCTCACACGCAAAGTAGACTAAATATGCTATAATTTGAAATCAAATACGTTTCTAAGGACTTAATAGTGTCCGAGATACAGCGGTTCTAAATTATGCAAATTTTTTGTAAGTTATCATTCTTCGCTATTTTTTAGTGTTTTGGTCAATTTTGACAGTGAAGGAGTAATTCTTGGTAAAGGTTAATCTATACTTTATAAAGTAGGCTAAAGTGGTACAAATTGAAAACAAATTGGTCTCCAAGGACCTAATATCGTCTGAGATACAGTTATTCTAAATGAAGAAAAACATTCTTTGTTATCCATTCTTCGCATTTGATTTCAGTGTACCTCCAAACACTTTAATTCCGATTTTGAACCAAATCGGTAGAGAACTCAAAATTCAAAATGAACATCGAAATTAATCAGGTTGACATTAAATTTGACATCAGCACCCCCCTAACATGACTTACGCCGCTTTCTAACCAAATCAGTGTGAATATCTAGAAATTCAAGATAGCCGCTAAAACTATAGATTTTGATAGGCACAGATCGGCATACTTATATATGCAGTCGGGGGCGTCAAGATTGTAAATTATATATTATTATATTATATTATTCCAATTATGTTTATTCATTTTTATAACTTAACCTCAAAACTGCGTGGTGAATGGAAAATGATTGAAGCAACTATATGATCAATTTTCTTGGTAAATATGAATATTCTTAACGTATTTATTAATATTGTGAATTTTACAGTCATTATCCATTGCCCACGGTTATGAGATTGAAACATTAGCAATAGTAAATTTCATGGACATCGATGATAAATGCCAATTCACTCTGCATGTAATTACTGACAAATTCCTCACGTGAATGCAGTGCCCAGTAGCGCAGCTACTGCCTAAGCATACTAGGCAGCCGCGAAGAATTCACCAGTACGAAAAAAAAGCATTTTATGAATAACATGGTTTCGTCGATTAACACGGCTAGGCCCAATTCAAGCAACATTTCGAATCTAAGTTGTTGTGTTTTACCAGGGTGATTCTAAGAGTATCTACCACAATAAGGAGAACTTACCGTCAATGCAGCCTGGAAATGAACCTATTAAATCGAATAAAATGTATCGCATTAACTACATTAACTAATTGCTACCTTATAAGAATAAATATAATTGGAAACCATGAAATCGTACAATATTAATTACCTCCATCGCATTGAATGCAAATAAATACTAGCAAGGAAGCTAATAAATCAATGTCGATGACTCCTTGAAATTCTGCGGGTAAATTATTAAACGGGTGTTTTTGTCATTTTATTTTCAGGAAATGCTACAGTTAGTTAATTATATTTTTAAATGCTTATTTTTGAGATTCATTGCTTCTACAAGTAATGTGTTCAAGTTCAGATCATAAAATGGATAGATGGATAGATGGGTAGATAGGTAGATGGTTAGATGGATAGATGGGTAGATAGGTAGATAGGTAGATGGTTAGATGGGTAGATGGGTAGATAGGTAGATAGGTAGATGGGCAAATGGGCAGATGGGCAGATGTGCAGACGGGCAGACGGGCAGACGGGCAGACGGGCAGACGGGCAGACGGGCAGACGGGCAGACGGGCAGACGGGCAGACGGGCAGACGGGCAGACGGGCAGACGGGCAGACGGGCAGACGGGCAGACGGGCAGACGGGCAGACGGTCAGACGGGCAGACGGGCAGACGGGCAGACGGGCAGACGGGCAGACGGGCAGACGGGCAGACGGGCAGACGGGCAGACGGGCAGACGGGCAGACGGGCAGACGGGTAGACGGGTAGACGGGTAGACGGGTAGACGGGTAGACGGGTAGACGGGTAGACGGGTAGACGGGTAGATGGGTAGATGGGTAGATGGGTAGACGGTAAGAGGGTAGATAGGTAGATGGGTGCATCTATAAAGTCGATATTATGGCAAAATCTACATGCCCTTTCCCACTACTGCTATCCAATTTCCGTATCAATGAGTTTTCAATAAAAAATGTTTTCCATTATTATAAGTATTAACTTGCAAAAACCACTTGTTTATCCTTGCAGCTAATACCACTATTATATAGCCAAAATATATAGACCAAAGGTCGGCTGTGTGTAGTTTTTCGAGTTCGGGTATGAGTTGTGCAATACATTTTTGAAAATTGTTATTTCATTATTATCTTCCACTGATTGTTGTGGCCACTAAATGAATGGTTAGGCAAAATTCATGGAGAAAATGCATTTTATAATACAAACTATATATATATATATATATATATGTTTTGAACCAATTCAAGTTGATATAATTATCGACCGGTTTCGGAAGTAACCTTCCTTCGTCAGGAATATATTAAGACTTAAACTGGTCGAAATTTATATTAAGATGAAGTCATTCAAAACAAATTTGTGTGCAGAATCATGGCGAGCCACAAAGTAAATGCTTTTTATGAATATAAAATACATTGTAATCAGAAATTTGTAGAATTTTTCTCATTTCTTTTCACGGTTTATTTTTCTTGGGGTAGGCACAGCTTTTCAATCTCTATGAACTGCACGCCACTGTTATATGGAAAAAAATAGGTCGGTGCACAGCTACAACTACAACTACACTAGATACTAATATGTAATAAATTGTTAACATTTCATCATAACTCTTTGATGATTTCATATTCGTTCAAATGTAATTGAACACGAAGTTCGCCGGGGAAATAATTGAACAATCCAAGTTTTAAGATCCAGATCGCTCATTTACATCGGATGAAACTGAAAGCTTTTTAATTAATCTGTATACCATTTTTTTCCCCTGGTCGGGGGAGCCATCGACTCAAAAAGGCGCCGCTAGGCGTCTCTGTCCTGTGCTTCTCAAGCAGCCTCCGTCCAGTAGTTGCTCTCCTCAATGTATCCTTTGGTCCACTGAACATCATTGTTAGTAAATGTCTGTTGAGACTTTTCTATGAAGAGTAACAGATATTCCATAAAAATTAATAATATGTTATTATTTTTTAATTGAATTGAGAGTTAGAGGACATCAAGTGCACTATACAGAGACTCCCCCCGGACTATCAGATACAAACTAATTACATAATGTAATACGTTTAATAAAGCACCAAATATTATCTGTTTACAATCAAGGAAGTCATTAAGATTTGAGATCAATAAAACTTCTTTTTTCCTTCTTTAGGATGTAGGTAAAAGCTTCATTTCCTTGTCGTCTCAAGGACTGAATTAATACAATCGAATTGCAATTTGCAACCAATCCGTGTCGGACGGTATCCCCATTATTTTTAACAAAAAAAAATCTGCAAAAGAAATTGTTTGGTTAGCGTTATACTGATTATTCGAGGTGTGGTATTTGAACAAAGCACAAGATGGCTGGATTTTGCTTGAATGAGTTACTTACATGCTGTTTTTTAAATGTATATTTTTTCCAGGAAGGATTTCCAAGGCGTGTTCCTATTTTATTTTTGAAACAAGCTTTCAAAATCATATTAATTTTTTTGATGAAATGTCATTTTAATCCGATCATAAGTGAAGTTTTTTTTTCACAAATGGAAAAGTGAATTTTATTGATCACATATCTTTCACATTTTTTTAAAGTTCGTGTGTTACGCAGCTGTCATTTTTTTAATTGTTAGAAGTCAAATGGGAACTGTAATAAGGCTATTGTACCTATCCATATTATATAGTGTTATATTCTTAAGACGGAATAAATAAATTATTATTAATTTCTTCAAAAGATTGGTATTCACTTTGTGGCGTCATTATTGATATCTGTGTATGTTAATAAAGTGGTGAATGCAAACTATTTAAAAAATTTTTTTTATTGATATTTGTTTTATTATTTTATTTATTTATACCTATGTGGAAACCTGTAAATGATCAAATGATCTCGCAAATAAAAAAAAAAATTAAAATTGCTAACAGCTTCTTTAAAAGAACGTGCTGAAGCTTATATCGTCAATTTCACTATCAGTTTAAAAATGTCCAACGTCAAATTTCCAAGGCTGACGTTGTTGCTATATTAAAAAAAACTGTTTGAAGTTAAAAAAATATATTTATATGTATTTATTGTGATAAAGCTTAATTTGTTGAACTTCGCTTCAATTTATTTTTAAATTATATATTAATGACTTTGGAATGTGACATAACTGTCACACGTAATATTAATTACCCGGCAGAACTTTTTTACAACAAAACCGCTTTATAAAGTACATAATAAACTTTCAAGTAAATAAAAATTATGCTTTTTTTTTCTTTAAATTTTTGTTTGACAACGCCGAGGCGAGGTGGCGATTTAGAAATACGTATTGCTAAATTAGTTTTTTTTTGTTATGTTACATTAAAATTGAAAATTAAAGAGTAATTAAGTAATAATTTCGTTATTGTTCTATTATAAATGTTATAATTAATATTGTTAAAAGCGTGTAATGTTTTATGTACCGAGCAGTTAAGTATTGTCAAGTCACGTGAATTTATAAAACCGATAAAATATACAAGCAAGTGGCTCATTATTAGTAGACTGGTGGGTGACGAAATCGTGCCTGTAAATGACTGATTCAGATCGCATGGAAACGAAAGTCGAGGACAAATATAATATTATATTATAAAGTGGACAATCTTATAATATATCTATTTAAAAATATCTCTGTTTGGTTCTTCGTCATCATTCCTTTCTGATTGTCGTGGACTCAAAACCCAATGCGGGCAACAAATAAAAAAAAAACTAAAATTAAAGTACAGAAAAATGTGATTCATTAATTGTACATCGTTCCAGAGTAGAAGTCATATTTTTCTACGTATCATTAAGTATCGAAATATTGTTCAAAATGATTTTTAATGAGTAATAAGGTATATCTCGAACGTTTTACCCCTTTATTCCTCTTTGTATTTCCTTCTGCCTCTCATAATGAGGTTGTCTCCTATGTTTTTATTGTATTGATAAAAATGTATTGTATTGATAAAAATGTATTATATTGATTAAAATGTATCATTTTGATAAAAATGTATTATATTGATAAAAATGTATTGTATTGATAAAAATGTATTATATAATGTATTAAAATGTATCATTTTGATAAAAATGTATTATATTGATAAAAATGTATTGTAATTGATAAAAATGTATTATATTGATTAAAATGTATCATTTTGATAAAAATGTATTATACTGATAAAAATGTATTATATTTATAGAGGAAATAACGTAAAATAGTAAAATTATTTGTTGTTTTTGTAGAACTCAGTTTTATTTATTCATTTTAATTTAATGTAAATCAATTTAATAATGTTATTATTAAGTTCTGCAAGTATTTTAGTTTTTTTTTTATGACAGCTGTTTCGGCGTTCAAGTCCATTTTCAAACTGTGGTTAGGCCACGCTGAGTTTTAATTTACATTTTGCCAATTTTAATTTACATTTTGCCTAAAGTGATTTATTACCGGTGAAACCGATTTACTGAGAAAATAATTGTGACAATAGGCACACCTATTTGTGTGGTACTTAGAAATGTGTTTTCCCCATATTAAATGGTAACGTTTCCTTGATTATTTTATAATGAGGTGACGCTATTGACTTATTTAAATGTGTTGTATTGTTTAGGTCTTGTGAACATACTGAGAAGTGGGGAATGAATAATTTTCCTAACTTTATTAATTAATGTTATTTGGGATCTTTTGTTGATTTATTAATATCCAATTGTTCATGTAAATTTAATCTATTAAACCTTAAATCTATACCCATTCTTTCTATATGTAAGGGTTTAGGCTCGTTGTTGTCAAGCGGGACGTGATTATTCACTAAGAGATTTTCTGCAAATTTTGAAAAAGTGCTTTTAATCTAGTTGTTACATTCTGTAATTTTTATCAATCTCATACTTCTTTATGAGAAATACTAACATTATCATCAAATATTTCCCATATTTTATGGCTGCCATCTTTCGGTGCGATTGTAAAGTTCTACATAATTGTTTTCAACCTGGATGATGTCTTGGATATTTCTATCTAATTTAATTATATGGAACATCTTACGACATTTTTCTACAAACCTAGAAATAAGGAATGTTGATATTATATTTTTCATTTATTAAATTTCACGACGAGGTTTATAAGCTTCAATAAATTAATCCTTATAAATGATAAATTCTATTGTTTCGACAGCTTTTTCAGTTGAGGTGTTCTTATCAAAGGTCAAAACGCGTTTATTTGTAAATTACTGCAATAACGTCCTGGAAAATACGTTAAAGATCTGCTAATATAGTTACGTATATTTAAACGGTTGTTCGAGCACGATCTGACCTTTTAAAACTTAATTTAGATGTACGAAATATCGTTTCACCACTGACGTCAGAATTGATAGACTTGTCCCAATACGATTTCGACGGCTGGAAGCAAAGGTCACGTGAAGCCGATTTTGGCACCAGCTTTGGTACACTGCCGTCGACATTTTGACTCCGGTAAGCAAATTAGAAAACGCTTATAAAAGGGACAAACTGAATACTCGGCTTGTGTATACAAGTCGAATCTTTTGGCGTAGTAGCTGTTTTACTTAAATTCTTATTTTGGTTTCTACCTCTTGCGTATTAAGGCATCTCTACATATTATTTGCTCTGTGCATTTCACAGAGGAATTATATAACGATCAGGTTGATAGTCGATGATATAATTTTTCAATGTACGAGCATCCTCGCAGTATAATATATAGACCAAAAATATTATTATTAACTTGTCCGTTTTACAAATCGCACATAAAGAATTTTCTTCTCTGCAGTAAAATTTCCGCTGAAAGATCGGCTACTCTAAGCCATTGAACTACAGAGGCAATCCATAGATATCCCGTCTGAAACTAATACGCATGTTGAACATCTTATCATTAAGAGTCTGTCCTCTAGAAATCTCCACCTTAATCTCTACGGATTAAAAAAAACATGCAACAATCAAATAATGGCTAACTAATTAACAGACTGCCAAACAACTTGGTTTTGGCACAAATTTCTTGCTTCATTCACATTCACACATCATTTCATTAATTCTCTTCTGTTATTCTGACTTCTGACATCACTCGACTCAAGTGTTTGATTAAATCGATCTTGCCATGTCTTCCTCGGGCGTCCCCAGTTCATTCTTTCATTCACATTCCCGTCATATGTTCTCCTTACAATCTTTTCTTCGTTCATTCACTCTACATGCCCAAACATTCTAAGTGTCCCTTTCTTAATTTAACTCATCACGCTCATATCAGCATTGCATTCTTTGCGAATATCATAATTTTTCACACGAGCATACCGTGGTTTTACCACACATTCGCCTCAGAGACATATCATATTCTACAGCAATCTGTCTACTTTCATTCACTAGTTCCATGCCTCACTGCCATACTTAAGGGTTGGTATCAGCACTCCTTTTTTTTTTTATTCTCATAGTCAAATGGATATTTCAAAGATTCATAGTTCACGTTGTAATTATCGCTTAGAACTAAAAAAATTAGTTCAGCGTTTATTTATAAATTCCAGAATTTAAAAAAAAAACTGTAAAAATTCCAAGACGGTAAGGCTCACAGTTCGAGAGGTTTTTTAGTCGGACACACTGACAGATTCTCTACTTATAGTGTAGTCTATATAAGGTGGATCGAGTTTATTGGGAATTTAATACAGTGATTTTGAATTAAATTTTTTAAGAAAATGAAGAATTCAAAAATATTTTTTAAATAACTGAATAAAAATAAAAATATAGAGAAATCTGATAAACAGTGTTGATCAGTAACACAATTTGAATGCAGGAAATTATATGAAAAATAAATTGCACCATTATGAAGGTCAGTTTATTATTGTTCTTACTTCTTATGGACAGTTCTGTCGTCGTATTGTTTTAGCGAATCAAGGCTTTTCCAGAAGGTTTGTCCATTCATCCTGCTCCTTAAACGCCTGTTTTTACACGTAAAAAGAAGCTTTTAACCTGAAATCCTAAATTGCCAACTGCCCAGGCCGGAGAGTCAATGGCAACCCCAATACCGGAAGGGGAGTAAAAGAGAAAGAACGTGATAACCTTTTTTTATTTTGATAGGAACTGCTATCTAAAAATTAAAAAAAATCTTTAATAATGTTATTATCAAGCTATGCGAGTATTTTAGTTTTTTTATTATGACAGATCTTATATATCTGTTAAATAGTGGCGTGCATTGCTCTATGTCCAAAAGTAGGTTGTGTGTAGATTTTTAATATCGGGAAAGATTTGTGCATTGTATACTTGAAAATTGCCATTATAATATATTTTTCTCTTCTAATGGTTCGGTTTCCTTAGGGCATGCACAGCTCTTCAGCCTTTATGGACTGCTCGCCACTGCTGTTAGAGAAAAATCACGTGCCTCTGGGCAACAACGAGCCCAAGCCTTTACATATAGAAAGAAACGGTCTTATATTAAATTTACTGGAACAACTAGCGATAAAATAAGAACAAATGATTTAAAAATAACTTAAATATACAAATAAAAATTATTTATTCTTCACTCCTTAGTACGTCCAAGGAACCTAAACTATATAATACCTTAAAATAATTCAGGAATTTAAGAAAAAAGCTTTTAATTAATGTTTATAACTGAGGTAATAACTAATGGCTATTGACTTAAATAGCATTCACGTCATTATAAAACAATTAAGACAGACCTGCCATCATTAAAAGGGAAAAACAGATTTGAACGGTAAGTGCCTCACACGATAAAGAAATTCAATAATCACAATTGATCTTCAGTTTTTGAGGAAAATATTAATAAATCATTTCAAACACCAAAAAAATATAAATTCAGTAACGGTAAAAAATAATACAAATAAATTAGTCGTCCCAATGTGGCCTAAATACAGTTCGGAAATGGCTTTCAATGCAGAAACATCTGTCACAACAATGAAAAATCTAAAATGCTTGCAGAATTTAATTATAATATTATTAAAGTTGATTTACATCAAACTTTAAAAAAATAAATTAATTGGAGTCCTACGAAACACAATAACAATTAATATAGGAGACTAGCTGAAGTACCCGGCGTTGGCCGGGGTTACGTATAGTTGTGTTACCCCTACCCCTACCATTAATTTTCCTCTTATTATGAACATCAAACGTGCAAAATTTCATCAAGAAGTACCAAAATTCTGATTTAAGGGGTGGGAAATGGGGATGGCTGGTGTTTTTTCGAAATCTTATGTAGACAGGGACCTTCGTCTTATTTTGAAGGTCAAATGTGCAAAATTTCATCAAGCTCGGAATAAAACTGTAGATTTGTATACAAAACAAACACACACCGCCCGCCTGGGACATTCTTCTTCATATGATAGAAGAAGAAGATAGATTATGCCAAAGTTCTCGGCATAAACATAAATAATGCCAATGGTAATGCCTAAACACCGTTTATGGTGTGGCCCTTAATTGCTTTAAAAAAGCAATATATGTGGTAGTAATTAATTATTTTAATTTTCAATATATTTGACATTAATAAAATGAAAATCATTAATACATATATAAGCGTATTAAATCGTATTCTGATGTAAAAAATGTTACAAAAAACCACTGCACTTAATCAATTCGATGCGAAAGTCTTGTCTGAGAAGCGGTTTATTCAGAGGCTCCACTGAACAGATAATCGCTAGAAGTGACATCTTGACGTGTAAGGTCTATTAACATCTACAAGCACCGCGCTGCGCAGTATAGTACAGACACAACATTAGTTGCTCACATTACAGCGTACGTAAGCGTAACGTATCCGCGCATGCATGGGCCAGTACCGGCCGAGGTTGTCGGCTAGAATATTTTGACGGTGCTGGTGGCCACTGGTGATGTCTGCGCATTCGCAGTTAGTATGAACACATACAAGGTTTAGTTCCGCCATCTTAGCATCGCTGTCAGTTGTCGCAGATATTGCTGAAACTAAGAAGGTGGGCAACAAAAAATTGATTGAATTGATCAGGAAAAATAGGTTATAAAATAATAATAAATATGGAAATAGGATTATAAAATCTTCAAACATGTTGTGACGGAAGCTAACGATCAATTAACAGTTTAGTTGACAGCCATACTCGCGTCTGGGTTGTGTCTGTGCTGTGCTGCACGGTGTAATGTGAATACTCGCGTCTGTGTCGTTCCTGCACTGTACTGTTCTGCACTGCGCTGAGTTGGTATATTTGAATACACCTTTAAGCTCAAAACAGGCTAATGAAATTGATTACCAGTACGGGAAAGATTAATTAGGAAAAATTATTATAATAATTATTGATTATCTGCTCAAGAAGTAATTTTAACAAGGAGTGAGGAATAATTGGGCTTACTTCGGGCATACCTCACACCCACAACACACTTCTGTAGCTTTATCTCTTCAGTGGGTGGCTAACTGGCTAGTACAGGACGGTATTTGACGGCAGTCTGCCGTCGGCCTCAAGGATATTCCCCTCTTTGTGTCGACACTCAGCATCCGCCTGAGAACGCCTAACAATGGACTGAGCGCTGGGTGGCGGAGTCCAAGGCTGTAAGATATGACCACTTAGCGAGGGTTGGGAGGCGTGGAAACGGTTGAGAAGAACGGTATATTACTGCTGTGGAAAACGGTATAAAAAAATATTAGTTTATTTAGAACATGGACAAAAATTTTGGCTGTCGAGTGATGGCAAAAGATTTGAACGTTAGACGATCGCAGTGTAAAATTGTAAAGGCTGTAAACCATCATGTTCGTGATAGGAAACGTTTGAAAACGATGAAAGGTATTTTTAAAACCGCACTGGAAAACAGTTTAAAAACATAGTTCCAATGTTTTCGAGCAGTTGGGATTCTTAGGCGGTTTCCTTCAAAAACATTTTTTGTTACAAAAAATACTTTTTATGTGAATACCACACAAGAGTCCAAACTACTCCCGACCGTCTGAAGTCAGTGAAACTATGGCATTCCGAAATTGTGGTATGCTGTATGGTTGAGGGTAGCGGGGAGGAAAAGGAGCTGTGAAAGAGGAAGGTAGAGAAGCGCTATTGCAGTTAATTTAATGTTTTAATTTTTTTTTAAATTCCTAGTGAATTTTCCGACGTAAGCTTCGCCATATGCGCGACTCGGAAAATTCAAAATACCGTATTTAACAACTTGTACAAATGGATTCGCCCTATTTGAGAGATGTTTTATTTGAATTTGAATACAAAATTATGTATTATGTTTCTTAATCTAAGAAAAATGCGGTACAACCTGCCATGAGACATCTTTGCATGACTACTTTTTTGTTTGTTTTTGTTAACACTACTGTGCCTTGTATATCACTTATGACTTATAATTTTTAAAAAAATCCAAAAAAATTATTTTAAAAAATAAACCGTTTTCCAACACACGGTGATAGCGTTCGTCGCGGGCAGTGCACTTCGCTAGTTCGCGCGATCGGAATTTTAAAATTGAAGTTAAATTAACTAGACAAAGAAAAAACCTGTTGAAAATGTTGTACTCAGTTAATTATAACATAATACAACTTTATGAAAATCTTATGTATCTACATAAAGGTGTATTATATTAGTAGTGTTGGTACATACTTTGTTTAGTTGTGGCTTTATTGAAAATATGTTTGCTTTGTAGATAAAATCTTTACTAGTACGTAACTACTTGATAAATTTAATTAAGTAATTAATCATTACTCATTAGGTTTGTTTAAAGAATTGCTCATTAAAAATACAGACATCTACTAATGGAGTCAACATCAGTGTTCGAAATACGGGTAACAAACATGAGGTCCATTGACATCATAGAAATAAAGATAACACGGGCTTCAGTCGATTACAAGCGCTTGCCGAGCATGGATCTCCAATGATAACTGCAAAATGCCTGCATCACTGGACTTGTTCTGCGAAAGATAGAAAAAGATTTTATAGTCAATATTCGTGTAATTTAGCTTTTTTAATGTTAAAATACTCAAAAGCAAATGTCTTTCAAAATGAGAGGAAATTACTGGGTAGGAGTAGGGGTAGGGTTAGGGGTTGGGGTAACACATCTCAATCTCAGAACTTTATTTCATACCATTCATAACCCCAGGTACTTGAGCTAGTGTCTATATATAAAATGAATACATTATTTATATTTGTCCTCGACTGGTTTTTAAACTCGCGACATCTTGGCTCGGAGCCAAGTAATTTATCGCTCTGCCACGGAGGTCCAGATATGAAGTTAAACGTTGTTTAGTCTTACCAGTTAGTTGGTCGGGAGGTCCAAAGCGCCGTATTCCTACCCAAAAGTCGCGGGTTTATTCCTTTACTGGCTAAGTCCTCCAGCATTACACAAGAAGCATATTCCGCTTATAACGATGGCAGTATTTGGAATTAGAATATTGTCAATTTATTTATAACACGGAAATTTGTGTCTTACTTTTGTAAAAATGTATATTCTGCGGGATTTGAACTCCCGATCTCAGTTCCAGGGTTACCATTCTAACCGCTAAACCACCAATTCAACACATACCAGTTATTGACCTGGTAGTCTAGTTCTTATACTAACTAGACCGTTATACTCGTATTTCGAGTCATCATTACATAACCGCAAAGGTCGACATTGGCCATGACCGGTACAATTCGCACCAAAATATACAATCAAGGCTAAACGAAACGTAATACGCGCTCACAGGTGGCGCTAATTTAAATATATTAGAAGATTAAAAAAAAACGCTAAATAAGCTTTTAAATATTGAAATGAATAGTTTCGTGAATGACTTGAGGTTTAAACATACAATAATAATTTATTCCATTTCGTATTCAGTATGCACACTCGCCAACAAACAATTCATCTCAATATTTAAAAGCAGTGTTAAAAGTGTTTTTTTCTAAAGTATTTGCATCTGTGAGCGCCTATCACATTTTTAAAAACTTAACAGTAAAATCATCGAATGATTAATCAGATAATAAATACGTTTTTTTGCTCTTTGATAAAATGCGATTTATTAAACGTTCCGGGTCATTGTCGTAATATTTGATTCATTAGGTTCAATGAAGCTTGTCGCAGTGGAAAAGTGTCTGCTCTAGTAACTTGCGGTCAAGGGCTCAATGCCCGGTGAATCAATTTAAGAAATTGGGTTGAAAGGTCAATAATTCGGATCTGAATGACTTTACTGTAATGGCCAATAATTAACGAATTGAGAAATAAAAATCAATGTCATTTGTTTTATTTTTTTTTGACGTTAATTAAAAATTTGGGCCTTATGGTCCTGCCGCTAAAAGCTCCGTTGTACTCTCTCTTCGTGTCATATACCTTTATGTTTACATAGAGATTTACAAATGGAGTAAACATCAGCGTTCGAAATACGGGCAACCATAATGAGGCCAATTGCATCATAGAGATAACGCGGGCTTCGATCGATTACAAGCGCTCGCCGGGTATGGATCTCAAATGATAACTGCAAAATGCCTGCATTACTAGTCGTTCTGGAAAATATAGAAAAAGCAATGGTGTAACAATCCGTCTGTTTTACCATAATCAATATTCGTGTAAATTGGCTTTTTTAATGTAAAAAAAAAAACTCAAGGAACACTTGAAGTTGGCACGCCGGTAAAACAAATGCCCCAGTCCAGGGTGATGCGGTCAGGCGCGCTGCGACTCTGTTCGTTGAGTTCGTTCACAGTCGGAATGATTCGGGCGACATCGACAACCGCTTCACCCCATTCGTACTTATACTGATATTATGTAACAATATTTTACACTGATTTTCAAAGAAACGTATACTTCATTTATATACCTCAATGAATGTTTATGAGAAAGAAGAATAGTTCTTTTTTTAACGTATATCTTTTCTTATTGAACGATTTAGTTCACATAAAATATCCTCCTGTCTTGTTTCATCACATTATTTCAAGGCATCATAATTCATGATTGAAATGACGTTGCAAACTAAAAATTCTGAGTTGATCTGGAAACTCTAAACAGAAAAAAAACTGTGCAAATTTTATGACACCCTAGATCAACTGTACTAGAGTTTCTGCTGTTTCAGATAAATACATTTTCTCTTCTACGACCGTTTCAGATTATGTATAACTTATTCATAATGTATGTATATATATATTGAAATTCAGTGCCTCCATATAATTAACAAGTACCTATGTACCTATGTACCAGTGGCGTGCATTACTTTTTAACTAAAGGTAGGCTATGTTTCAATGGCGTGCACAGATTTTTTAATCAGAGTAAGCGACAGGAAAAACAGTGAATTAATTGAAATTTTAAAAATGTTTTTGCTAAGAATGACTGAGCTGCTGGTTTCAGTCGGTGTTTGTTGGGATTACCCGCTACATCAAATATCCAAATAACCGCTTTATTTATGCATATTATAAGGCAATTACTGAATACATAAGATTTCATTATTTTTTTGGCCGTACAATTGCATGAGAAAAACCTAACATAGAATGATATTTTTTTCGTTAGTAAAGTTGTACTAATTAATAGATGTACTAACAGATAGCATTGGTCACTACATTTGTATTTTGTATCGAACACTAACACAAATGAGCCTTCTCTTGAATGCGCATTGCGCACACATTTGAATAAGATACTTTGCATACTAAAGGCACGTCTCATGCGAATGTTTTTTGAGGACATTTACACAAAAACAAAAACAAAAAACATACACATTTGTGTGTGCATACATAGTGTTTTTGCTTTCCGTCACTGATGGAAAACATTCCCCTCGCGGGTGAAGAGCATTCACGACATTTTTTTTAATAATCGCATTTCTATATCCCGTCCAATGACACTTCATCAGTAACAGCATAAATCGGACGGGTTTTTTAGGTTATGTGTGCGGAGCGAGATTATAATATAATATTATAAGAAGTTTGCTTATTCATCGGTAATAATAATAATGTGTTTAACTGTTATGTATTCGCTTATTTTGTCTGCTATTTCTAATAGCATTACATCTCTCAAATTAATAACTTTTTCAAACATATTCATTGTCTATATTATACAGTTGTTTACAAAACATATTTCTTGTTACTTTTACATTTATATTGTTTTTTTTATTCAAACAATGATATTTTTTTCCAACCTATGAACTATGAAGTACATTCAAAATATTATTCTAGCAGGAGACGGAATATGCATGAAAACAAGTGTTTTTGTGTATGGTTTTATGAGTAATGTTTAAAAAAAAACGTTCACAGGAGATGCAGCTTAAGATTTGGAACTTGTATCTTTGTGACGAGACCATGATAGGCTGCTAATAAATATGTACATGGAATTCCTGGCTAATCAAAGAAAGTATGAATGTTTATACTTTACGGTGTGATTGCACTAACCTCCCCACATTCTGGAATAAGGAATAAATGATTGATTTTTTAAATATTTAAAGTTATAAATTTACCTACAGGTATTACATCCATTTGACTGAATACTGAATATTAACCGATCGTCCTTTGGGATATTATTTTTAAAAAAGTAGGTAAAAAAACGTAGTTTTTTTCATAAGATTTCGCAATAACAATACGTGTGACTAGTCACGCAAATTTTATAGGAGAGACGAAAATACCCGAACACATCCGTTAGCTTGAAATACTAAACGTGATGACGCAGGAACAAACTTGACGTATACGGATGTTTTGTGGGTTTCGGGTACAGCTTTTTTTGTACCTGAACGTACGGGATACGGCTTGTTGCGTTCGGGCGATAATATAACGGCCGTATCACATATGTTCGTATGGATAGGGCGGTTAACCAAAGTTAACAGAAGAACGCCTCGATGTAGGCACATTTACGATTGCATTCCTTATTTATAAATCACAATTAAATCAAACTGACTTAGGTTTTTTTTTTTTTTACATGAATACCGCACAAGAGTCCCAACTGCTCCCAACCGTCTGGAGCCAGTGAGACTATGGCATTCCCAATTGGGGAATGTTGTGAGGCTGAAGGTATTGGGGAGGGGAAGTAGAAGGGGAAGGGGGAGGTGGGGAAATACCTGGCTATTCAGATCTGGTCACCAAACACGGCTAAAAGCCATTTCAAGCAACGTTTCAATTCTGAATGGTGGTCTTTCACCAGGGCGATACTGAGAGTATCTTCCACTCTGGAACGTGCGCAAATATACTATATATTATTTTAAATTAATTAATTGTGAAACAACACAAATTAATTAAATAAAATTTACTTGCGCACGCCGGGATTTGAACCCGCGACCTTCGGATTCGTAGTCGAGAGCCTTACCCCTCGACCATGGAGGCCGTCAAAAAAAAAAAACGTCAATATAATTTATAGACAATACAATCTTTGAGAAAACTATGTCAACGAACTAAAATGTATTTGAGTAATATTTTTCAATTGAATCCAAAAGAAAGCGTAGAGCGCCCCGAGTCAATATAAATTGTCATTATTTACGTTAATATTTCTCATTGATGCGATCAATTACAATTGATCGTTCACAGAGGCAATTTGAAGCGATTTCTATTTGAGACTTCTCATGCGAAATCCAAGTGAGGATATCGTTGCTTTTTTAAATAGTTATATAAAAAAAATAAAGATAATAAAACAATAATTTATTGACGGCAAACGATTCGAAATTTGAATAATGTTTTATTGACAATGTATTATTGACTCTCTCGTGGGGTTTTGGACTAAAAAACTTCCTCTTTTGACTGCCTTCCTAGACAATATAAAATCAATCTGGAAATTTGAGCACATTACAAGCCTCATAATATGGAAAAATTATCAGCTGCTCGCGAAATAGTTCTAAACAAAACATAGAATTATTATCTTGTTTACGTAAATATTTCATAGGTGTGAAAAATAACAAAAAGCATTTCATGTTATTGACGGATTCAAAACCCGATATTAGCTACGCTTGCTAATAATACGATAAATTTAATTAACCATTAGTGCTAGTGACATCTGACGGATTTAAAGAGCACTGCAGTTTTTGCAGCGTTCGCCTTTACCGACACGAAGAACTCCTTGACCTGATAATGGCTGCCGACAATGACACGTTTCGGCGGGAAACTGTTTTTATTTTATCATTATAGAGTCCAACACGCGGAAAAGTGTGATAACTTTGATAATGAATCTCGTTGTTTGTCTATTTACCTAATTAAAATGACTGAGAAATCTCATTGATGGCAGAAGGATGATAAATTGGCCTTTGTCGACACAGGCTTTATTTAAAAAAAGGCGTTTAATTAATTTGTATCTTTCCGAGTCGTGGAAGTTTTATGACGTTGATTCAGGCTGAATGAGATGAAGTCATCAAGTTAATGACCATATTAACACAATTTTCTCATAGACAGTATGCGTGAAATACCAAATTACTGATTAGTCAAATTAGATTCTGTGATTCCTTTAACGTTTTTATTTACTTTTAAAATAAAATATGTGTGCTAATGCGTAAATGAGTTATGTAACATTAAAAATCAATCGGCTTAGTTATGACCAGAGTTTCCCAAATTTATTTGGCTTATCGCCCCCATTTTGTAAAGGACGAAGCTCGTAGGTACTCAGTACTCGGCTATTTATTAAAATATAAACAAAGATAATATTATGTCAAAAGCGAATGTTTAAAGACCTGTCCACCTAAAATTCCATTATTTGTGACTAACGTTTTTTCTATATATTTCCTTACGATGCATTGATGTACTAAACATTTTTTTGAATAGACAAGACGAAAAATATTTTTAAAAAATTCAATACTGATTCCATTCCCCAAAGTTGGATTTTCGGCCCACAGATCGCTAGAAATCGGAGCGTTCGCCGCGTTTACCTCGCCGTGCGAAAGAAATTTACCCAGAATAGCTTAATATATCTAGAGAAATTATTGAAACAATATTAACGATATTTAGTCAGTATGAACGTCATCCCACGTCATGTCACTTTATGAAAGTCATCGGATTAAATCGGATCAGTGTCGTTAAGAGATAGTTTTCAACTAACTGCTCAATGAATATCTGATAAGTTGATTATGTTATTTTATAGTGTGGGAAAGGAAAAATAAATCTATAAACAGATAATTATTAACACTCTTTGAATACCGAGGAGATATCAAACATGTTTCTATACTTATTTGTAAACTGTATTGTACAGTAAAAATTCAACAAATCAGCATATTCACGTCATTGTCTGATTTTGTGCATTGGTAGACGTGAACCTTTTAAGTTATAACTGATGACATGAAGTTGCATGCGACATATCACCCCCTGGGGGGCCTGTAGTAATCCGAGGGGGGCTGTGGAGGTCCCAGGGGCAACGTGGAGGGGAGGCATTGGAGGGCATACATGTGGAACGCCAACGCGCCAAATGGCGCATCCATATTATTCCGTTGAACGCCAACGAGGACTATGGGGCCGATTCGGAATGGTCACGTTCTCAAGGGATTTTGAGCCTTAAAGTGTGTTCGTACAATACTGAAAAAAATGTTATTCGATTGGCAAACGAACGCTACTATGTTCAAAAATATTCTCGCTTCTCAGTTGTCACACGCTCGCCAACTGAATAAAAAATCCTGTCACCGATATCATATTTTGCCGCCTGCCCATATAGTACTGTATGACGGTTTTCTATTAAATATTTTACTTTTATCTGATAAACACCATTAGAATATGGAAAATACACCAAAACTTTAAAAAAATATTATATATTTCTTTATTTAACTTTTTTATGTTGCATTAATGAATACTATAGTACCCATTTCAACGCGCGTCACCGACGTTGTTCGCGCATAGCAGCGACCCGTCTTTGTTTCTTCCTACATCCCATTAAATAGATGATATACATTGGGAATTCCTTCCATGTAGGTTTGACTGGAAACCGATGTACGAGTAGATGTTGAATCTTAACCGTTTGATACTAGCCGCGAGAGTATTGAACTCTGTCTCTCTTACGCTGCCTGCAATTTTACTAGTCTATTCAAACGAAATGAAAAGATTTTATGTTTTCTAAATTTAAGGCCCGAATGGCCAGACTTTTGGATCACGAAACACGCCCACATCGCATTGCTTGTGTTCGTCTTTGTTTGTACATATACATCAAACCTTAGAGTAATAATATACCGTTACTCTAAGCATCAAACTCAGAACTTTCATTGGCACCGCCTCTTTGAAAGTTTTTGCAGTTTGGTATTACCCCGGCGCCAGTCGGCACGCTTCCATGCCATATCTCCCCGCATTTCTACCATCTATGATAGCAGGTACCTACCTATGTACCCGTGTACTTGATTTCGCATTGTAAAGTGTAGTTAAACCTTTAATATCTTGTCATAAGAGTTTTTACTGATGTATGTAGTTTTTAATGTGTAATATTTAGACGATTTTATCGTTAGGAGATTTTATCTTATCTCTAGGCCACTTTCTAGAAGGGAGGAGCACTGGCGATGTAGCAAGATGACGCTTGTAATAAATAATTACCGCTTCAGATTGAGTTCAATGTCACTATAAAGTTCAATTGGGTTTATTGTCTAGTCGACTAGTTTTCTAGTTTCTAGTTTTCTGTTTTTAATTTTTCGTTTTTTTTTACTTTCTAGTTTTTAGTGTTTCTAGTTTCTGGATTTATGTTTTCTACTTTTTAGTTTTTCTAGTTCCCAGTTTTCTGTTTTCTAGTTTTTCTATTTTGTCTGTTTTCTCGTTGTTAGTTTTTCTATTTTGTCTGTTTTCTAGTTGTTAGTTTTTCTAGTTTTCTGTTTTCTAGTTGTAAAGTTTTCTGGTAGATTGGTTAGATAATTTGTGTACAGAAAAACTCTACGACAAAATAGCCTCCTGAGTTCTCGTTTCTGAATTTGATTGTACATTTATATTTTATTTATACGTTTTTCGCCGGTTTTTCTTACTGAACAATTGAAAAAGCTCGAAAAAACTGTTTGGTGTCTAGCCTCATTTTATAAGTAATTTGGATATTTTAAAGCTACATCGTTCCAGATAGAAAAGACGATGCGAGCGAAAATGGTTGGGTTAGGTTAAGTCATTTCATCACGCCAGTTGAGAGTTATTTGCTCTTCAGACGACCACTTTTTCGTTTATTTTTAAGAAACTGTCATTCTTTGTTTCAATTAAAAAGATTATTTTCGTCTATATAAAAGACAAAGTGCTTGATGTGTTAACCAGAGCTTTATTTGAGATCATTTATGTAATACCAAATATATAAATTTCTAAGGATTTACTCTTTTATAATACTTACTGTGATCAATAATGTTTGATTTTGATATGCCGTTCCGAGAAAAGTTGCTCAACATCAATGATTCATGTTTAATTGATGCACTCAAGTTTGCAATAGTGTTGCTATTACTCTGCAGCCGTTGTTCCATATTATTATAAATTGGCGTGTTAAAATTATGGCAACACCAAGAAAACTAATCAGAAAGGTCAGCATCATATAACACTAACAAATTTGAATTTGTAATTTTATTTTTAAATTACTTTTATTCGAGCGGCAAGGGCGGGAAGTGCAAACGCCATTTATTGAGAATTTTATAAACGATTTTAGGAACTGTTTTACGAAATTATAATAATATGTTACTAATAGTGGTCAGAGATTTAACACTTTTTTTATTATTGGATAACATGTAACAATCAATTTTTAATCATAATTTTAAAAAAAAATCAGAATTAACTATATAATATACATCTTCCGGGCTACAATGCAATTTAAATCATATTGGCATTACAGCGCACATAAAAAATCTAAACAAGTAAAAGAAAGGTAGAGAGTAAATACCAAATAAAATATGTAAATATGTACAAAAAGGGAAGAAAAAAGTAAAAACTCGAAAGAAAAACAAGAAAAAATGTTATAGTAACCAAAAAAGTGTCTCGTTTGTATTTTTTTTTGTGGATGTTTTAGACGCGGGATTGTTCATACAATCCCGCGTCTAAATTTATTATTATTTGTAGCTCACAATGATCAGTTTCCTGTAGCAGCGTCGTGAGCTACAATCTCTCGAATGTTATGATATGTCTCTTTTTAAAATTTCTAGGTCGGCATGTTTCTAGTGCTAGAATTAATTTAAACATGAGCAATGGAGGTTTAAAAAAAATCCTCTCAACTGTTTAAAAATAAGATAAGACGCCATTTTTTTTTTCTTTAAAATATTTTAAATCATTCATCTAAAATAAGCAGAATCAGTTTTATACACAAAATTTTAGATATCGCCTGTAAAAGATTAAAAAAAGCACTGCCTTCCTTCACCTATTATTATTTTATTTTTGACACACATTCTGTTTCTAAAAGTACCGACTGGATGTGCTCGTTTTTTATTGTGTGATTAAAATAGTTTTATTGCGCGATGTTCTTATTAATTTGTGATGTTTTCAATTAACGTGTCAAATCATCCATTTTTTACTAATCAATGGAGTTCTACTTTATATATGAGAAGAAATAAATAATTATTGCATCAATTATTGCAGATCTTATAATAATAATAATAATACTTGGATGATTTTTATAGCGTTTTTTTGTGAAAAATCACCTCAAGGGCGCTGTACAAATATTACTTGCTAGGGTTTATCATCATTATGTACAAACAGATAGACACATACTTACCGGGCAGGTCACTCCAGATTAGTGTGTCTTTTTATAAAGTTTAGCTTTGGAAGATATGATAACGGCTCCATTACCCGCCGATTCTCGGCCCGTCAGCTATTGATCAAATTTTGATGACCGTTATGCTTAACGGTTGATCAAATCGTCGAGAATCGTCGTCTAACAGGGACGGATATGGCAATGTAATATTTTTTAAGGAAAATTGGGTAGTTGGTCGATTTTATGACGATGCCAAAATGACGGGGTTTCCGACAACTCGGCATTAGTGTTAATGAGTATTATATATATAGTTTGTGTACATAATGTAATTATTTTTTTATAACGGGATTTTTTATTTTTTTACAGAAAGTTCGTCAATAGTCAATTGAAGGAGGAAAAGGCCGAGAAGAAACTGAAGCAAGGGGACAAGAACTATATCCCCTACACCACCTTGGTGAGTTCTTATTTCATTTTTCTATCAATACCCTGTTATTATTAAACAATATAATTACGCTATACCTACGAATGTGACAGTTTAAAAAATTGAACTAACCTACATATGTATGCATTGTGAATATGGTTAAATTATAAAAATAATCTTTTCCAATTCAGGCGATAAAGTACCAATATGTAATATATTTGACAAGACATTTGTAATAGTTAGAGCTATAAAGCACAAATGACTTTATTACTAATTTTATTGATACTTTTAAAGTGTTCCGATAGATGTCACTAAAATGTTCCATAGATAAATACTGCACACCGGTCTTGCAGACTGGATAATTTAAAAAATAACTAATAGAGAAGAATGGCTTCCTGGCTGTTTGAATAGTCGTAATAAAAACAAAGTGTTTGTGTGGATGACGGCATGCTATATCGTACAATCCGAGATCATCACAACATTTTTTTTTTAAAGAAAGACAAATATTCCCTGGTTACGAATAACCTGACAACATTTGAAAATCTCCTACTACCATCACAGTAAGCTAAAGATGTTGCTGGCGTCGTAATGGATGACTTAGCCAGCCGAGAAATTGAACTCACGACGCCTGGGTGAGACCCAAACGCGGTGCCACACTTATTCCTTTACACAGACATCCAGTTTGCTTCAATCGATGATACCAATGACAAATGTTCTTTCTAGTTGGAGGTTCAATGTTAAAATGGAGACATTCACAGAACACACGAACACAGAAAACCTTGTGTTGCATAGTATCCATTTTACTTACAACTGACGCGAAATGACTAACGGCACGAGAATTCTAACGGTCTTTTTCCCGCCTATGAGCAACCTAGCAGGGGGATTCACAACTTTCGGACCTCCTCTTTCAATCGCTATCTAGATCATTCACATATATAACGTATAATTCAGGATATATAGCCGTACGAAATCGAGTCTATTCTTTTGAATAACCCTGTATTTAAAATGTGTAATATTTTTTGATTCTGTAGAAACTAAATTTCTGAAGTCAAGTCAAATCAAAAAAATCTTGATCAAGTCAAGTTAAGTTTCATCCCGGGATTTTTCATGGGTGACAAGTATTATATAATAATTTTGTAAATCCACTATAAAACATTATACAAACCACTTATTCTGAAGCAAGTAGTTATGGACGCAGAGTATCCATTGTCACGAGTAAAGTGGAAACAGTTTAGCCAAAGATTATGGCAGCGAAAAATTAAGTCAATCATCAAAATTAAGTAATTCTGCTCACGATTTGCAAACAACGTACTGTTTGAAAATAATATTGCGTTTATGACATTAAAAAAAACTATTAAAATTATGTGATTGCGTTTAGCAACACTTGATTTTTCTGCAAAAACTACTGGGACATTTAATTTCTTCTCAAAACACTATAAATTCAAATTTTTTTTTCAACAGAATAGTTTGAAACCCCGTAATCCGATAAATTGTAAGTTACATTGGATTGTTTGGTTTTGAGGATAATTTGTGAATAATATCAACCACCTACTGTAATGGATTTACGTCATACCTTTTACTTTCCGAGAACATCCTTTCCTTAAAAATACCCCCCACAGAGCCTCCTGTTTGAAGTAAATGCAATATATATATATATATAAAAGAGGGTTTTGAAACGTTGCTCCGTTTCTAGGTGGTTAGTTTTCCGGTACGTTACATCACATCACAGGGCAGAGGAAGATTGGAAATATCTAGATTTTCAGATCTGGTCACTAAGCACGGCTAAAGCCATTTCAAGCAATGTTCCGACCGTGAATGGTCAAAATATACCGCTCAGGAACGTGCCGAACGTGATATTTTTAGCATTGAATTACTGGAATTTCGTCAATAAATATGTTTACTTTTATACCAAGAAGATTACATTAAATAATTATTTATCATTACCGCCATCTTTCGGATATTGTGCAAACCTGTAAAAAAAAATGCAGGAAATAATTGACTTTCCGAGGGCTACTTTGTCCGTAATAAACGTAAACGACGTTTTGGCATAAATTATATTTTACTACGTACCAATAATCGAACCAATGGCTATTTCTTCGGTAGTCAACAACATATCCACTAAACCATTAAGCATAATTATAGTATTTATGTTTCCTGATTCGGTATTATTTCCTTTGTGTGACATAATTTACAATATGAAGGCAAAGAGCGTCTTATTCGAAGGACATTTAATGCGTGCAAGATTGTATGTTTATAATTTTGCCATATAAAAATAGTCGTAATAAGTAATAAGAATAAATAATATGTCTAGCATTGCCAGTGGTAATAGATAATGGGAAATTATTGTATTGCCACCCAGGAAAAATGAATGTATCAATATTTTATTGACACTCAGATTCTTTGTTGTCTATGATCTATGACTGTTGGTGTGTGAGGTAGGTACCCGTGTCTTATTACATTAATGATAGAGTTATATATAATTATTTCATATTTCCTGTATCTATTAATAGTGATTTTAATTTAATTCTTGATTTTCAACCTTCAATAATGTTACGTTATTTCATTTGCACATTGATCTTTAATTTTTTTTTCTAATATAGAAAACAAAACAATGCTTTAGTTACAGTGAAAAATAATTTCCAGAAATTAAAATTACATAGTGATGTAATTTTAATTAATTTTAACCTATGATATGTTTCCTTGTAATCTCTTATTTATACATGTATTTACCGGGTGACATGTGTAGTGTATGGGTGAATGTGTTTGTAGGTGTGAGAAGTGGTGATCTACGTACAAAAGTGATGCCATTTGTATGCGCATTAAGCAGTTTATATAATTTTTCAGTTTGTTTTTTTTTCTTTCTCTCTTCTATATCTTAATTTTATTTTTTTCTGGTGCAATTTCGGAAACCATCGAAAGGAGCTTCAATAATAAATTAAAAACAATAAAAACACCTTGCAACTCGATACTTTAATACCCAAAACATATTTAATTCCATAGAACAGGCAATATGTCTAGTTAGGAATTAATATCGACCAGGCAAACATAATGCAACTTCAACTTACGTGTTCCTCAATTGATGATAAATGACTATGTTTTGAAAATACAGATGTTCCCAATGTATAAAATAAAATAAATAAATAAATTGACAAGATGCTCCTTTTAGATGTGCCCAGTGAATCCGAAAAATATCGCTGAGTTGTTTAGATAAATATTATTGAATGAATGAAGAGCATTGAGCAATGCATGGTGAATTTGCAGCTGCATTTGTTTTGTAACTATGCGTGTGGAATAGTCCTGTATGGCGGGTACGTCTCAGAGGTATGTTGAATTAATTACAGACAGTAAGTATACACTTAATAATATTAATAAAAATATTTGGATGATTTGTATAGCGCCGTTTTTGTGAAAAATTACCTCAATTGAACTGCGTTATCGCTATCTGTAACGCACCATAGTTGAATTATAGATGGAGTTACTTCAGTCAAATGCCTATTAGATTATTAAATTCGATTTAATCTTCGTTTTCAAGGGCATCTTTATTTCGTAAAGACTTTACAAATACCTGTGTAAATAGATTTTACGTTAATTATAAATGTGTTAATAAGGAAATGTTTTTTTAATCAACCTTGACCCTTCCCAAAGTGTATATTGGTAAGTTTACACGATATTATGTACACTTACTTTAGCATCTCCCACGCGTACGTTTCTGTCTGCTTTTCTCGTAACGTTGCGTTGTTTTGAGTAAAAATAGTCGCCACACTTCGGCGTGTGGGCCGATCCGTTGATCGCCTGATGTCCGCGCGGGAGTGTACGTGTAAAGGGATTTCTCAGCCTGATGCGTGGCACGTCCTACGGTTTATTTATTTATTTGTAAGAAACAAACAGCTTTTAATACAAATATATATACAAAGGAAGTTTAACAAAAGGTAAGCCAATAAAGTTTCTTGTGCTAACAGTGGTTAAATACAGATGTTTTATTAGAAAAAAAAAACTAAATAAGAAGGAAGAGGGGGGAGGAAGAGGAAGATAGGATCGGGACAGGAGATGCTATCGATACATTTTATACTCGTGCATCAATTTGTGGTCGTACGTATTACTTCGGTGCGATATTTTGAAAGGGTATTGTGTTTAAAAGTTTTAGTATAGTTTTGACCACAGATATCATAAAACAGACATTACTATGGCCATTTATCAATTAATATAATAACGTCATGTCATAATAACCCAGAAGATTATTAATTACTTACTTATGAATGAAGCAAATTTGGATATGTAATAAAAAAATTAACTTTGTTTAAACCGCTGCTTTTAATATACCTACATGTTTCGGAAGTAAAGCTTCTCTCACAAAGTTATACTTATTTATTATATTAATAATGACGCCACAAAATCATTATACATCTTTCGAAAAAAATGATATGGTTTACTTGCAATGTTTCATTAAAATTAACTAATTACTATCATGTTATTATCAAACAAACTCATTTTAAGTTTCTATTCTTTGCTTTTGATTTTCCATAAGTCGGTGAAAAGCTATAAACAAATAAAAAAAAACAAATGCGCGGCGCGCGCTCAAACGGTTACGTATAAAGGGATAGCACGCCGATCTCTGAGAAAAACCTACCCGACGGACTGACAGCGCTCAGACTGCAGTCTGCCTTTACACGTACGTTTCGGCGGACGCATTGGAAGGAAGTGTGGTGAGATCTTGAGTCTGAAGTGTACGTGAAATGTCCCCTATAAATTTGGGTTATGCAAACATTTCCTATATTTAAAAAAATAGTGTACCTTAACTATATAAGGGAATAACCGTGTCTGACATGTCTGTGAATTTTTCATATTTTTTTTCTGAATGGAATGGATAAGTAAAGTAAATAAATTCTAGCTCGAATCATTTCCATCATAGGATATAGAACTGTAAAATACCCATTTAACTCTCATTAAATATTAACGAAAACAAACAATCAATAAATAATAATAAATGTTTTAAATCACAAATTTATTTTTAATTTATCACAATCGGTTTCCCTTATCGCAAGCTTTACAGGGTAAAATTTAATGCTAAACAAAAATACATAGAGTGAGCACATGTTATATAGGTGAGACATAATACAAAACAGTATAAGAGGGAGACACAATATAAAATGAAACAATGGAACAGTGAGACAGAAATATGGTTGCATATAATAGAATGGGACAATTTATAAAAACGAAAGAGATAAAATAGTTCGATGTAAAATCTCTTGTATTTATTTTTTTTTTATTTATTAAAATTTATTGTATCTACCTACCTTAAACAGACACTTGCACAGCTCTTTAGCAGTTTGTTCAAACATACTAGATATATTACATGAATGCATCTATTGATAAATATTTAGTAATAAAACTGAAATTTTCTCATGTTTGGACCATTTTAACAGAGGGAAGCTAGCATTTGTAATGTCTTTCGTATATTCCTATACATAAATAAACATGTTATTATTTTTATAAAAAAACACCTGATAAATTTTCATAACTTACCTACCAAAAATTATAATTCCTCTTTCCTTATTAAGGGATTCCCCGGGAATTTTAAAGTTATATTAAAACATTGTAGGTATGCATACATATGATATTGTTTTTATGATGGCTCCCGCATAGCCCGAACGTCAATACGTAATACTTAAATATCAGTTTGGCTCTTATGAATTGTTTACGTAAACCACGTATCGATTTACCTTAGTTGATTGACGTCATGTTATTAATTTTTCAGAAAATGTTTACGTAAGAAAAATTAAATTTCAAAATGGGGCAAGCCATAATGATAACCAACTGACCTTAAGATGTGAAAAAATAGATAATTAAAAGTAATATAGGATGTAAACTCCCTTTCAGATAGATTTCACTTTGGACGTGAACTGTTTCATGGAGAGCCAACGCCTCTGACATAGGTCACCGCAAGTGGTTAGCTACGTTTAGTGACTTAGCAGAGGTGCTCGGGTTTATGGGGTAAGGTTTGTACAGGTTGAGGGAGATCCCTTGATCTCTGCAGGCGGACTCTCTCGACGTGGTGGAAGGGATGGATTAATATGTCTGTCTCTCCTGGACATACTGACCCATAGATTACTATCTACTCATACCTTTTTTCCGTCCCAGAACTTCCTCTTCTTAAGAATACCCTTAGAGCATCATGAAAGATGTCATAAACCCCAAGGGAAAAAAAAATCCTCAGGGCATCAGGGCATCAGGGCATCAGGGCATCAGGGCATCAGGGCATCAGGGCAGAAAATGTTTAAAAAATAAGTGGAGTATAAATATACCTATAGAACACAACTGTAAATAAAAAGTTTGTCACGGAGTAAAAAAAATTGCGACGTTTTTTTTACCTTCGTCTGAATGCAGCTTTATTAATTTCAGAATTCGACCTAGCATGTCCTATCCATTTATATGAACACGTTTGTCTATGTTTATATGTCTATAGGATTGACATTGACCGTGACTCCCAGTGACAGTTCCACATATGAGTACATGTGAACAAAGAACAGCGCTCGAATTTGTTGTTAACGATTATAGCAGATTGCAGAATGGGTAACTTTCCATTATTGAAGGGAATTAAAGGTCTGCGGTGAAATACAGCTTTCTAGATACTGTTAGTTTTGCTACCGGGTTTCTGTTTGTTTGTAATATCATTGGTTCTTGGCAATTTAATTTGTGTCTTTCTAAATTTTAACTATTTTAAAAATGTTTTATGTGATTACCGTACAAGAGTTCAAACTACACCCATCCGCCTGGACCTATTGAGACTATGGCATCCTCGATTGATATGTGTTATGAGGCTAAAGGTAGTGGAAGTGGAATACAGAAAAGAAAAAGGTAACGGTAGAAGTTGGGACTCGAATCCAGGACCTCAAAGCAAGGTCCCGGATAGACCATGAGGGCTCCATCGAAGCTAGAGTAAAGTTAGCCTCTCAGAAGCTGAGCGTATTGTACGGAGCCCGCAGATACTGTAATAGTAAACAACTGCTGACCCTGTACAGATCGCAAGTGCGCCCCACTGTAGAATTTGCCAGCCACCTCTGGTCGGGAGCCCCAGAATATCTGAAAAAACCCGTGACTCTGTGCAGAAACGGGCGGTCCGTTTGATAGATTCGCCTATCTTAACAAACGGATTGCAGTCTTTGGAGCACAGACGTCAGGTGGGAATGCTGTCCTTGTTCTAACGGTATTTTAATGGAAGATGCTCTGAGGAACTAGCGAAATTGATCTCTCGGCACCGGTGCATAGTCGTAAAACACGCCAAACGCGCGCTCAACATTTGCACACGGTTGACATTTGTCACATGAGAACGGGTCGCTTCTACGACTCGTTCTTGTGTTCACAGCTCGGCTGTGGAATGATCTGTGTTTCC
This sequence comes from Halesus radiatus, assembly GCA_022606495.2. Classification (NCBI taxonomy): domain Eukaryota; kingdom Metazoa; phylum Arthropoda; class Insecta; order Trichoptera; family Limnephilidae; genus Halesus; species Halesus radiatus. Next base: position 98,453 of record JAHDVE020004337.1, read on the forward strand.
TCCATCCTACAACATGGGTCTCTTCAAGACCCAAGTTCTTCCTATCCTCTAAAAGACCCTCCACACAGCATCCCCAAAGATGATATAGGTCTTGAGGGAAATTATTTCTCTTAGGGCTTTCTGTAAGGAGTTACTGAAAAAAAATGATGTCCTGGGTTCGTGTCCCAGCTGCTACCGTTATCTTTTTGTTTTTTGTGTATTTTCAGTTTTATGTTTCGTTTTGAGAGTTGGTAATATTATTTTCAATCGCTAATTTATTTTTAAATCATCAACAACCGGTTTCGCTTATCCAAAACTTCGTCGGGGTAAAATTTCTAACTATAGTAAAATACATAAAGTAAGCAAGTACATATAGGTGAGCTATACATAGAGGGACACAACATATAAAACAAAATAATGGAACGGTGAGACCCTCACCCATATATGCTCACTATATATATTTTTATTTAGTTTTAAATCTTACCCTTATTTTACCCAACCGTCTGAAGGCAGTGAGACTATATCATCCCCAATTGGGGTATGTTGTGAGGCTGAAGGTAATAAGGAGGGGCAGGGGATGGGCAAGAAGGAAGGCGGGGAAGGACCAACGTTTCGATTCTGAATGGTGGCCCTTCCACCAGGGCGATTCTGAGACTCTGGAAGGGGTCGCAAATATACGACATATTATTTTGTAATTAATAAATTGCGAAGTAATACAATTTAATTCATTAAAATTAACTGGCGCACGCCGGGATTTGAACCCGCGATCTCCGGATTCGTGGCCAAGGACCGTAACTACTCAATCACGGAGACCGTCAGTCCGTCAGTATCCTAGCGTAGCTTGGGATAAGTGAAACCGGTTAGCAATGATTTAAAAATAAATTAGTGGTTTAAAACAAAGTGTTTGTTTTATTTAATAAATATGTCAAACAAAACACTAATTATGAATTACTTGATTTAAAAAAAAAACTGTTTTTGTGCAGTCAAAATAAGTTTAAATGATATAACTGTAAATTTCAGGACACCTTATATTATCTGCAATTATTTACCAACAGGGTAATGAGGGTAATCCGCACGGTCAGGTATTCCCAGGTGAAATCAAACGCAACTTTCATTATTTAAATAGATTCCTACGCTGGTACACTACACACAGCACGCTCATCGCATACCCACGCGGTCCATGAGTCTTCTACGCACATGTCAGGCCTGCTAATGGGTTTTAACTCATCCCAGCAGATAAACGCGTAATAGGAAGACATCATTACGTGCACAGTGCCCTTGAAGTGTTGGGTTATGAAAAAATAATTGTACGAATTGGCCATTTGTTATTATTGTGTTCAATATTTAAATAATTTTGCTAATGAGTTACCGAGTGGTAAGAAGCGTCGGAAATCCACTCAACCGTCTCGGGTCTAATGAGTTACCGAGTTGTAAGAAGCGTCGGGAATCCACTCAACCGTCTCGGGTCTAATGAGTTACCGAGTGGTAAGAAGCGTCGGGAATCCACTCAACCGTCTCGGGTCTAATGAGTTACCGAGTGGTAAGAAGCGTCGGGAATCCACTCAACCGTCTCGGGTCTAATGAGTTACATAGTGGTAAGAAGCGTCGGGAATCCACTCAACCGTCTCGGGTCCAATCCTCTGGCATCATTGAAAATAATACTTGTAGAAAAAGTAAACAGATGTCCCATATAAATAAAAATCGGATAGGTACATCCGAGACACTATCTAACGAAGACAAATAAATTTGGGCAGAATCTTGTAGTTATGAAAAAGTAGCAACCAAAAAATATGTTTGAATTAATTCAGGATGATATTGACAGTTCTTAGAAATCGAAGTATGATACCGATAAAAATGACAGGATGGATTGGTAGCCGTAGCTCAGTTGACATAGAGCGCAGGTCCTGGATAGAACATGAGACCCTGGGTTCGAATCCCAGCGACTACCGTTATCTTTTTCTTTTATCAGTCTTTTCGATTTCGTGTTTCGATTTGGAAGTTTTTTAAATATTATATTCAATGATTAAAAATAAAATCTACACAAAATTTATGACACTTTTTTATAAGAGCAGTATCTAATAAAAAAAAATAAAAAAATGTATATATATGTGTACATATATATAAGAACGGTTATAAAAAAATAGCATAATATTATATATGTAGGTGTGTATAACCTGCCTCACTGTGTGAACCTGTATAATCGATTCGAATTTAACTCTGTTGCGGAGTATTCTTGTATGATCTATAGCTACGTAAAACCAAGCCCATTTGGGTTTTGTAGTAACTCCTTAATTCGCGGAAATACATCAATTATGCGATGTGTTTATAAAAAAATCTGTGAAATGAACGTTCAACGAGTGATGCAATTCACAAGGAAAATATTCCTCATAACTCATAACACTGCTAGACCCGTAATAACTGCTTCAAAGCGAGCCTTCGTATAATTAATTCCCCGGTCGTGTTCTATTAATGTTGTACTACCTATATTTTTGTGATTTTCCGTGAAATGGTTTGTGATTTTCATTTTCCCTAATGCGATGTATCATTATGTTCAAGATTATACCCGTGGGACACCGAATTGATAAACGGAGAGAAGTGTGTTGCGGGCGTGTCTGTGTGCCCAAAGTAAAATAAGATCGTTAAAATCAAAATCCCACAGAGTTCACAAAGTGGCAAGCACAAAATACGGTAATTGCCGTACTTTGATTCATTGTCAAAGTATTACCTGTCGCGTGTAGTCGTCTGCTGTCTCCATGATGAAAATGTGTTTGCATTACACGGAAAACACCATTAAAAGCCATGGAATAACATTTCATTAAATAGTTAGTAACACGGTTTCAAATAACGATCATCGGACAATAACTGACAGTTGCCAAACGATCGGTAATCTGACGAACATTTATAAAACGTCGAAATCGGGCGGTAGACCAAATATTAGTTAAAAATGGTATCAAGCGTTACGAACGGATGGTTATAAGTATATCATTCCTATTAGCCAGTTGGACGCCTTTACTCCATATGACATTGCGTTGCAAATATTGTATTTAATAAAAAAAAACGAATTTTTCGCAATCCGGATAATGCTGATAGCAATCTCTAGGTGTAGGTTACACTTCTGGGGATTTTCTGTTAAGTATAGTGGGACGTATAAACACGTTTGAATCGTGTAATAAAGTAAAGAATTCTATTTTTATAGTTTAATTTAATGCACATGGGTTTTGTATTCAAATGATTTGAGATCTGCTCGTAAAGCGTTCACATTGAACACAGCATTTCTAGCTCCATACGATTATTTACAGGCGCTAAAATAATTCCGTCGGGAACGAAGTATATAATGCCATACCTACGTAATTTGAGTTTTGTTTTTTTTTCTAAAGAGAAATCGTACGAATTAAAACAAATTGATTTATTGCCAAAAAATATAGTGGTGGAGATAATCACCTTCACTTTGCATTCTCCGAATGAACTTTCCTGGGTTTTTCTTAGCTCGGTATATACACCCACACGTTACAGAGCTGGAATTAAATCTTATGAGGCCTAAATAATTTAATTCGTATGATATTATCCTTGTATTCATAATAATAATTTTTATTAATTGATAAACTAAAGTTTTTTAAGACAAGATTTTTGTGCATAGCGCAAACTGACCGGATATTAGAAGGGTGTGGGTTCGAGTCCTGCCGGCGACATTTATCTTTGCTCGGAAGGTTTTTTCAATTTGGATGAGAGTTTCAGGCTAATAATTATTGTTTATAAAAATAATTGTATAATAATTTTTAATAATTGAAGCTTAATATCCATAATGTATCAAGCAAACATAAATTAGAAATCAGAACATGGAAATCGATAGAAAAATGTGTTCATTTTTGGGTAAGAGAGATAAAATTTTGACATATTGCGACTTAAAGTGTAACCCTCCTTCCCTTACAATGCTAGAAAATCCATCGAGCTCCAGTGCTGTTCACTCAATGTACAGGGTACACATAAAGAATTTTGTGAATTTAAATGTATTAAAATCACTTTATTAATAGTACATATACATAACATTATACTTTAAATTGTAAACTTTGTAAACTTTGTAAGCTTTGTAAGCTTTTTAACCTTTGTAAACTTTATAAGCCTTTTAAACTTTGTAAACTATATATAATATGGTATGGTATATTTGCGCACGTTCCAGAGTGGAAGATACTTTCAGTATCGCCCTGGAGAAAGACCACCATTCGGAATTGAAACATTGCTTGAAATGGCTTTTAGCCGTGTTTGGTGACCAAATCTGAATAGGTATTTCCCCACCTTTCTCTTAAACTTCTACTTCCCCTCCCCACTACCATCAGCCTCACAACATTCCCCAATTGGGGATGCCATAGTCTCACTGGCTCCAGACGGTTGGGACCAGTTGGTACTCCTGTGCGTTTAACATAACCCCTTTATACCATTAAGATTGTATAGATGAATAAATAATTTATTTTTTTAAAACACAATAAAATATTGTATAAAACACCCATAAAACGCATGATACGTCCATTACAGCCGGCAGACCGCCGGCTACTACTGACGATGTGAATTTAATCGTGTGGAGGACCATTAGCAAACGTTGATTCTTAATAATAAACATACCTTAGTAGTGACGAGGATGACAAACAATATTTTATTATTAAAAAATTAACTTTTTTAGACGGTAAATTGTTTCATAATAAGACAAACATTCATTAAAGAAACATTACTGCGGTACCCCTTCCCTTGATGCCCGAAACACTTGCTTATCTTACTCAATTGTTACTCCAGCCCTGCATATTTATTAAGACATATGTCATATGTCAACAGTCCGTGTGTAGGTTGGGTCATCGACATATATTATTATATTATTTAGGTAGGTGGGTGCTACGTCACAACACTGCGAACATCCTCCTTAGAAATTGCAATAAAATACAAATCATAGTATTGAGAATGAACACCGGTTATACGAGAAATGTTACATACAGGGTTGTGCGAATTCTATTTGGTTCGCCTCTTTTAACAAAATAAAGCGATTTCCTTAGAATTTATTTTTTAAGCATATAAAAATGAAGAAATGCAACTTCATAAATCCCTGCACATGATATTACGAAGCCTGATCAGAATTGCCCTAGGAAAATATTTTTTGTTTTATTTAATACTTAGGCATGCTTTGGAAGAAAGTTTTAAGATGTTGATGTGTTCTCTACCCCTAACCCTACCCCTAATCCAACCCAGTAGTTTTCTTCTCATTTTTAACGACAAGTGTGCAAAATTTCAACAAGAAGTACCAAAATCCTGCTTTAAGGGATGGGATGGGATGGGGGTGGTTTTTAGAAATCTCATGTACACAGTAACCTTCGTCTTGTTTTGAAGGTCAGGTTTGCAAAATTTCATCAAGCTCGGAATAAAACTATAGATTTGTATACAAAATAAATAAATAAACAAACGAACACCGCCCGGGACACTTGTATAATGTATTTAGACGGAAACAAGGTTCCCACAGATCATATTTTATCTTCATTGTTACAATCTTAACTATATTACAAAAATCTGTTTGTATGGAGAACCAAAACACTCGAATGATGATCTATGGCTTCATGAAGTTTTGACATTTATTTTCCTGGACTCTCCAGAGTCTAACAATTACTTCCTACGTTATTTCCGCCATGATTGTGGAGCATTCAAATATCCATTTAAGCGTAAAAATAGGACAAAATCCCATTTTGTTTCAATTCAAAATATTTTTTTAACTCGGGCGAAACCGGGTAACTGCTAGTAATCGTGTATGTTTCAGTGATTACGAAACAAACCTCCGCTTTTTATAATATGCAATATTTACTTAGAATCATTTTAAAGTACACAATATAAAATCCACTTTTGCCAAGAAACACGAATCCTTCCTCGCACCTCTCATATTCAACATCTTCCTAATAGAAACCTCTCAACATATAACGCAAAACAACCTAAAATGGTTATATAAAAACTTCAACACATGGCTAATGAACAACAAAAGGAATTGCATCACCAAATTACTTGCAAACTCTCCTTAATCTGATATTGTTATTCTTATTATCATTATATGTATTTTTTAATTCAAATATTTTTAGTATGCACTTCTTTTAAATAAACCTTGATTACTTTTTTTTAAATTTTTTGGAGCTTCCCATATACACTTATTAAATTTTGTATTTAAAAGCTTATTTTATATATGTTTTACGCATTTCTTTATGTATTCTTAAGAATTTTTCTACATAACCTTTAGTTGTATATATATATATTTATTTTTTATTGTTACCCGTCTCAGAACAGACGTCGTCTAGTGAGACGGGTAACAATAAGTACTCGTACATGTAAATGTTTATAATTTTATTCCAATAAACGCCCGGGTTGCCGGCAATGATATGAATGAATATAAGTAACTATCGATATATTATATGTATGTACCTGATTATTACCTATTTACTTGGCTGGCGTACTTTCACTACGTTATATTTTGACACGTGGTAACATCACGTGTAAAGTCAGGATGTAATAAAAAGTTGTTGATTAATTTTCATTGTGCTTAATGGTTTTTGTGGTAAACAAATAATAATAAAAAATGCCAATATTTATTGAAACGTTAAATTGCAAAAATTCTGAGAAATGTTAATGGTTATGCATGTAAAAATAATGCGATTCTATTTGATAGTTGTTCAAAATTAAAAATAAAATCATTTGTTCGTTAACGGCCAGACGAAAAACTAACGAACAAATGATTTATTATTTTTTTAAACGAATGGTCACGTATAATTTCTTCAAAAGATTGGTATTCACTTTGTGGCGTCATTATTAATAAATCGATTAAAAAAAACTTTTTTTTAAACTTTTTTAGATACCAATCATTATTTTGATATAAATAAAGGTTTAAAATTTTTACGTACAAATAGAACATGTCTTTTAGGCGTCCAAAGTTACACCGTTATGGGTACAATTGAAAAATGAAGAAAAAAAATCATTTTAGGATCTAAAAAAAATGTTTTAATTTTTATTTCCATTTCCAAGAAGCAAATATTTAACCTAGTTAGTTAGTATTGAAGATCATACTGCTTTTTCTGACTGGAATATCTTAACATTATATATCGCCTAAAGCTTGTTACACAATATAATATGCGAGCGTGGCCTATTTCACGATATCGTTCGCCATATAATCCCATACAGTTGTCACAGACGGGAAATATAATATATCTGTGACCACTGTATCTACGTGATCTTAGATCATACTACGTGCGTCTTGGATACTTTAACATTAATTAACTTTAAATTAGAAGCAATTGATTGATTTAATATGTTTACATAATATAATTCACGGTCATCTCGATACTACAGCAGTAATGAAATAAATGTTCGTAATTCTTATTGTTTAATAATAATAATAAATGGTTAATTTTGCTGAGCGCCCTTTAGTGACTAAAATCATCTCAAAGGCGCTTTACATCTTGTTAAAGTTTGTATACCCTTTTAAATAGATATGTTTTTAAACTTTTCTTAGAGATTTCTAAATTGCTTTGACCTCAAACTAAATGGAAGGTCATTCCAAGAATGTTGACCCGGCACATTGAAAGCTTTGCCCCCAAATTTAGCAGCATTCGTTCGAGACGATTCTAACAGCCCGTTCGACGCATTAGACTTGGCCGACCTGAGCGTGAGTTGTCTTTGAGTAAGATTGTCCCTCACGCAGAGATCACTCAAGTATTATGGTTCCAGCGCGTTCAGTACGTTATATACTGTAAGTCAAAATTTAAACTGAACCCTTTGTGTAACTCGAAGCCGGAGTGACATGACAGTATTTGTTTCAACCGCATATTAGGCGAGCTGCTGTATTAAACACTGTTTTTTAAGACGTCATAACACATTCCACCTGAATACATTCTGAAAAAATATTGCTTACTTTAGCCCTCAAATGTGTCGCCTACATAATAAGTTAGAGTAGCCAATGTAGACATTTTTGTCGATATTTTTTTACAGTTTCAGAAAAAAATGTCCTGCTTTACTTTAAAATATGTATTACTTTAGACTTCATTTGTGTCTCTTGTATCTCTTGCTTCTATGTGTATTATGTATCATTGTTTTAATATATGCAATTTTATGTCATTTATGTATAATAACGGAGTTTTCATACCTTGATTGTTCTCACGTAAATGAGAACATCTTTAAAAATTAATAAATAAAAGACATTTTGAAATTACATGGCATTACATTCTACGCATATATTTATACCTATATTATATTCCTCGTGTGTAACAAGCTTAATACAAAAAAAAATCGACCAAACGTGCTTCCCTTTCCCCTACGTTAGATTCAAAATAATAATAGATTAAATTCCATAGATGCGTAATTAATTATTTTAGTATAATTTTCACTGTTTAACAATAATCAAACCCTTTCATTGATTTGTAGCTGCGAAATTATCGGCAACCCTGTTTTTGCTCTTGCCTGGAACCGGTTCCGAATGTTGCGGGTTTTCTGATCGGGTCTCCATTCTCCATGGCGGTGGTAAATGTTAATGTCGAGGCTTCGTTAAAACACATGACTGAGCCAAACACAGGCTTTATATCAAGTAAAACCCCGGCCAGTGACGCGGGTTCAAAGGAATTTATAAATAATAACAGTAATAAAGTAGATTGTAATGATTTGTTGTGAATCTGTGAATGTTTTGTGGAGGAATGGTGGGGTTGAGGCGGTAAACAATTGGCACACAGACACGCCCACAAGGTACATATATCGGTGGATTAAAATCATATATAAGAATATTATTAAAAATGTGTTTGTTTTTTGTACTTGTTTAACTTGACACTTTAATATGCGTCAACCCATTAGTAAAAGTTTCAGAATGATATGAAAGAAATGTTAAAATGGTTTCTAGGTACCTACCTTATTTATGAAGGTCTTAGTGAATGGATATTGAATGGGTATTTTTATGTTGTATACGGAAGGAAAGTTAAAGAATGGGTAGGAGAATAAAGAGAAAAGCACAATGTTTTTTTGTGAAAAGCTGAATGGAGCTTTGTTGTTAATTTGATTGAAAAGGCTTTTAAAATAATTATAAATGTATCAACTTTTTTCAGTTTTGAGTATATTATGATGAACACCTATAAACTAATATAGAAAATATCTTTACAGCGACAATTTATCGTAATCCGAAGATTTTGAGAATGACGAATGACAATGAGTTAAAAATAAATTTAAAAATCTCTAAAATTCACAGTTCGCGGGTATTTGGGGGAAAAATATTTTGAAAAAAATATACGTTTTTTTATATGAAAGTCGCACAAGAGTCCCAACTGCTCCCAGCCATATGGAACCAGTGAGACTATGTTATCCCTAGTTGGGGAATGTTGTGAGGCTGAAGGTATTGGGGGGAAGGAAGAGGAAGTTGGGGAAATACCTGGCTATTCAGATCTGGTCACCAAACACGGCTAAAAGCCATTTCAAGCAACGTTTTAATCCTGAATGGTGGTCTTTCACCAGGGCGATACTGAGAGTATCTTCCACTCTGGAACGTGCGCAAATATACTATGTATTATTTTTAAATGAATTAATCGCGAAACAGCACAAATTATTAAATAAAATTTACTTTCGCACGCCGGGATTTGAGCCCGCAACCTTCGGATTCGTAGTCGAGAGACGTGATTTTCGGAAAATACAATGATATTGATGCTCCTTTATATTCAACCGCTGTATTTTATTATTGACAATAGCCCTCGAAATGCAAACGATCAAAGGAATTTAGACGCAGTTATTGAAAGACTAAATAAAATATTCAACTCTTAAGTCCATTAAACCAAATACCCTAGAAATATGATAATACGCCCATCTCCTGACATTTACCATTCTTTGAGATGGTGACATGCCACATCAGCGCTCCTAGTTGGAGCAATTGGGTTTTTCCATACATTTTAATAGATTTTCTGTGAAATATATTTTCATTAAAAATTCAAAAAGTAATATTATTACCTACATACGATTCTACTCCTTTTTGCTCAAGTACATATATATATTTTAAAGACGCTATTAGGATTGTATTACCATTTAAAGCCTCGCTGCTCGCGCACTGTCTAAATTGTTTAGAACGATAATAAAATATTTATTATAGTAGCAATACAGTCTGGAAGCTCTATATCCCGGGCCGCTAGAGGCTGTAGAGTAACATATTGCTAGTATTTTAACGTCTATGATGTTTGAATACACGCGTAGCTTTGTCCAAATACTGGCAACATTCTACACTAGCACTTATATCGGCCATAAATAAATAAACACGAGCAAAAAAGGAGTAAACTCATGAAATTTGAATTTTCGGTTTATATAATACATTAAGAATATATTTCGCAGAGAAGTAATTATAATTTAAATGAAAAATGTTTTTGTTTTAAGCCACTTTATTTTATTTATATATATTTCTGCATTCGACCGGTTTCTGTTGGACTCAACCTTCCTCAGGAATGTACGCATATAAACTGTTACATATGTAAAACAATAACTTTGTTTATATCACTTTTATTTGGTATATACTTTTGTCGACCGGGTTTCGCCACTACCGTAGCTTCTTCAGGGCAGTGGCGAAACCCGGTCGGCCAAAGAATATCGTCGCTGCATATATAATATAGCTTATGTGACGTTTCGTATATTCTGAGATGATCGAATAAAAACTGTTTTAAAAAATAATTGCAAAGACCAGATTTTCTAAAAAGAATAGATTTGTTAAGCTGGAAAGCTTGCCTAATAATTATAAAAAATATTTTTTCAAATCTAGTCTTGCAATTATTTTTAAAAACAGTTTTTATTCTATCATCTCAGGATATACGAAACGTCACATAAGCTATATTATATATGCAGCGACGATATTCTTTTGGCGAAACCCGGTCGGCAAAAGTATATACCAAATAAAAGTGATGTAAACAAAGTTATTGTTTTATTTTTTAAATTATAATGTCACATCACCAAGTTCCGTTTCGTATGAAAATATCTTATATATGTAAATTCCCGAAGAAGGTTGAGTCCAACTGAAACAGGTCGAATGAGACATATATGTATATATATATAAATCAAATAAAGTGGCTTAAAAAAAAATATCATTTAAATTATAATGTCGAACCAGAAAGTGAATGCTTCCTACGATAAAGTTATTAAAATGTATGAAAAAACCCAATTCGTACAACTCGGGCCGCAGAAGGGCGCTAGTGTAGCAAGTTCCCATCAAATGCCAGAACCTGCAGGTATTGCCATTTTAGAACATTTGATTAAACTCAAAATCAACAATACAACAATCAAAATTCTAAACAAGATACCGAATTAATGCGGGAATCAAACCCGCAACATCCCATTAGGCTACATAGTCCGAAGAGTCATTTTATAATACAATACATATTGTATTACCTGACTATAAATAAAAATATTAACTACATTCTATGTTTGTCGGAACTCGTGCTGTTGTAAATTTATCGAAAAACTCGTGAAAGGCCAAGGATTTGTGTTCATTTATGTAAATGAAAGCAAAACACATCCGCAAAGATTAGAGATAAATGCATACACTAATAGAAAGTAATCTTTTGAAGATCACCATTGCACAGGTGGTAGAAAATACAATTCACTGGGCTCTATTAAAATATCACATCAATTATCCGGGAATGTCTATCCCTATCATTTTCTAAAATGGCACTTTCGTCACTTTCCCGGTGAGAAAAAAGTTGGTGGTCTTCAAAAAAATACTGATAAATAAGTTAGAACATCATTTTTGATATAAAAAAAAAATTGACTGGAGTTTTTTTTTTATATGAATACCTCACAAGAGTCCCAACTGCTCCCAACCGTCTAGAGCCAGTGAGACTATGGCATTCCCAATTAGGGAATGTTGTGAGGCTGAAGGTATTGGGGAGGGGAAGGAGAAGGGGGAGAGGAAGGTTGGGAATACCTGGCTATTCAGATCTGGTCACCAAACACAGCTAAAAGCCATTTCAAGCAACGTTTCAATTCTGAATGGTGGTCTTTCACCAGGGCGATACTGAGAGTATCTTCCACTCCTACCTACCTTATTAGTACCTGAGTACCTTATTGATTATAATATGGGCCAAAAATATGACGTCTTGTCTCATTTTTCAAACATTTCCGGTTATGTTATTGCTGCTTGGTAGATTTAAAGCGTGAATTTTTAACACTGATATTATATTTGTGATGTTTAATACAATGGTTAAGCAAAGCTCTAATATCTCTACAGTAAGCTATTGTAAGCTGTTGTTTACTGAAAATCAGGTGATAAAAAAAGAACGACTTAAGGGGAACGGCTGCGGTGCCTGTTTCGTACAAAACTGAATTGTGGATTGGCGGCCAAAATACCCATCCAAATGGAATGATCTGTTTTTTTTTTCAATTAATTAAAGGTTCAGTAAATATCTAGTACGGATGAAAAGTATTTTATTTATTTTTGTTTTAATTTTTTAAGTATGTGCCATGAAAAAAAAACAATTTTCATAATTTTAGAGGCATCATAGAAAAATATTTGCGGGTTTATCGCACTTTAAAAAAAATATGTCACTTTTGATATGTAAGTATGATTACATAAATAAAAATATAAAAAAATAAAACATTAAAAAAAAAAGGTTTTTTCGGGTCAATATTTTAAATTCTGTTTGGCAAATTTGTGTGCCACCGTAAATTGGTCGTTTTTAATTTAAAGTCCACCTTAATGTTTAATTTAATATTTAAAAAATAAAATTAATTTTATATTTCATTATGTTTTCAAAGCAGATGGAGTAAAACTTTTTTAAATCACGGTTAGCCCCTAAATAATTGTTAAAGATGCCTCTAAAATCGCGTAAAATCAATTCCTTTAATGGCCGATATTTCATATTTCATAAAACAAAAATAAATAAAATACTTCTCATCCGTACTAGATATTTACTAAACCTTTAATAAAAAATAAAAATAATAAATCATTCAGTTTGGATGGGTATTTTGGCCTCCAATCCAAAATTCAGTTTTGTAAGAAACAGGCACCGCAGCCGTTCTTATTTACGACTTTGACATTTGAAAGGCATAGAAAGGTACACTGAATTGCATTATTAGAGATTGGTTGCGTTCACACTGAGTAATTTCTAATATAAAGGAGCAATCACATTCTGAATTGAACTAAAGATGCTTAAACGAAGAATGACATTAAAAAGCGAAAGATACTAATCTTCTTCTATCTTCTCATTCTACTATATTAAGAACAATGTCCTGGACGGGCGGTGTGTATTTGTTTTGTATACAAATCTACAGTTTTACTCCGAGCATGATGAAATTTTGCACACTTGACCCCATAAATCAGAATTTTGGTACTACTAAATGAAATTTAGCAAACTTGACGTTCAAAATAAGAGGAAACTACTGGATAGGGGAACACATCACTCAAACCATTCGTAACCCCGGGAAACACCGGGTACTTCAGCGAGTTGCTAAAATAAAGGAGCAACCACATTCTGAATTAAACTAAAAATGGTTAAGGGCGAGAGTGACGTCGGAGCGGAATTATTTATTTTTTCGAAATATTGATAATATTATTGCGCAATACGATAACCATAATGTTATTAAATCGAAAAATATTTATTAAATATTATATAAATTTACACAGGCTTAGCATTTATCAAAATATAATCAGCAAAATTACTTTTTCTGACCGTTCCATTGTATGTTTTACAAAATATTTAAAATATGAATTTGATTTTTAAAGTGGAGAAAAATATTTTTAATCATTTATCGTTACGTTTTTCTAAATAAACTTAACCAAAGATTTATAATCCGCATTAATTTTTTTTTTAAAACATTAAAGTTACGTAGTGTTTTTGAAAAATTTAAACTACACACTGTTCTTTTTTTTAAATTTATCTCAACGACATGTTAAAGAAAAACCTTCACAGCAATTTTTAAGGATACTCAACTTTTTAAATGTTTTTGTAAAACATGCGTAGAACGGTCAGAAATGTGTAAAAGTTCTGATTTTATTTTGAAAAATTCTAAGCCCATGCAAATTTAAAAAAAACGCAATAAATATTTTTCTATTTAAAAACACCATGTTTATCGTATTGCACAATAATATTATCATTATTTTGAATTTATAAATAATAACTCTCCGACGTCCCTCTCCCCGTTAAACAAAGAATAACGTTAAAAAATTTAAATTACTAATAATCAAAAAAATGATCTTACTATTGAAATCGAGCAATGGGTTATTGAAAAAATAATATTAATAATTCTCAAACGAAGTATGAGATTGATAGAAATGACGGAATTCAACAAGGTCTCAATAGCTAGGCTATCATTTCTATTACTGCTATTATTTCCAAGATATTAATAATAATAATGTGTTTATTTCAGCTGAACAAAGCGCTGAGTGCAATACTGTCTGACATATAAAAGAATACATCTAAATAAATTACACGATATGGAAATATAATATAAAAAAGGTGAAACATATAAAACATATTTAGCACTTTGGTGGCTTGAGGGAAATTCTCCATATATGGTGCAGGGGCGCGCCCTGCCACTGGGCGACGGCCTAGACAAGAGTGTTTTCAAATCTCCAGTAGCGCTGACTCGTCCCGGCTACTCTGTCGTATATATTGGCCGTATCTATGTCTTCTTCTGTTTCATATTTACATTGAGAGTTATTGATGTTATTTTCAATAATTAATATTAGAACGAAGTTTCAATAAGTTAATTTTAGAAATCATTGTGAAATGTAAAATTATTATTTTTCCCACATTCAAACGACCTTTCTATAAAGAAACCTATTCAGGTTCAGCGACGACATTATTATCTCCTTTTAACTGGAAACCCGCCGTACTTGCAAATACTTGCAAACTTTGTAGACGCGTTTAGAATAACTTAGTCACAATAAGGGGAATAACCTTCATTCTTGTTGCATGATACTTTGGTATGATGATGATTATAAATTATAACGATAACAATGGAAGAAAGAAGATCACTTCCATTCGTTAGACTTGACATAATTCTGATTACCTGCTGATTAATTAAGAATAAGGTGACTGTACCTAATTGCAGACACTTTGTTATAATTGTAGTTATTTCAATGGTGACTTATTAAAATTCCATTGTTGATGCATAATTGCACTGTGTTACTCATTCATCGTGTTTGTTCAGAATTGGAAATATTTTTTATTCATTTATTTTAATTCTATTTTACTACATAAAACAGGCAATATGCCTAAAACTTACGCACATGAATGTTTAAAAAGCAATAAAAATTAATAAGTACATACTCCTGGGGACTTTCCTATAAAACATACATCAATCAGTGCAAAATTCATTTGATAAATTATTAGCTCATAAAAGTTTATACGAACAAAGGCATAATATTCCATACTTTTATCAGACACTCAAAATTCCTTCAGTAAATTCAATTCTGTGATACAAAATTATATTTTGGCACATTAATAACACTATATTTAAGGCGATCCACAGGCTAAAATTCCAACGAAATTCCCGCTTAACATCGGCCGCATGTTTCGATTTATCCAAAAAAACCATCACCAAAATGCGTGTTTTATTCTATTATGTAAAGCTCAGATATAATTATTAAAACATTTTACGGTCATATTCTAAAAAAGTAAATTTACTACAATGAACAATACGACAATGTCGAAAAAGGGGTTAGTAAGTAGGAGAGCTGGCGCTTTAAACATTTTTTTAATGTGTGCTACTTTATTTTTTTCTGAGCTTATAAAAAGAAAGACCAAAAAAATGCCCGGTTAAACGAAAGGTCAAGGTGTGTTTTACTTGCAGTATTTAATTAAATCATCTACGATAGTTCTAAGCCATCACATTCTAAAACCGAAAACACATGATTTTGCATTACTTCCCATTGCATCGCCTTAATACAAATAGACTAGAGCACACTTACAATACTCGTCTCAATTTTAATGAAGGATTAGTGGTTCCTAAGCATACAAATAAATATGGATAAAGAACTTTAGATCACATGATTCCTAGCTGTTTAAATATGTTACCCGCTGAAATAAAAAAAAAACTGTATTAAAACTAAACAATTAATAAATATATTGAAAACTTTGCTTGCTAAAATATGCTATTTCTATTAGACAATAAGGAAATGTATGATTTATTGGTGTCATTTATGTTTTTATTTTTTGTATATTTTAGTAGAAATATTTTTGAGTAAGATTCTTGAGAAATATTTATGTTTCAAGTTTGTTACATATGGCGTCCTATCCATTTTTAGGACAATTAAATTATTTATAATTCAAAGATCCGCAGCTCATGACGGAAAAAGCCCTGTGAGCTAATAATAGTTGCGTTGAGGTAGAAATTCTAGACGGAACAAATGTGATGACGTCATTCCTCAGTTTTGGCCCTTCAACAGTTTTTCTTTACGTTTAAAATGCCTTAGTCACAAAGAAATTCTTTGGTATATGTTTTTGGATAAATGTGTGTAATAATTATGTTTAAACATGTTATTTTTCCGTTTTATTGTGAAAAATGTCACTATTCCGGTAATCCGTTTTGTCTGCCAAATATCAAGTTTCGACTAGCCATCAAATTATGTGTAATATATTTAAATAAATTAGCAAGTGCTGCTAATATCTAATATAGTAGTACCACACAACGAATAATTACATAACTAAAAGATGGCACCCCCGATGAGCCACTTACACTGACTTTTAATTGTTTTATTTTTATTTTTATCACTTTGGAACGTGCCGCAAATATACAACATGTTGTTTTTAATTAATACACTGTGAAAAGTAAAATAATACAAATTAAAAACATAAAATTTAACGCCGGGATTTGAACCTGCGACCTCCGGATTCGTAGCCAAGGATCGTAAACACTCAAGCACGGAGGCCATGCTGAAATATTAAATGCTAGAAAAAACAAAATAATGATAAATTGTTGTTTTTGATCTTGTGTCACAAATGAACGTTTCTTTGTTTATTTTACTAATTTTAATTATTTCCACACCGATTTTTTTGTAAATCGCAACACTGACATAATGTATGTACCTGAGGTCGGTATTTGATATTTTACGTTTCAAAATAAACAAAAAAAATAATGATGCTTTTGTTGTTAACGAAATTGTAAACTAACTTTTTCCACTTATTATTTTTTGAAAAATGACCGATTTCAGCCCATCGCGTCCATCTTCAGGCTAGTAGAATTTTTTCTTAAACAATGTTTTGGGTATCATGGGAAACTATGGTAGAATATTAATTGTATTAATCAGTATTGCTAATATATCGTATTGTAATTTTTTTTTTGTGCACAGTGCCAGAGAACATTTTTCCCTCTTCCCGAGACAACTGTGGTTAGGAGGTGCATATATGTGGAGATAATCTTCTCTACCCAGTGAGCGGGCTGCCTATTGCTACTGTGGGACTTTTTTAAAAAAAATTTCGAAGAATTATAAACTGTGGTTTATGTGCTAGCGGCACTTGCATCTTATATTAAAGCCCGATCACTGTTTAGAAAAAAATTGTAGATCGAGATGTCCGTTGGCTGAAACCGATCAGGTCAAAAAATAAAAAGTGGAAAAAAGTTTAAAAATTAATTATTTTAATGTAATTCCACCATAAATTGTCAGTTTCATAAATAGAAATATTAACATTATTTTATCAATAATGTTTTTACACCATTTTATTTTTTTATATTGCTCTTTTCTAGTTTCGTTCTTAAACAGTGCAATGACATCTGTAGACAAAATAATTACGATTAAAAATTAAATAAATAAAACAAATCAGAAACGAGAAAAAAATCACCTTGTATTTAGCTCATTATGACTCCCCGCGGCTTGAATCAAAATATTTACATAAACGTGGAATCCATTAAGTACTGAGGAAACCGGTTCGAGATTCCGACCTGCAAATTACTTACCTGGGAAATGGTATAGAGTTGGGAATCCCGTCTACTGCACACAGGTAAGTACTGTTCGCTGTGCATTTCTTTGGCTTGACTTGCCTCTCTTTATCCCAACATAAAGCAAAGCGAACGAAGATAATGGTACGATCATGTTTAAGATTGTTCATAAACATCGCCTCTGGAAACGTACGGGGTTTCCCCAACAGATTATGAGGCAGATATCTTTAAATTGATAACCTAAGATTCGTCATATTATGACTGCTTCTAACATGGATCTGTTTTTGTCCGCTTATTTTGAAGTAGATAGTAGAAGCCTAGAACCACGTGGTATGGAAAGCAGAGCTGAAGGAAGGGTGGAGCAAGCGAAGTTATGTGTGTCGGGCGCCAAAATGTATTTATTATATTGCATTTTACATATTTTGTTATAAAAAATCAAATTACAATATTGACCCAGGTGCAAACACATCACAGTACGTACATAGGTAAAATAGATAGCCTTCACGAAATACAAAAACTAAATATTTAATTTGTCTCACTAACAAATTCAGCAATAACATCGTGTAAGTACAATTCAAATAATAAGTAACAGATGCGAATATACAAAACACACCTCAAATTCACTGATGTTTATTCTCTAGACACAAATATTATTAATAATTGTTGAGGATGTATGCAATAATCGTATTTTTGTATTTGGATTCCGAGCATTTAAACATATCTGCTATCCTACATCAAATGGAAAACTGCAAAATCGGTATACCTACTCTTCTACCATATTATACGTCGTTCATATTTATAATCCGATTTTTGTGAAATATGTCCTCATGTGCACACTGCACAATTAGAAAATAATATATTACCTACCTTAAATTGATCAACCCATTCTGCTTATAATGTATATAAATCTAATCAAATCCCTGTACACATAAAATATGGTTTTCCTTTCCTAAAATCGACCAAGAACATAAATAATTTATAAAATGATTAAATAGTATCTCCAATAACATGTGTTTTGCAATATTATGTCATTTGACGGCCTCCATGGTCGAGGGGTAAGGCTCTCGACTACGAATCGGAAGGTCGCGGGTTCAAATCTCGGCGTGCGCAACTAAATTGTATTTAATTAATTTGTGCTTTTTCACAATTAATTAATTAAAAAATAATGTATGGTATATTTGCGCGCGTTCCAGAGTGGAAGATACTTTCAGTATCGCCCTGGTGAAATACCACCATTCAGAATTGAAACGTTACTTGAAATGGCTTTTAGCCGTGTTTGGTGACCAGATCTGAATAGCCAGGCATTTCCCCACCTTCATCTTCTCCTTCTCCTTCCCCTCCCCTATACCTTCAGCCTCAAAACATTTCCCAATTGGGGATGCCATAGTCTCACTAGCTCCAGACGGTTGGGAGCAGACTCTTGTGGGGTATTCATGTAAAAAAAAAAATCTTCATATAGAATCGTATATATACGAGTACGTTCCGCAAATAAACAGTTTTTATCTCGAGTGACCTGCCAGGCAAGTATGGTCCTATATAAAACTGCCCGTACATAAAATTACTAACCTGAATATTTCAACGTAGCGTCACGTTCATGGGTCAAATGCATTGTACATATAGTTTGGTATTACAGATCGATAAACCGGTGAATGCGATTTGTTAGTCACAAGTAGTAATAATAGATTATTTGTAGTTAGTGATAAGATAGATACATGGAAAAAAACATTTGTACAACGCCCTTGAGGTTCAAATCACCCAAATATTTTTATTACCATATAAATATTTTTATGCAAAAAAGGGGATATGCACATCAAGATGCAAATTGATATATATTATGATGACGATTATAATACTAATGTTATTTCTTAGACCGGTTGGGTCGATTGTTTTACGAGTGCATGTTACAGGAAGCGGTAAATATTGCATACACAATATACAGTTTTTAACTCAAAGACATTCGTACGGCCAATTTATCGATTGATCAATCTGAGGCACCGATCAGCCAAGTGTTTTGTTGAGCAACGCTCTGTTCGCCTGTTTCCATTTTTTTTAAATCGTTGATCTTCCTAAGAATGTTCGCTCACTTTTATCGACAATAAAATGATATCAAAGTAAAAACTTTCTATGTTAAATTATTATGAATACATATCATTCTTGTTAAATACTGTAATCCATAAACCAACCTTTTATAAAATGTTAGCTTGACTTTTTCCAATGCTGCGAGAGTACATTATTCGTATCGTACATTTGACATTTCTCCTCCATGAAAAACAACCTAAAATGTAGCTTACAATAAGTAGAATAAGTTTCTCTTCAGATTTGATGAATCTTTTCATTCAATATTTGGATCGCGTAAAGTCGATCGCGAACCAAATGACGTTTGACATTTCGCTGACACTTTTTGTAACTAGTCCTTTGTTGAGCGGAGCTTTAATCCAGTATAATCGATTCCCGTATCTTGATCTTGATCGTAAATTTGATCGTTACTAAGAGCGTAGTTGTGCATTTGAGCAGTTTTGAGGCACAATTTCGGCTCAGCAGTAAAGTTGCTCACTTGGATTGGGAACAACGGCCGTTAGACACGCATACCAACAATAATTATAATATTTGATATTATGTTAAATATGTCTTGTATTGAAATAAAATATCCAAACTAGAAAGTTTGTTTAGAGAAATAGCGGAAAATTAATAAAATATATTATTTGAAAATTCTATAAATTCCTTAATTTTGTATAATCGGGGAGCATTTTACGCAATAACAAAATATTACGGGTTCGTATCTCGGCTTTGCAGAGTTGTTTTTCCTGAGATGTAGATCAATTAATTTGTTTTATATTATAGTGTCTGACCCACTTTATCCGCAAAAGTTTAAAAACACAACAAAAATTAGTTTTTTTTTTTTATAGTACACTAGCTGATGTGTACCCGGCCTTGCTTGGGGACAATAATTGATTTGACAGCAAAAGTTACCATCTCCAAATAAAGAAACATTCATTTGAATATTTTATTTCATTCCAACCGTTTATTTTTTCAAAATATATCTAAATCATAAAGTTCTTAAGTAGGTACCTATTCGTGTTTTCCTTTTTGAAAATATTATACCCAAAAAACTTTCTTCTTTTGAATATGCAATCTGTGGCTAACCAGAGTGTTACATTTATGGGCTAACCTAAATAAAAAAAATGGCGGGTTCAATGTTTTGCATACTAATTTTAAAAAGTTATAGCAACAGTTTTACATATTGGATTTCATTCAAACTACTCTCTAAACCTTTCCAGCACCAATAAGAACAAACTGTGCTATTTTCAGCGAAAAAGGTCAAGTAATTTTCGAGAAAATCGAGGACAAACAAACAAACTTAAATTGATTTCTATATATATATAGATATAGCACAGTAGTGTTTATACTGTATACCTATACGTTATTATATTATTATAACAATTTTACGATACATAAAATAGTACACATTATAAAACTGCCACATTTATTATCAACACACCAGCACGTGGTCTGGAGCCAGGTATCAATGGAAAAATAGTATGAATTTGCTTAAAACTCGTTTCGTTCGGCAGAGAAAGATGCTGAGATGGAGGTAGGAGGAATTCCAGCAAGTCAACAGTAGGCAGGTTGCAATGTTGCCAAACTGAGCAGTGTGGCGGTATTGTGTGAAGAAAGGGACCATCAAAGAATGACTAACGTTTAACAGACCCATGGCTAAGTGGTGGATTCTTAACCCTAACCCAAGAGGACCGAGGTTAAAAACCCGACAACGTATAAAAAAAATATCAGTTTAAAACAGTAGCCATTATTATACGATCGAAACGCTGCATACTATGTTTGCACTGCACGGAAAGTGAACCAAAAACCCATTAACTCAAATGCGTAGATCCCTAGCTATGGTATAAACTATTTTTATAACGGCCAGCTTAATCTATTACATAGTAGCAAAATTTGTATTTTTCAGTGTTTTGTGAATTGGTTTTTATCTGGTAAATTATAATTCGTGTACCGACGGCATAATAACTATGCACAAGGTTTCTTTTACAATAATAATAATAATAATCCTTACGTCCCGAATAGACCACGAGGTCCTGGGTTCGAGTCAGTTTCTACCGTTACCTTTTCCTTTTTTTACCTTGTATTTTCGGTTTCATGTTTCATTTTGAGAGTTGTTAATATTATCTTCAATGATTACAAATAATAATTGTATTCCGAGCAAAAAAATAAAAAAAGATAGTAAGAAAGGCAATAAATCTACATTATACGGTTAAACAGCAAAAAAGGGAAGATATTTTTTCTGCGAGAGGAGAAATAATAAAGAAAATAATATTGACATTGTGCATGTAATGATCATGCATATATAACTGTAAAACGAAAATTATCTACGTGTTTTTGTAATTTAAAAAATATGTATATATTATTTATGTTTCTTTATACTCGTACGTATTTTTCCTTATTTGAAACATTATATATTTTCACTATACAGTTTTTTTTATATTAACGAACACTCCTTTCCTAAGCACAAGCAACATCTTACATTATGAAAGAATATATGTTGCACAAAATTGTGTATTGCACAAATCTGTTTGCTGATGTAGAATATGTAACAAATAATATATATATTCTGCATGTATATGCGTGTATATATGCATAATATATATATATATATTGCTATTCTTGGTTACTTGGTCTAAATAGGCAGTAATGAACTGGCTTTCAACTTTTCTCAGCATTTCGTAGATTCCTTATCCTTTTCCTTAGGCTTAAAGACTTCTTGCTTAACGGGGAGAGGGACGTCGGAGAGTTATTATTTATTAATTCAAAATAATGATAATATTATTGTGCAATACGATAAACATAATGTTTTTAAATATAAAATTACTAATCTGTGATTACGTTTATTTACAAAAACGCAACGTTAAATGATTAAACATACTTGTCTCCACTTTAAAAATCATATTTGTATTTTAAATATTTTGTAAAACATACAATGGGACGGTCGGAAAAAGGTCATATTTCTCATTAGATTTTGATAAATTCTAAGCCTTAGTTAATTTATAAAATATTTAATAAATATTTTTCTATTTAAAAACACTATGTTTATCGTATTGCGTAATAATACTATCATTATTTTGAATTAATAAATAATAACTCTCCGACGCCCCTCTCTCCGTTAATTCCGGTTCTGGTTCTCTCGGATGACAGCTATTCAGCGAGCGACATTCTTTAAAAATATCGATATTCGCGTAGTATTAACAAAATAAAACTCAATATTATATCAGTATTGACTTTAAACATTATCAGTGAGTTATTTCGCGTAATAATGCTATTACATGAGCCGAATTAAGGAAATTGCCGAGTTTGTAAAGAACCTACACCAAAACCTCGAAATTTTAGAAAAAAAGTGATTTATATTCAATAAATTATAAACACATGTAAAGTAAATAATAATAAATCACATGTGTGATACACCAATAATTTTTAATAATATCAAGATAATTACATGTACTCGGAATCGCAGTTAAACAAAATGTCTTAAATTCTAAGGAAAAGGATAAGGAATTTCCTTTAAAAAGAACGAGAATAGGCCTCCAGAGAATACCGATTTATATTGCTTTATAGAATGAACCAATCATTACGGAGATATTACCTAGGTAGGCGAAAATACGAAAAGGAAAACTCTAATGTCATAGGTGACTGAACCAAAAACTCGTTTAAAATGCGACTCGAATGCATGTAAAGAAAACATTTCGAACTCGCGCTCCTAAATTGCAATAAGTTAAAATCGGGTGTTTTCAGTGAAGTAGGTGCCTACTACGTTTGATAGAATATCTCTGAAAGAACACAGCGTTGATGTCATAGCTCCAACTAGGTGACCGGATAAATCAACACACATTAAAAATACAAAAAATAAGTTAACCCGAAACCTAACCTAACCTAACTTTTTATTAATATTGATTCTATTAACTTAGATTAATTAGGTTAGGTTAGATTTTTGGGCTATTTTTTTTGTTATACCTCTAATGACTTTATATCACGTTTAAAAAGTGTGCCGATTCAGACGGGTGTTGGATTTGTCATGGAACCCCCCAACTAAGATGGTTACTGCAATTAAACAAACTTACCAACATCTTTATCCCTGTGGCGGATGTGCGAAAAATCATTTATGAATGTAGAGAAATAATGTTTACGCGATGCAAGCGTAATGATTACGATTAAGAAAGGTACGCTTAGATGGTTTGAACATGTAGAGTATAATATATAGAATGGTAGAGGAAGTCGGGCGAGCCAGAGACACGGCACGATCAAGTCATGTCAAGAGTCAGAATAGTAGAGGAGTACGTATGATACAATGTATGAAAGGAGTGTGCGATAAGGCAGAGTTGTGTTGCGGTCCATCATCTCTGGCTACTCCTGCGGAGAAACAACGTGTTAGTTGGTTAGTTAGTAAACTATCACAGGGCATAGTGGTTTAGAAGTCCAGACGATAGATAAAAATATTTTCAATTTGTAATACACATATCAAAATATTGGTTCACCCGTTCATACGTACGCACCAGTGGCGTGCATTTCTGTATCATCATAAATAAATTATGTGTAGTTTTTAAGTTCTAGTATGAATTGTGCAATAAATGTATGAAAATTGTCATTATATTATCACCTTCCTTAACACATTCATGAAAAAAAACGTTTCATCAAAAATTTATCGTTGTTTTAATTTCTTCTAATGGTTCGTTTTTCTTAAGTTGGTCACAGCTTTTCAGCATTATGGACTGTGCGCCGCTGCTATGCACAGCAAAGATACGAAATAACAAACTCCGTTATCCCAGTTTTAAGTGCCGGATTTATAATCATTCGTTCGTAACGCTTCCGTCTACCGCCCGATTTCGCCGTTTTATAAACGTTCGTCAGATTACCGGTCGTTTGACAACTGTCAGTTGTTGCCCGACAATCGCTTATTTGAACCCGTGCACTATTATATAAAAAGACAATATATAATTTGCATTTGTGAAATGGATTCCTTATCCAGCAGTGAAAGTGATGACAGGCGAATGGCAATTATTCAAGATATAAAACGGACGGATAACGGTCCGTTAACGAAACGGTTCGTTACGTAACAGAAATTTGGTAGTACGTTTATAAAACTGGGTGTATGATTCATAACCTTCGTGATTATATGCAATCAATTTACTAATCAACATGTCACTATTCGTTGTTGCCTTTTCTGCTGGAGAATGTAAGTCAACCATGATTTGTTTCCACTACAGGTTTTACCAGCAAGTTTTTACGTTCAGCTACGTCACAAGCCAATGTATTAACGAGAATTGATTGTAGATTATTCAGCTATAAATAACTTTTGTCCTAAAATTAAACATTACCATCCAAACAGGTATTACACATTAAAAAACAGTTTTTTTTAAACTTTACTAACGTCTTTAGATTACCAAGAATTCAATATAGATTATCCAGTTATAAATAACTTCGTCTTAAAACAATATTACGATCAATAGTTTCAAAATAACCCGATGACGCAGAGGATCAGTAATACGTAAGAGAACGTAAAATAATTTCAATCTATGATCTATTACAGTTCTATCGTGTTATGAATAATTTACGTAAAGTTAGCCTTATGTAACACGCGACAATTAAGGGCATTCGAAACGTGATTATAACGCTGCTCCCATAACCGCGTGCCATCTATGAAGATGGCGTTAGTTGTGATATTTATGAAAAAACACTTTTACCATGCAATGGTTTCAAATATTGTGATGAATTGTTTGCTGGAGGGTTTTCACATGGAATATGAAATGGAATACATCGTTATTGTGTGTTTAATGCCGAATTCCTTCAAGAAACTTAAAAATTACAATTTTTTATTATAACACCTTCACTTACAGTATTTTAATAAGTTTCTTTGCGCGGCCTGTTTCATACAAAACTTAATTTTGGATTTAATTTAAATACTCACCTAAAGATCTATTTTTCATAAAAAAAGAATAGCGAATACCTAGTACGGATTAGAAGTATTTTTTTTCTGAACTTACAAAATAAAGGTCATCAAAGAAAACGAATTTTAGCAATTATTTGGAGACTAAGACGGTGCTTTAAAAAAAAAGTTTTACCCGGACTACTATGAAAATATAATGAAATATATTAAATAAAAAAAAATAAAAGGCGTTAAAATAAGCAATATGATGAACATAAATTTACATTAAAAACTACCAATTTACGTTGGAACACAAATTTGCCGTACATAATTTAAAACATCGTCCCGAAAACGTATTTTTTTCTTAAGATGTTTTCTCTTGTTTTTATTTTATTTTATGTAATCGAATTAAAAAAAAACATAAACCTGCAAATAATTTTCAAAATTGCCTGTAAAATTATGAAAAAAATATTATCATAATTTAAAACAAAAATAAATAAAATACTTTAATACGGTTGGGAGTAGTTGGGACTCTTGTGCAGTATTCATATAAAAAAAGTTAATAAATTAGAAAAAGCGCCACATTTGTTTGTTTCAAAATTTTTCAACACTTGCTGAGGTAAATAGTGATAAAGTCTCGGGTGATGCCGGGCAGTATTTTACGTACGATTTTTTTTATGTGATACCACACAAGAGTTCCAACTGCTCCTAACCTTCTGGAGCCAGTGAGACGATGGCATCCCCAATTGAGGTATGTCGTGAGGCTGAAGGTATTAAAGAGGCGAAGACAAAGTCAGTATCGTGGTGTTTCCATAGTAATGACATTTTGTAGTTCGAAAATAATAAATATCTACAATTAAATGCCAAAATACCAAGTTCAAATATTATGATGTTATTATTAAGTTAATAATTACATTATTAAATGTGATTTTAAACACGAAAATAATTAATAATAATATTATGGTCTAAGAACATATCACTAGTTTCTGAACACCGTATACGCTGCATAGGTACACAATGTAAAAAGGACCACAGAGCTTTTCTAAGTTGCATCCTTTTACTTTTGAAACATCTCGGTGGTGATTTGAATCTATTGAAACGATTGGGCCACCGTACATTTATCTATCAGAGTGTTTTATCAGAATGCGATATTATAGTAACTACTCGTTCCTAACGTTTTCCTGTCTATGTTGTGCGCATGCGCAGTTGTCGGAAATTCTAGACGGGGATTTTCTGTGGGTTTCCTGTTATCGTTAATATCGGATTTTCAACGAGGTATATGACTGTTGTGGTTATTCACATTTGAGAGACATCATGCGGTTATTATTTAATAACAATCTGTTAATTATTGCATATTAGCGGTATCGATGCATATTAATAAGTCTATATATGACTATAAGAAGTATTGAGGTCTATTCACATCTACCAGCACCGCTCAGTGCAGAACAGTACACTACATACACGACAACATTGTCTATGAAAACATTTATATTACAGCGTACGTAAGCGTAACGTATCTGCACATGCACGGGCCAGAACCGGCCGAGATTGTCGGCTAGAATATTTTGACGTGCTGGTGGCTGCTTGTGATTTCTGCGCCTGCGCAGTTAGTATGAACACGTACCGTTAGTACCGCCGTCTTCGTTAGTTGCCGTTATTAGACGCAGATATTTCTAACACCAAGAAGATGGATAACGATAAATTGATTGAAGGGTTTACGGAATCTAGTTTATAACATAATAATAAGTTTCTGTGCTGTGCTGCACGGTGTAATGTGAATATTCGCGTCTGTGCTGTGCCTATACTGTACTGTTCTGTACTGCACGGTGCTGGTAGATGTGAATAGGCCTTTACTCTTGTATTGAGTACAGTCTGCATTCTTTTAAAACAGGATTACTTGTAAACATATAAATAATTTGCAAAATACATACTGTCGGAATAAGTTACACCATTGTCACGATTGACATTGATTCTACATCAATGCCGTGGCTGATTTTGATTATTGGTACATGATACATCATTATCATAGACGACTATGATTCTAAGATCATCTAACTGGGGGTAATGATTCTACATCAATTGCGCATTGATTAAAATGATGATTTAAAATCAATGCCATGGAAAGTTATGATTATTGGTGCATCATTCCTACGGATGATAATGATTCTACATATGTTATAACACGTGTTACATTAAGTATACATCGATCTCATGGACGATATTGATTTCAGGTAGGTAGTAGGTATATCAATGATATGAACGATTTTAATTTCGGATACATCATTGCCATGAACGACATTGATTCTACATCAATCTTAGAGACTATATATATCTATATAAAAAATAAACACCACACAAGTTAACGCGAGTTCATCGGTCACCTACTTCCAAATAATGCGCGCATCTCCCTTGCCCACTTCCCCCCTTGTTTGACCTACCGCCACCAGTTCAATTAGAAACGCCGCCGAGAACGCAAGTTCCGTACAAGTATGATAATATCCAGTGAAATACGTGAAGACACGATTTAATTATCCACAGTGAATGGTGAAATCGGTCAGTCCCTTTTTTACAACTTATCTCTATTATTGTTCCTCAATCTTATGCCACAGTCGCTCTGAAAATCCTTTTACACACAATTCGCTAACGCAAAACCATTCTGATCATTACGATCAGGATTGGCAACCACCCTCACGCACCAACCAATGCTACGGATAACATTGATTCTATATCCATCCCAACGATGACATTATAAATATACTCGTAAATTGTAGAAATATTGTGTGTACAACAATATTACAGACCATTTTGATTAAACATCATTGCCACGGAAAGCATTATATTATAGTTATATTATGTTACCTTATCTACGATGTTTCTCTTTGATTCGCGTTGTTTTATTTAGAAAGGCTATCTACAAAATCTACAAAATCTAATAAACACAGTTTAATTAATTAAACGTGGTATTAAACCACTTTATGATTCCTGATCATAAATTTGAAGACTCTTTATGATCTGTTTTATTACGATAATAATTCAATATACATTGCCGGTATGTAGGTTTAAGTGAATAGTACATTGTTATAAAAATAATATGACTGGATGTAGGGATGTGGGAGAAGGAGAGGAGGAAGATTGGGAAAGAGCGGTTACGGGAGACAGTTCATCGGTTTAGACTTACACCGAGGGTGGTGTCTTGACAGGGAACTCGGCTCTGGACATTCGACTAGCTCAATTTCGGCAGGCCAAGAAGCTCCTCTGCAGGGTCGTAGGCCAACAGGCAGTCTTATAATCGGGGTCGGGGACTCTAATACTTCGTCAAATGAATTTACTAAATGCTTTCAGACTCAGAGTTTATTCAGGGAAAGGTACAGACATGGTAAGTTATGTTACAATAATCAAAAGGCTAACCTAACCTCAAATGGAAGTTACGGGTGATTACTCTATCTGATATTTTCTAAACGGGCATGATAACGGGGACTCGAATAAGTTACAACACAAAAGGGGAAATACAAAAACAGCTTACAGTCGTGGTTGTAGCGGCAAAAGGGGTCCTGGTAGAAGCAATTTGCAGCACGCCAACATGGCTGCTCGCGCGTTCCTTTAGAGACGCAGTAGGCGGCGTACCAGAGATGTCATCCTGAAGCCGGACGAGGAAGAAGTGCCTCGGAAGCCGGGTGGGAGGGGAGTGCCGGCGCGTGGGCGTGCAAGCTGCCGTTATGGCAAACGTGGCGCTCGCGTCGTTTTTGTTGTTGTCGACCGAGTGGCTAGAGTCTTTTTTAGGATTATTCTGTCGTTACGTAACAACATGTTGTAAAATGATAATAATTATTGCATTAGTGAATAAATTCACATTTAAAACCATTTATTAATGGGCGTTTGATAATTTTCAACAATGATAACGTAAATTTCATCAATTTAAAATATAGCTTAAAGTTATAATCTTGCTTTTCTTAAGTTTCATCACTATGTTGAAATCGTTCTACTAAACGATGAAAAATATGATGCGAACAATTTGGCGTCTTGTCTTATCTTTTGGCAATTAATGATAATATTTTAAAGCCCCGTTAAATTAAAATGGCCTTGCGAACTAAAAATAATTGCGTTGACGTAGAAATTCCAGACAGAAAAGCTGTGCACATACCGCAGAGCTCACCATTCGAGAGGTTCAGCTGTTTCAGACAGATTCCCGCTTAAGAGATTTTTTTATGTGAATACCGTGTAATAGTTCCAACGGCACCAAGCTGTCCGAAGTCAGTGGGACTACGGAATCCCTAATTGTATGAGGTTGAAGATAGTGGGAAGGAAAGGTAGTGAGGAAAGGAAGAAGATGGGGGAGAGAAAGATTAGAAGGAAGAAATTACCTGGCTATACGAATCTAGTCACCAAACACGGCATAAGTCATTTCGAGCTACGTTTCGATTCTGAATGGTGGTCTTTCATTAAAAACATTGCATTGGTTATCCAATGAATGGTTCACGGGGCGGTGGTACCTATACCCGCCTCCCACATAGAAAATTGATTCACTTTATCACGCGTCCCCGACTTCTTCTCCCATTCTCACTAATTTGACCGATTTAGTTAATTATTTAAGATGCTAATTATTGGGTCGTAATGCTACAAATCTGTTCATAGTTATTTTTTCCCTTTTTTTTAATATTTAATGTATCTTTTTTTTTAAATTTGATCAAAACGCGACCATGAATCATTTACCAATATTACGCTTTGACCTCTGTGATCCAAGAATACGAAATTACATTGTTATTTAACGTTATTTGATTGGGATATTTTTAATTCCACACCACACCTGATCAAATACCACAGTCTACTTCTAGTCCGATTTTTAGGACATATGATCTATAAAGTAGCAAAACCTCTATAACTCTATGACGTCATAAAATATGCACAAATATCTTTTTTGTGGCATTTATAGGTTAACACAACTCATTTATCCTCGCGAGCAATGAGCAATCATGAGCAATGAAGTTTTGAAATATCCATTTAAGGCGATACAATTCTAACTTGTGCAACATCGTTTGTCTTTGGTTTGAAAATTTGATGGCCTAAAAATATCATAGATGATTTAATTAAATACTGCAAGCAGAATACACCTTGGCCTTTCGTTTAATCGGGCATTTTTTTTGGGTGAGTCTTTTTATAAGACTAGAAAAAAAATTAAAGTACGAAATATCCTACTTACGAACGCTTTTTCGGATATTGTCATATTGTTCATTGTGGAAAATTAAGTTTTTTAGAATATGACCGAAAAACATTTTAATATTTACGCCTGAGCTTTACGAAATAAAATAAAACACGAATTTTAGTGGTGATTTTTTGCGTAAATCGATACATGCGGCCGGTGTTAAGCGGGAATTTCAACCTTTTCGCCACCTGCACAAGGAGTGCGTGATTTCGTTCGAATTTGACGAAGTGGCTGCCCTTATTTATGAGCTATATGGTACGAAGCGTTAAAAATACATTTAAATGCCTCATTTCCAAAGTGTAACAACTCAAAAAGTTGCTGTTTTGAGTTAAGTACGAGGAAATTCTTAAAATACCGATATCTACCAGTTCCAAAATGTAACAAGTGCTATTCTGTGGTTATTTTTAATGGGCTTATTATTCTTAATTCAATTATTTTAAAATATTTACCAGTTTAATACTATATCACCACCATATTAAATTAAATCAGAAATTACACCCTTACTTTTTTGATCCAAATTGTAACAAAAAAATCCTGTAAAAACCTAAGAAAACTCTTTAAATTTAGAAAAAAATTATGTTTAGAATATTGCGAATATTACATTTTTTTAGAAGTTCTAGAAATTCATTAAAATGTTAAAAAAATCGATATACAGTAATAGATTAAACCTGCCAAAAGTCTCGTTTCCTAAATATCTACCTACTATGTTTTTGAGTTGTTACACTTTTGAACTGAGGCAACGATTTAACTTTTGAAAAATTTGATCTATATTAATAAAACTAAAAAATAATATTTTATTTTACGATATTGCTTAATGAATAAATAAGTTTTATAAAATTCAGATAAAAATGAATTGATCCAAATAATGTCTAAACATCTACAGTGGTGACTCTACTTACTACAAAGTTAAGTGTGACGATCAGTATGGAAATGAAAAGGATAACACCATGTTTCAACTTAACATCTTTTCGACACGTTTTTCCTGATTCATTTAATTTTTACGTATTTAATCATTAAATGAAAATGTATTTTTTGTTTACATGACGAAATTACCCAGCTGTGAATTTCTTGTACCAATAATATTAAATTGTACACAGAGGGAATTACACATGAACGAAATTAGCCATGGAGAGATTTACACCTGCTTTAATTACGCTTGTGCTAAATAAATTTCGTAAGGAAAAAAAGGTTTGGTTTGACGGAACAACTGCCTAATTTAGTATTTTGCCGAGTATTTGAAAATAACAATTGCTATATTTTTTGACAGACAGATGACTACTTTTTCAAGAATATCCAAAGGTCACTGTAATGTGTGATAAGTTATTTTTAATGGATTTTTTATAATTTTTGATGGTGTGCAAATATTACGTACTTTCAGTGGCGTGCAGTCAATAAAGGCAAAAAAGCTGTGCCTACCCTAAGAAAAACGAACCGAACAAATAAAATAAACGATAATTGAAAAATAGAAGAAATTTCTGATTTTGATGTATTTTTCAATGAACTTGTACGCCCATTTATTCATCACAAAAATCAGCGGAAGATGATATTAAAATAGCCATTTTCAAATCACAGCCTACCTTCAGTCATATAGCAATGTACACCACTGGAGCATACATATATGTAAAACAATGTTTTTTTCAACGTTGGACATATTTGTGCAAAATTACGCAGGTGACTCATCAAACCTGACCTTTTATTCGAATATGAAATTTATTTACCACATACTTTAATACTCTGAAATTCAAACCGATTAAAAAAAGATATTGTTGAATTGTATAATTCTAGTAGGTGTAATTATCTCCATATGTAATTTGGTCCACGTGCTAAACAGTCCGTGTGTAATTCTGGCAGTGTAATTTTTTTATGTGAAATTCACGCCTCTGTAATTTCGTCTCGAAACCCTATTTTTTTTAACTATTTAACGTTTTTTAATATATAAATAAATAAAATAGTAATCTAAGATATTGAGGCACTTAAATTATGTTTTTTTTTCGGTTCACGTGTTCGGGAGAATAATAGAAGAGTACGTATGATACGATGTATGCATTCGAATGAAGCAAAGAGTGTGTGCCAATACAGAATGGTGGAGAGGTTCATCTTCGCTGCCTACTCCTGCGGTAATCAGATGGTAACTTGGTTAGGTTCACATGAAGTTTTCCAAGCCAATTAAAAATGCATGTAAGTGGCTCATTGATTTCCACTTCTTGGAAAGCTCATTTAACGGTCAAACCATTAATTAATTTGTAGTTTCTCGTTGGTTTATAGATCTGGTTGTTTTGTGGTCTGTATAATGTCCGGGTGTTTCCCAAAATGACATATATTAATTTAAAAAAAACCTGACATGACTACGTCTCAAGGAATTTTACGAAACCTTGAGGTAATATTATTTTTTCTGAAATGATGATTAATTCAAACTTTTGTGAGAATGAGTTATTTCCTACTATAAAACTACTATTATTATTATTATTATTATATAAAAATATGATTTCGGATGTTATGTGATGTGAGTACGTAACAATAAAATATATATATTTTTTTAAAGTACCATATATATTATGAATTTATGCCGCCGTATTTAAAATAATTGGTGGTGTAAAGGTCAGCATAGTTGCCTTCCAAGCAGTTGAGCGGGGTTCGATTCTCGACCTTGGTAAAAAAATTAAAGGATTTGTATTTTTTTACGCTAGTTATATAAAACAAAATAAACTTTAAATTTTTTTTTAAATTACTCAACTAGCGAACTATGAAAAAAAAACTCAATTTCTCCCAACAAACGAGGACTTTGACTATGTCACTTTTCGCTGTATGCTCATGATATGTTATTTTATATAATATATGAAGGAAATAAGACGTATAATACGTGTTGAACCCAAAACCACCGGATTCGTAAACAAGGATCTTAACCGCTCGGCCGCGGAGGTCGTCAAAGGTGGAATTTAGCATCTTCCACAAATGCCCTCCATTGACGGCGGTTCCTCGCCATTTATTTCCGATCCTCAGTCCTTCCCATCCTGTTCCAATCTTCTATCACGCACCTCTTCTCCATCTTCTTCTCAGTTGGCTTCTATCGGGGCACTATTATTATTATATGTAGCATTCTCTCCAAATGGGCAGACATTTACAGTATTTTGGATCTACGAAATCTAACGATATATACCAAAAATATATAAAATGCTGTCGGTTTGAACCTTAAAGGCGATTGGGGCAAAAAACCACACACAAAAACATTTATTTTGATGCACATTTCGTCTCCTGCTAAAATGTTGTCTTTGTTAAAAACGAAACATTTTGCGTAGACGACAAGATGAGTTCCAGAATAATCCTTTGAATGTACTACGTCGTTTTATAGGTTGGAATAAAATATCATTGTTTAGTTAATTGTTTGAAGAAATAAAAACAATATCCATGAAAGTGTCGAAAATTCTGAATACGAGGGCTTTAATGCTATTAGAAATAGCAAACAAAATAAGGGAATACATTATTATTTTTACTGATAAAAATAAGCAAAAAGCAAACTTCTTATAATGATATACTATAATCTCGCTCAGTAAACATAACCTAAAAAACCTGTCCGATTTATGCTGTGACTGACGAAGTATCGGGCCCATATATGGTAGACACACGAACCATTCTGTGATTATTAAAAAGTTAAACAAACTCTTCCCCCCTTTCCCTCTTCACCCGCGAGGAAAATGTTTTCCATCGATGATGGAAAACAAAAACATTGTATATCCACACACAAATGTGTACGGCAACGCCCCTTTGTTTTGTATGTATGTATAAATGTTTTTAAAAAAACATTTATACATACATACACGGATATACATGTTCCAAAAACCGATATTTGCAAATCGCATTGTGTAATCGTCAAAATGTGAACCAATTACACTCATTATAAATGTATTTATTTATTAATTTCTAATTATTTACAGACGATTTCTGTAATATAGGCAATATTTTATTATGTACGATGTAGAATGATGTGTAGGTACTGTAAATTATTAATATTTATAGTGTTTAGTTAACGACTCACTAGAAGAACCTATACTTGAGGTATTTTTGTATTTATGATATGATGAATAATATTGTGAAACGAGTTTTCAATTTATATTAAGGAATAATAAAAAATATATAAATATTATAAAAAGGACAAAAATGCGATTAATCATGATATTGAATGTAAATGTTGTTGTGTTATATTTGATTTGGTGTAATTAAGTTACGAAAAAATCTGTTCCTTTTGTTTTTATCCAGATCGAGATACGAAGTTTTATTAAACGTGTTGGTGTGTTCTCTCCTGTTTGATTCAAAGATATAGGCATTTGATTGTATACTTAAATTGAATACTAAATGTGAATAAACGTTTAGTCTGGCGAGGTTAACTTACAAATGGTGAATTTGTAACATTTATAAAATTTATTTGGACTTCATGAGTGTGAAAAACCCATTTCTGTTTAATAGTGTAAGATCGCTGGGTCTTGAAACTGCGACCTCTGGGCCAGGGCCGATGAGCTGAGCATATCGCCTCACCACAAAGGTTGTCCATTAGCCAATTTCCGTTTTATTAAATAGTTTTTTTGTAATGTGACTATGGCATCTCCAGTTGGGGTATATTGGGAGGAGGAAGGCGGTAAAATACCCGGCTCTTTAGATCTGGTCACCAAACACGGCTAAAGTCACTTTTAGCAAGGTTTCGATTATAAATGGTGGCTTTCATCAAGGCGATACTGAGAGTATATACCACTCTGGAAAGTCTCGCAGTATACTATATATTATTTTTAATTAATAAAACGTGAAATATCACAATTTAATTAAATAAAATTTATTAAATTGTTTGAATAACTTATTGAAGATTATTCCATGGTCGAAGATACTCTCAGTATCGCCCTGGTGAAAGACCACCATTCAGAATTGAAACGTTGCTTGAAATGGATTTTAGCCGTGTTTGGTGACCAGATCTGAATAGCCAGGTATTTCCCCATCTCCCTCTTCCCCTCCCCAATACCTTCAGCCTCACAACAATCCCCAATCGGAAATGCCATAGTCTCACTGGCTCCAGACGGTTGGGAGCAGTTGGAACTCTTGTGCGGTATTCATATTAAAAAAATTGAAGGTTATAACCTCATTGTAATATATTTTTAATCATTAAAGATAGTATTAGCAACTCTCAAATGAAACATGAAACCGAAAAGAAAAAGATAACGGTAGCAACTGGGACTCGAACCCAGAACCTATCAGGGACTAATCCTAATTATTTAATTATACTAACAGTTCTTAGAAATCCATTGGAAAGTAAAATAACGGTAACATGACGGAGCGGACTGGGGTAGCTATAGCTCAGTAGATTAGACCACGAAGTCCTGCGTTCAAGTCCCAGTTGCTACCATTATCTTTTTTTTTATGTCTATTCGGTTTCATTTTTCATTTTGAAAGTAATAAATATTATCTTCACTGATAAAAAAATAATATTTTTACTTGCGTTCGTCGGGATTGGAATCCGCGAACTCCGGATTCGCAGTCGAGGACTTTACCCCTCGACCACAGAGGCATATACAAACATATAGGCACATGTTCATTACGTCAGTTTTTGGTCAAACATACGTACAATACACCTTTGTGTTAAAGTACATTAGATAGGTTATAAAGAAGCCTCTACCGAAAATAATTGCATTTGATAAATGTATCAATAAAATATATCCCTTGAACAACATAAAACTCTTTTTTACAACATTGTTGCTGAAAACTGATGTCGCTCTGACGCAAGTGTAATAAAAGGTTAGTATTTATTTATTTATATATACGGCTCATCATGTTCCATTAACATAAAGGTAAGAAAAGTGTAAATACAACAATAACAAGGAAACAGAAAATACAGGTTTAACTGATATAATATATACAATTAAAAAATACAAAAATGAACACAGTACCTATAGAGATGTGTAAAGTATAAAAAAGTATTACGTGTAAATAGGATAAAGTATAAAAACGTGTAGACCATAAGGAGTATAAAAAGTATGAAAAATAAAAAATACGAAGTATGGAAAATTATAAAAATATAAAGTACGACAGCTTGTAGATATATGAAGTATAACATGTAAAAATATAAAGTATAATGAACATGTAAAAATATTAAGTATAAATTAAGTATGACAACTTGTAAAAGTATAAGTATAAAATCATGTAAAAATATTAAACTTTATTTTTTATATATTTTGTTAAGAATTTTGGAAGAAAGAAAAAAAATAATCAAAGGAATCCTTCTCAAATAATCTTAGCTATAAAGCTGTATTTTTAAAAATTTGTTTCTCACATGCGTTCATAAATTTCTATTGAAAAAAAAATTGTTTTACGCTTATATTTTTTTACAACGTAATTAAAAATATTTGAATGACACAGTTGTGTCGAAACCGGTAGCGAATTTAATAAATGAAAAATAGCAAAAGTACATAGTAAATAAAACTTCCAAACAAAATGTCTAGAAATTTCTATACGAGTATAGTGCCGAAAAAATACAAAAAATTAATAATATTAAGTATGACAAATTGTAAAAATATAAATTATAAAAACTTGTAAAAATATAAAGTATAAAAACTTCTAAATAAGTCAAGCACTCCTTATGCAGGTGACAAAAATGTTGAAATTCCCGTTTAACACTGGTCGCATATTTCGATTTTGTAGAGCTGAGGCATAAATATTAAAATGTTTGTCGGCCATATTCTAAAAGACTTCATTTTTCACAATACAAAATATCCGAAGAAGGGTTCATAAGTAGGAAATTTTTAAATTAAAACTTTTTTTAGGTCTAATACTTTTTTATTTACTTGGCTTATAAAAAAAATCACCAAAAAATACCCGGTTATTCCAAAGGCCAAGGTGTGTTCTACTTGCAGTATTTACCATAATTAAATCAAAAAATTTATTTCTAGGTCATCAAATTTTCAAACCAAAATCTAAGCCATACCAAAGTTATGCATTTTATTTAAGTCATACCACAAACAGCCTTCTTAGAAAAACAACACATACAATTTGACAAAGTTAACTTTGCAGTTTTGGAGTGTCGCTACAGGAGATATTTTGTATTAAAAATATGTAATTTTTTTTAAATATTCCATTCGTTCGTTAGTTCCTCTTTTATTATACCACACTAGCTGATGTGTATCCGGCCTTGCTCGGTTACAATAATTGATTTGACAGCGAAGGTAACTATCTCCAAATAAAGAAACATTCTTTTGAATATTTTATTTCATTTCAAACGTTTATTTTATCAAAATATATCTAAATCATAAAGTTCTTAAGTAGGTACCTATTAGTGTTTTCAATTTTGAAAATATTATACACAAAAAAAACTTCTTCTTTTGAATATGCAATCTGTGGCTAACCAGAGTGTTATATCTAGGTTAACCTAAATAAAACATGGCGGGTTCAATGTTTTTCATACTAATTTTGAAACGTTATAGCAACAGTTTTACATATTGGATTTCATTCAAACTACTCTCTAAACCTTTCCGGCACTAATAACCACAAACTGTGCTATTTTCAGCGAAACCGATTTATTGATTTTCGAGAAAATCGAGAACAAACAAACAAACTTACATCGATTTTTATGTATATAGATTTTCATTGTCATGGTAAACTTTTTGTGATCAAAATTAATCTACTTTTTAAATGCCAAAAATGTATCTTTATCGGGAGTTATAAGGTCATGGAGTATTGATTTAAAAATAGGTACCTACCTAATAACTTCGTGTAAATTTTAGCCTAGGCTGTGTTAATTTCCTCAAATCAGCGACACAGCTCTTGTACGAACTTGTCGATTGTTCCGCCCCTATAAATCTAACAAAATTACGTGTAGGTACATTTGCAAATGATAAATACAAATGCTAATGGCCCAGGAAAACCCGATAAGAATATAAAACGTATGCGCACGTTAAATTATTTAGATGTGTGTATTTACTATTGAACCTATTTAGATATTTTTAATGTAGAGTATGACGTCACACAAAGCACATGGCGTTATGAGTTCTGACGGTGTCTGTGACGTAGCAGGTTTATTTTAATACGTCATAAACATAGAACCTGAAGTGGTAGGTATTTTGTTCAACTTTACTGAGGACGTAGGCAATCGTTTTACCAACGTGGGATCCCTTCTTGAGACCACGCCGACATTTTCATCGTAGCAGCAAGAACTCTTTAAGAGGAATATACACGCCAAGAATATTTGCTACGAGCTGTGTGTCTTATGTCACAGCGAATACAGGTAATGGGCATAAAATTCGCTTGGCAATCGAAGTCTACAAATGTTTTTCGTAAGCGCAAGAAGCGGTTTTTATATATTATGTAAAGAATTTTGTAAGAAAGAAAAATATTAATCAAAAATTTCTATTGAAAATAAGTGTAGTTTACTCTTATATATTTTTAAAACGTAATTATTAATTTTAGTTTATTTCTTATCGAGGAAATTTCTAGGAAAGGGTTCAAATTATCCAAAGCATATTTTTGGTTTTAATAATCTAAGCAGATTCGTGGAGATTAATCGAAATAGTGATTTCACTGATAGCTTCGCCTTGTGTGACTTATAGCCATCACGGCTATTTGAAGCTGGCAACGTCGTTTCCATCACGAACTATAATAGAGCTTTGAAATATCGGTAACTCTAATTAATAAAACAATAATAATAACATCCAGTAGGTATATTGAATTCTTAAAATATTTAACTAACTAACTAACTAACCATCACGCCGTTTCTCCGCAGGGGTAGGGAGAGAGGACGGACCGCCAAACAACTCGATCTTGGCATACACTTCTTGCTTCATTCACTTTCATACAATGTCTCATACATTGTCTTCTGTTATTCCGACTTCTGACATGGCCCGATTCAAGTATTTGATTCACTTGATCGTGCCATGTCTTCCTCGGACGTACCCGGCTTCTTCTTCCATTCACATTCGCGTCATATATTCTCCTTACACTCCTCTCTTCGTTCATTCGCTCTACATGCCCAAACCATCTGAGCGTTCCTTTCTTGATCTTGCTCACTACGCTTACATCAGCCTTGCATTCTTTACCAATCTCAACATTTTCCACATAGTTTAAAAAAAATATAAAAGCATCTGTCACAAAATGTCACAATACCGAATTGAAACACCCGAGCACAATCAGTAATAAAAACAATCTGCTCTACCTATAATCTTTTTAACAATATTTTAATTTATTCAGAAATTAACACGCAACATTTCCACGTAATGCATAAAATAATAGTTACGTAAAATAATGGCAGTTGTCAAATATTGCGCGCTAAACTGGACGAAAATCAGCTTCAAAAATAGAACAAATCACGTATAAAACTATCGATTAAAACGGTCGTAAATCCATTCTTATCACACACATGCATGCACGCCTACATCAGTTATAAAATAATCAAATTAATAAACTACTTTATGGATTTAATATTAATGTCCAGCGAATAAACTCGTTATGCGAAATAGAGTTTTGTTACGTGGGGTTCTCGGAACGATCCGAAGTTGGGATTTCGTATTTTACCTCTTTTTAGCGGGGAAATTGTGTAATACATTCGCAGAATTGAGCCATACATTTGAGATTGTGCGTCTGTGTTTATTTTAGTTTGGTTGAGGAAAATTATGTTTTGTGGTAGGTACCTAAAGATTATGCAATGAAATTTTATCGATAAAAAACTCTACTTAACATAGTACCTATTTACCTAGTTATTACACAGCTTAGTCAGAATTTTAATTGAACAATAATGGAATAACTTGACATCTTGTATTATTTCTTTCGACCATTTCGCTGTTTCAAAACTCCATAACTCATGATGGAAATCACTTCCATCTTGAAATCACTTCCGTCTTGTGTTAATTAAAAATGAAGACGGAAAATGGTTCACTTTTCATAATTCCAGATTGGGCTCAGTTAGTAAAAAAAGTTATGTACACATAATAATCTATAAAACTAAAAATCTTTCAGCAATATTCAAAAATTCTTGGGCCGATTTTTAACCAATTTTTCAGTAAGAAAAAACAATCGGTTAAAAAATGTTAAACTCGGAAAAAGACGATTAGTAACTTCAAGTTATGTACAATGATAAACACAGTCACAAATTAAATGTTTTATCTATAATCAATTATGCCTAAATACAGGGGTTTGGCAAATAGTTTCTTTCCGATATCAACTGTAATTATTTTTAAATGAAGCGATTAAAAAATAAAAAGAAAAAAAATCGAATTAAATTTTAATTATAATCAAATGAAACACTCAAACTTTGTTTAAACCACATTTATTTTATTCGCCTACCGGTTTCGGAACAACCGTTCCATCCTTAGGGCAAGTGTATTCATGTATAAGGATGGCACAGTTGTTCCGAAACCGGTAGGCGTATAAAATAAATGTGGTTTAAACAAAGTTTGATTGTTTCATTTGATTATAATGGATAACGACAAAGAAAAAGCTTCATAAAATAGTAGAAAATTTAATTCATTAATTTTCTTAATATTCCACCATTAGAATTCATGCACGCGTCGGCTTCTTTCATCGCATTTCCCTTTTTTTTTTGCTTTCTGCATTTTGGCATTTTTTTGCATTTTATTTATTTGTCATATTGTACTCATATACGCCCTATAGGGACTTTTACATATTTTGTTACGAAATTTAAATTATAGCAGTGACATATGTATAAAACGTATTAAAGTAGGTACATCGATAGAATAGATCTTTTTCACGAAATACAACAACCAAATAGTTAATATGTCTCACGAAAAAATTCAGCAATAACATTGTGTATCTATATAATCTGCAACAAGGGCGAATATACAAAACGCACAGCAAATTCGCTAATACTTACACTCTAGTTACGTATCTTATTAATAATTGTTGAGGATGTATGCTATTATAGTCTTTTTTATTTGCATTCCGTGCAGTTGAACATACTCGTATCTACTATCTCTGAAAAAGTATTGCCTTCTGCGTGAAGTCTAGGTACAAGCGAGTTTTTGAATGACTCAGTCTTGAAATTATTGTTACAGACGAATGAAATTTTTGATCGAGTAGTTCTATTTGGAATATTATATTATTCACGATTTTAGAGACAACTTTAGCAAGTATTTGGGGGTTAACGGTTATTATTTTTATTATTATTATTACTATAGATATATTTCCAAGTCTATCATGAAAATATAATGAATTATAAATTTATTTTAATAAGTGTTCAAATTAGCATTATGATTGGCTTCAATTTAAATTAACGACAAATTTTCTTTGGAACACAAATTTGCCGTACATAATTTAAAATGTAGACCTGACAACGACATTTTTTAATGTTTTTTTTTAAATTTTATTTTATGTAACCATATTTTCATAGCAAATATGCAAATTGATAAAAAAAAAAAAAAACATTAACCCCCAAATAATTTCCTAAGTTGTTTCTAAAATCATGACAAATAGATTTCTTTAATGGTCTATATTCCATAATTTAAAAAAAAATTCTTCTAATCCGTACTAGATATTTACTATACCTATAATTTTTTTTAAAAAGATCGTTCAGTTTGGGTGGGTATTAAGGCCTCAAATTCTAAAGTAAGTTGTGCCGCGCAGCCGTTCCTCTTAAGTAAGTTCACAAAATATTATTTTTTCTGTAATGGCAACTATATCTGTATGAAATCGTACTATGTACTACGTCTAGTATTATAAAATAAAGCCAATTATGTGTCGGTGTTCTGTTTAAAGTTATTATTATTATGTCAGGTTCTAGTAAAAGAGGACTAGGCTTCACTAGCATCCATAACTGTAATCAGAACAGAGCCATAAGATAATTTCATTCGCTGCACGTCAGATAAAATACATTAAATGACTAGGCAGGTACCTACCGACCTTATTTGAGATCAGGATTCCCCGAGAGTAGGTACGAGAATAAATTACGAATTTTCCCCATGTACATATACCAGCTACCATTCACCAATATTACTTTGTATAAATCAGACGAGGAAAGAACTGCATGAAATACATAAAGAGCGTTCTGTTTTATTTATACCATGTAAGATGGGTTACCCTGCATAAATAAATTTAATAAACATCTACATGTGCGGTGGGTTTTTCGTAATTCAACGACTTCGAATGGGTCGAAAATGAGATTTAAATGTAGAACGACAGAACTCAGTGACTTCGAATGGGTCGTAAATTAAATGTGTGTGTAGAACGACAAAACTCAATAACTTTGACAGGGCTGTAAATGAAATTTAAATGTAGAACGATAGAACTCAATGATTTCAAATGGGTCGTAAGTAAGAATTAAACGTAGAATTATAGAACCCAATGATTTCGAATGGGTCACATAAAATTAGTGAAATTACAGCATTTAAATACATATATATATATAATTAGACTAATTAGCATACCTAAATGAAAGAGTATTGTGATTTTTTTTATTTGATATGCAAAACATCATAATTGACAATCTA
Organism: Halesus radiatus; assembly: GCA_022606495.2. NCBI lineage: Eukaryota > Metazoa > Arthropoda > Insecta > Trichoptera > Limnephilidae > Halesus > Halesus radiatus. The sequence goes on from JAHDVE020004337.1 coordinate 141,924, forward strand.
GTTTCCTTTTAAGCGCACACTCTATTGTACATTTTTTTAGTGTGAATACCGCACAAGAGTCCCAACTGCTCTGGAGCCAGTGAGACTATGGCATTCCCAATTGTGTAATGTTGTGCGGCTGAAGGTAGCGGTAGGGGAAGGAGAAAGGGAAAAGTAAGGTGGGGAAATACCAGGCAATTCAGATCTGGTTACCAAACACAGCTAAAGACATTTCAAGCAACTTTTCAATACTGAATGGTGGTCTTTCGCCAGGGCGATACTGAAAGTATCTTCCATTCTGAAACGTGTGCAAATATAGTATATATTATTTTGAATGAATTAATTGTTAAACAATACAAGTTAATTAAATAATATTTACTTGCGCTCGCAGGCATTTGATCGAGAACTTTACCGGGGGGGGTATGCGCTGAGCGAAAATTACGTTGGTGACATCGAGATTGTACAGCACAGTCAAATTTAACTCAATTGTTAAAAATAAATTTGTCACACACTAATCTTGATCATTACAGAACAACATTTTTTGGAGTTGTGCAAGTCCACTCACGATTCTGAACTTGTCTAAACATATTTAAAATTTAGTTGAATAGATTCCAACATTGACTACACTAAAAAGATATTACTATTTCGTTAAAAAAAAAACTCAAAACAACAAAGACAAAAGACACATAATATTTTTAATAAAATTTTGTAAACAGTATTCCTGTCCCTTGACATGATTTTTTTTAAATGCCTTCTCCTATCAGATGTTGGCTATCATTACAGCAATTGAAACGGGAGTGCAGTCGTACCAGTCACGAATATTTCGAAAGCATGAAGTGCCGCGTCTTCCACAAATGTTCTTCTAGAGTATCGGTAAACTTGTACGAGTATGTGTTTGTCGTTCATCATAATATCATAAATAAGTTCACGACTAATTAGTTATGTTTGCAGAGTTCACTATCACTGAAACAAAGATTACGTTTAGCCATAATTAATTTATTGACCGATAATTAATGCTGATGAAATAATAACAATGAAGATACTGCAAGTCAATTTCTGTGTAATATTTGCATTTCCGAAAGTGAAACCTCAAGCCTCACCACAATCAACTGATGATAGTTTATTCTGCGGTTGGTAGATAGTAGATACCATCCGAGTGTTTGTTTTGTAGAATTGAATTAACCACAATGTTATGCATAGCATAGCATATCCACTATAGAAAGGGAGTGGGCATTGCTGTCAGATTTTAGATCAATAAGCCATGAACCAAATGACGCATGGATCTGTTTAATTTTCGAATCTATATAAAGAAGAGTGTTTGTGGGTTTATTTGTTTTTTTTATACAAATTTAAATTTTATTTCGAACTTGATGACAATTTTCACACTTGACCTTTCTTAACAAGAGGAAGGTCACTGTCTAGATGAGATGTCGAAAAATCACCCCCATTCCCCCTTCCTAACCTTTAAAGCAGAATTTTGGCATTTCTTGATGAAATTTTGCATATTTGACGTTTAAAATAAGAGGAAAATTATTGTGTGGGGATAGAGGTAACACGCAGTGGCGTTGCATTACTCTGTGACCAAAGGTACGCAGTGTGAATTTCGGGTATAAATTATCGTGTGGTGCATATTTGAAAATGCCAACTGAATAAATGAGCGTGCAAGTAATAATACTCACGGAAAAAGACGTTTTGATCAGAAGTTTATCACTTTTTTAAGTTTATTTTTTTCTATGCTTCGTTTTTCTTAAGATAACTTTTCAGCCTTTATAGACTGAGCGCCACTGGTAACACATCATAATCTTAAAACTTTAGTCCGAACCATCCATAACCCCGTGCAACACCAGGAACTTCAGCCAGTAGTTTATAAAACTATCGCTATTTTCTACACATTTTTGTATGATCTAGATCCTCAATGGCTTTTTGTGTGTTGCATCGTTTCACACAGCAGTATTTACATTGTTGTTCTATTCGCAAAATATGTAGATACGAGATGCGCTGTGGTGCTCGCTTGTGCCGCCGCCTGTTCGCTCATGACCTCTATAGCGTAGTGATCCACGTATTTGGCTTTAAAAAAAACACCTCTGCAAAACGCCTATGGGATCGGGCTGCTCCATTCTCGCCTGAATAAAACCGGATCTAATCGAGAACCCCTAACGGAGATTGAAGACAACCGTTTCGAGTACGATGCGTCTGCAGAACGGAGGAGACAAGAGGCATCTATCCTAGTCAATATCGTTGTTTTCCACGTGTTTCAGTCTGTGTGCACATCCACTGATAAAGATTTAATGTCATCTTAATTGTGCCAATGAGTTCCCTTTGTTACGCTGCAGAGACACGGAATAATACTTCCTAGTTAGTCATTTACTCCATCTAGCATACAAAAAAAAACTAAAACGAAAATCCACCTAACCAAAGTGGATACACTTATTTCCGTGTACTAAAAACGTGCTCACAAAAAACATTGCAATTATTAACATGCTAAGGTGCCGATGTCCTGGCTTGATGAGACGAAGGCTCGGATTCCTGGGAGTCGCGTTGTGGCACCAGGAGACATCGCCAGACACCCAATGGCAACCCTGGTGAACTTCTGCTATTAGGTGAAACTTGAGAGATAAAGCAAAAGACCTATGACCTGAACGCTTAAGGGAGCTATATGCAGATCGTCTCCGTTTTAATCATGCTAAACCTAGTTATTTACACCGGTATTTCAGTTGTTTTGCACGGTTTGTGAGATATTTACGTTCATCATGTTGCTATCGGGTAGGTTCCTTGACAAACTTATGATATTTTTGTTATTTTATGGCTATCACCCATTAAGAGCGATCTTGTCCATGTTTAATCAGTTAGATTTTAATAGTACAGATTGTTCTTAGAATTAGTTACTTTTAAACAAGATATAATATTTGGGCAAATAAAATTGAAGCAGATTTGTTAAATAAGTTAAACAGTGTAAATTTATATGTTTTTAATACCCAATGACTTAAATTTTAATGCTATTTTTATAAATGTATTTTGCTAATAAATTGTTAATTTGGGGGGAGTTGAGATTTCGAAGGCAAGCTTATGGTTGGAAACAGGCTTAAAAATCAACTGAAATACCAGCCCCAAATGCAGCAAGAACTAACCGGTCTATTTATTACGGTGAATCATCGAACGGACGTCTGTCATTTATTTTCTTTATTTTAATTGAGTTGGGCGAAAAATTGTACCGCTTGGTATGGCTGACTTTGCAGACGGTGGCGTCGCTAGTGTATATTTTATCGATACGAAAAATCTATGGATTTAAAAAGAGTTAGTTTCTCCTTTGACAAGCTGTCAAGCTGTAAATATTGTTAGAAAACCATTTAAATTACCGCCGAAGTAGTGTGTTTTAATTGTCAAAATGTTTGCGATAATCTAAGTAGGATAAAAAATGATGAGTTGATCATGTTATTGAAAATTAGAAGATAAATAAGAAGAAGAATTTAAATTCCCAATCTAAAGTTTAGAGCTATGAGACCGTCTCCGAACAAATAATAACAAAATTCAGAACCGGGAGTCGCTGGTTCAATCCTTTGCTAGCACATCCATCATTACAAAAGCAACATTTTTGACTTATAATGATAGCGAGAGAAAATCAAATATTGTAATAGGTTAATCGTAATCTGAGAATATATTTCTATATATTAAAATGTATATTATTAAGAACAATATTCTGTTAAGATGTTCTCGGAAAGCAGAGTGACTCTTTCGGATTTACCTGCATAGAGGTGTACGTAGTGCAAAGCGCGCAATCTTGTTTCCCCGCTCAGGTAGTATGTGAGGTGCTTCACCTGTGTAGTGCGCGGAGCACAGCTGTGCGCAGAGGTGTACATCACATATAAAGCACATCCTATTAGTTCACAGCTTAGTATAGCCGGAACACGCGGTCGGGTAACATCTCTAAGATTAATTAAACAAAACCGGGGTTTATTGTTTTAAAAATATACCCGATAAAATAAGTGATGTTCGAAATTTAATACTGTCGTTCTTTAATGAGTGAGTGTTTATTTGTATTAGTTTGAAACCATTGTCGTTTTGAAGTTGGAACGTTTTACCGTTTGAGGTTGGATTACAGTTTGAAGTTTTAAACTTTGTGAATAAAGAAAGCGCCAATATTTTATTTATAGTGACAAATAGAAATGTGTTTTCAAAAGTTTTAAACTCAAATATAAAGTGAAAACATAATTTAATTTTTAACCATCAAAAAAAATAAATCGTTGGCGTATATTTTGAAAGAATAGATATTTAATGATTTTAAAACATAGCTTTAGTCCAAAGATCGTTTTTTTTAAACTTAATAAGACAATAGTTAGGAAGATCAATCAGTTCAGTTTAATGAGAATTCCTTTTATTCTATTTGATTTGATAAATTCCCGATTTTAGACATAATGAATAAAACATTATTGAATTGTAATGTCAATAAATTAATTTGAATTAAAAAAAATGATATACTTATTTAATAAAATTATTGTGCATTTTTAGACACAAACATAAATTTCACATTATAGTTCAAAATATATTAGACGATAAATAAATAACAGGTTTAATAAACGTCTTTTTGTAAAAACAGTTTTTTTTTTTATAAAAATGTAATTTAAAAATAATATATTTTTTTAAACTTTATAGGTTTTTTAAAAGTTTGTCCAACATTGTGATAAAAAGTACAAAATAGTGATAAATATATATTTTTTTAAATATGTTGAACTAAACATGACTCAAATAATTTATTAAAGAACTTAAGTTGACTATTGTCGTTCAAACTAAACTGTGATAATATAAACATTATAAATAATCGTAAAAATGAAAACCAAAATGACCCTGTCGAAAAAACCCAAAAACGAAACCCTGGCATATCATCAAATGGTAAGTTATTGAATAAAAAAACATTTGCAAAATATCTTTTTTATGTAATTATTTCAATCTCTCTTAAATTTAGCATTTTTATGCGTTTTTCTCTGTATTTCCGGTGTGTTTAATCAATAATAAAAAAATTAAAAATTAAAATAAATCATTTTTAAAAAAGTCGATAGAGCAACGAATGAGTAATAAATTCTTTATATTAAATTCGTACAGCGGACTTTCTGTCAAAAATAAATAAAATAAAACGAAATAACTATAAAGCAGAGAATCTATTTGTCTGAACTACAATATTCTCGAACACTGAGCTCTGATGTTATGAAATTTGTCCAGCGTTTTTGAAATTTCTGAGATAACGCAACTAACTTTAGTTCACAATGTCATTATCATCGTTTTAATATCAATTTAAGTTAATAAGATACTATTATTCTTCAAATCTTCAACGAAACCGTGTAATAACCAGTAAAATGTTTGCTAACCAAATATCAAATGTGTTTTTAATCTGTCAACACAATTCGGAATCAAACCGTGCCTTTCATGTTAAGAAAATGCATAAAGAAGGCTTTTAAATTTTTATCGTGGTTGTTTTCCGTAAAAAATGACGGCTTGGATAGTTCCACTTTTAAAAATTACCTGTAAAAGTAATCCATATTTCAAATAATGTAGCATAGAATTAAAATAACTGTCCAAGCTAAAATATATTATAGGTAGGTACCTAATTATTTTTCTCTTATTTCCTCGAGAGATTCATCAGTTCCAATTTTGAAAAGTTCGTTCTCGTACGGACGGACATACTCGCAAATGAATTTATATTGTAAAATGATGCATTGCTAGAGACCTGAAAATAATTTCGTATAGAATTAAAATAACTGACAGCTAAAATATGTTATAGGTAGGTACCTAATTATTTTTCTCGTATTCCTCGAGAGATTCATCAGTTCCAATTTTGAAAAGTTCGTTCTCGTACGGAGAGATATACTCACAAAGGAATTTATATTGAAAAATGATGCATTACTAGAGACCTGAAAATTTCGCGTTTGCGATAGCGCGAATTTCGTCATTTTAACGCGAAATTCGTAATTTTCCGGTAAATAACGCGAATTTTCGTGCGATATTCTATTATTTTCAGAAGCAGTATTTTACGTTCTAAATGTTTTATGTAAGTACATACATTTATGGTTTTGAAAAGATTGAATAGCCATAAAATTAAAGGCAGCTAATGAAAACGCCACTATTGTCATTATTTTTTCGACATATTTATTATTTAAAAAATATAGTAACGAAAATTTTTTATTTATTTCACTTTTGTTGTAAAACTACTTTTCCCAAAAACAACGCCAATTTCACCAAAATTAATTCATTTTCATTTCCCTTCCCATTAGATGCCTACAACTCGTGTGACGCACGAACAAGCTCTAAATTCTTTATGGGACTTTTCTGTTGGCAAATTTGTTATCCAGATTGCCGAAAAACTGCGAAATTTTATGCAAATTTCTACCATATCGATCGTAGAAAGAAATTCTGATTTTTATTACCTCCCTACGTACAAAATGCGCGTGTAGATAGTATATAAAATTTCAACATATCGCTCTATGAATGCGTAACTAACACAAGTGAAATATCAAATTTTAAAAAATTATTTTCTTAAAAGTCTGTGTTTTTCCGATTTTTCTTCTACTGTCAAACAAACCCTAAATAGGTATAATAAGATGATCAATAAATTTATTAAGATTATGATTAATGTGATTCAATATATATATATATATATATATGTATATGTATATATTATTTGCAATATTAATATGAACATTTAGACATTTATATAGATTTTTTTGTTTATATGAAAACGTCCATTTAAAAAACTAGTAAATTTTGTCATTTGTGGAGTGGAAGATACTCTCAGTATCACCTTGGTGAAAGACCACCATTCAGAATTGAAACGTTGCTTGAAATGGCCTTTAGCCGTGTTTGGTGACCAGATCTGAATAGCCAGATATTATCCCACCTTCCTCTTCTCCTTCTCCTCCCCAATACCTTCAGCCTCACAACATTCCCCATTTGGGGATGCCATAGTCTCACTGTCTCCAGACGGTTGGAAGCAGTTGGGACTCTTGTGCGGTATTAATATAAAAAAAAAATAAAAATAAAATTGTGTGAAAAAATCTGGAAATCTGAATTACTTCTGATTATTTCGCGCGTTTCGTAAACATTTATGTTAACACAAGTTAGTGTTAGGTTATGTTAATTGGTAATGTGTGTGTTTACGAAATACCGTTATTTGACAGATATTATATTACATGCTCAACCCTCTTTCATGTAATTACAATTATCTTACTTAAGAAAATTAAAAAGCAAATCTAAAATATTGTGGTTTCTAAATGAAAAGGGTCAATATGTATCTACCTTCGATTGAGTAGTTACGATTCTCGGCTAAGAATCCGGAGGTCGCGGGTTCAAATCCCGGCGTGCGAAAGTAAATTTTATTTGATTCATTTGTGTTATTTCACAATTTATTAATTTCAAAAAACGTGTAGTATATTTGCGGCACGTTCCAGAGTGGTAAATACTGTCAGTATCGTCTTGGTGAAAGACCACCATTCAGAATTGAAACGTTTGCTGGAAATGACTTTAGCAGTGTCTGAATAGCCAGGTACTTCCACACATCCTTCTTCCACATCTCCTTCCCCTACCCACTATATTCAGCCTCACAACATACCAAAATTGGGGATGCATAGTATCACTGGCTCCAGGCCGTTAAGAGCAGTTGGGACTCTTGTGCGGTACTCACTCTTTTATGCTTGGTTGAGTTTTATCCGTATTCATAATTTATGTGTTAATTATTTCAAAATTTCTTAATATATTTCGAGTTGTGTTGGTAATACACTCACCCAGCGATAAATCGTTACGAAAGGGAGTTGAAATATGCACGTTACGATAGTATCGCCACCGACTTTGACCTTTATTTGCCAAAGTTGCCCCCTTAAAGTCGACCAATTCCACTCCCTCTTTTTCGCCATTAAAGAAACACGTCAATCTTATAAAACGTTATCTGTTCGCCACTATTTCTGTCTAGACTTTCTAAGCCAACGCAACTTTTTTCAGCTGTCAACGTCATTTCCACCATGAGCTAAGGAGCCTTTTAAAATCAATTTATTCGTCCAAAAATAAGATAAGACACTATAATATTGTTCATTCCAGAAGTAAACCGGGTGGTAGAAGTGGTTTAAATAATTTTTGTTATGCAATATTCCTATTTCCGATCGAATAAATAATTAGGTACTTTTTTCAAAAAAATCGTTATATTTTATTCCAGAAAAAAAAAATCAGTGCATTGTACGTAAAAAAGGTTTATTGTTCTGGAAAAATTCGAAATTTGAATAAAAGTCTCGCCACGCCATCGGTTCGTGTTAAAAATCTCGCACTTCCATTTTTCCTTTGTGAGTTTTTTTTATAAGAGATTATTCCAATTTGCTACCGATGAGTTATTATTATTTATTTCGAAAGGAAATTCATTATTGAAACGCGATGGTCAAACAATGACCTTCAAATTAGTTGCCTTATGTAATTCCCAAGCAATATTAAGGTCAGGGGTTACAAAGAAAAATAATAGCCTTCGGTTTATTTCGCTCATTCGCTCATATCCATACTAACAAAATAGCGTCTTAATAATGGAGTCGCTTATCGGAGGTTAGCTAACAATATTTTCCTCTGTGGTAAGACCTGTATAAACGTAAAATATGGCATTTTGTCGAATTTCAAATTTGGGAAATTCGAGCTCTGAGAAATCATTTTTAACTGTGTAGATACTTTCAGTATCGCCCTGTTAAATTCCGCTTCACTTCCCAACTCTCTTCAGCCTTACAACATACCCCAATTGTTGGGGATGCCATATTCCTACTGGTTCAGGGCAGTTGGAACTCTCGTGTGGCTTTCACATTTAAAAAATGTGTATTTAATGATAAGGTTTTCAATCCATTATTTGAAGTTTGTTGTAAGGATTTTTATTCGATTCCAATTTTCCACATAATTTAGAAAATTCCACATTTTAAATAATATTAAATAAAATAAAATAAAAGCTTTGTTTAAAACCACGGAATTTTTTAAATTTTTTACCTCTGACCGGTTTTGCTTAGCCTAAGCTTCATCAGAGTACAAAATTAAACTGAACTAAAAATGCGTGCTTATACGAGTATGTAATAAAAGAATATAAATAGAATAAAAGAACAGCGATATAGCAACAGATTGCATTTAAAATATAACAAAGGAATGGGGAGAAAGAGGCAGATAATATGAACAACAATGGGTTATCATATTATACCGAAAGAGACAAAACAAATAAATAAAAAATATGTATAATATTTATATGTTATAAACAGTGGTTTAAACAAAGTAATTCTTATTAATTTATTAAACTAGAAAATTGCCTTTCTTATCTCCGCCTATTAAAAACGATAGCCAAGAAGGGTGAAATCCAGAAATATATATATTTTTAAAAGGTTTACAACTACTACGTTAACCCTTTACAAATGTCTATTGATTATTATTCGACTTGTGTGTTTATTGGGTAATCGTTATGGTATTGTCTTTTATTTCGCATTCCGAACAATCTATGATCGATGTTTATACTCCCAAGGTCAAATCAACAAATTATATAAATATTATAAGAATCCTCAGAATCAAGAATAATAATGTTGGTTCATCAGAAAACTGGTTTTAAGAACTTACAGCAAAATGAAATCATAAATATTTTGTACTTTACGAAATAATTTTAATTAAGTACGCGTTAGAAAATACTTTGTTTGAGTTATTCCATAATTTATTGAACATTGTGGGCGTATGCACTATATTAACCCTATAAAACTATATTAGTCGTTTCGACTAATACTACGTACATTTTATGATGTATCTCTCTAACGAATTCGCTGTTCTCGTCTCGTGTAGGTCGCGCCATTTTTTTTATATGCCAAACCCCTATTAGTCCAGTCTGCGGAGAACACAAGGTATATAAAATTAATATGCCAATGAAGTTGTCTAATGCAATGAAATTTCACGTTATTTATAATGTATCATATTCATTAGAGCATACTGAGGACAGGACTTTTTGAATTTTTGCTAAATACCGAATAGTACCGAAGATATAAGACGTCAAAATGTTGATAATTTAGGAGAATCTCACTGTCCGATAAGCGTGTAACGTCACGTTACATAAAATGACTGGCGCGGCAGTATGCAGATATATCAAATGGCAGTAATTCGAAATGTGAATTGTGTATGTTGTGTCACAGGGATACGTTTTATCCAAGTTCACTTTGAAAGCTCATAACTTTGTCCTTTTTGGAGATATCGAAAAAATAATTTTACTGTCATTATTAACTCTTCAATTTTTTTAGTTTTATTACAAAATTATAACATAAGTTTAACAATACGTGATTTTTTAACATCTTTTTGTTCTACTCTCCATAAGTTGAGCTCCAGTAGCTCGTGGTTATGGGAGGAGTATTTACAAACGTAAAAAAATGAACAAAACATTGCACAGTAAGTGATAGGTAAATAATATATATATATTTATTAAATAACTACAATACAGTAGTTTCGACTAACCCTGCGTGCATCTCATACTGTATCTCTCTATGAGGTTGTCTCATGATTTCAAAAAAAATATGAGACAACCTCATTGGTGCAGTTTGAAAACAAGCGAAGGTAATTTCGAAGGTTTTACTTAAAATTCCAGCATGCATTTCATATGGAATTTAAAAGATCATTGAAGAAGATAATTGATCATTTTTAATCATTGAAGAAGATAATACTAACAAATCCTAAATGGAACACGATACCGAAAAAACCAACAGAAAATAAAAAAACGTATAAGTCGCATCTGGGAAACGAACCTAGGAACTCTGTCTTACCTGAACAACCACTCTACCGACTGAGCTAATGAGACCAGTTCACTTTACACCATCTTCATCGATATAATACCTCAATTTCAAGACTTGTCAATATTATCCTCCATTAAATCCCATATTATTGGGAGCTATCTTTATGACGATTAAAAAGTTCTACCCGAAAATAATTTCAATTTAGATAGTGTCTCGGATATACATATCCGATTTTTATTTATATAGGGCATATATTGACTTTTATACAAGACTAGAATGAATATTCTACTATGAAACACGAATACCTTTTATTTCTGTGTTTTTTTTTCTGTTTCGTGTTTCATTTAGGATTTGTCAATATTATCTTTTCCAGTGATTAAATATTACAACGAGGTTTATGAGTTTCAATAAGTTGTTAAAATAAATTGAAGTTTTTAAAGTTTGTTGTAGAGAATGAGAAAAAATAATAATTTTCTTGAGATTATGTCACCGCTGATTTCGGTTTCGAAAAGTTATAACAGCCTTATGTTTATTTTTTTATGATCTTCGTAAAAATACGCTACAAAGCATGCTTAAATTACTAAGGTTTTTATGCTTTCTGACTCAGCGTGTATTCTGTTTTGGGTTTTATAAAGCCGAAGCATAACACTGATAAAAGATAAACCCATATAAAGCAATTACTCTTTTTGCATTTGCCATTGTTACGATTTCGATTAAAAAAAACTGTGTTAAATCGGAGTGATACGGAATTGAAATTTTAAGCGATTTGCGTCGTCGAAAATCTTAAGACCATGTCGATCAAATCAGAAATATTCCTTTAAATTCATACAAAATACACGTTACATTATTTAAAAATCTCCTACTAGTGGAAAATGTTGCTTATGTCGTGATAGAGGACTTAGCCAGCCGAGGGATTGAACTCACGACGCCTGGGTGGGATCCAAACCCGATGCCAGCTCTTCCACTGATCGGTATATATTACGGAGCAAACATCTGTATTTCTGAAACAACAATAACTCATAAATGTTTTTCAACTCTCAAAATATTTCCTATCATGAGGTATGGAGCCTCTAAATATTTTTCAACTGTCAGAAAACAAGACGAGGCGCCATATTGTTTTTTTCATCCGTTTTACAACATTTAATAAAATTAATATTAAAAGTGAGGTAATAAATAAAAGAAAATTAATTAAAAGCTTTGTAACTTTGTTCCTCTCTATTAACACACACTCTTTGCTTAATTCACATTCATACATCGTCTCATACATACTTTTATGTTATTATTTTTATTAATTTAGTTTTTAAATTAATAAAACTAAAGTGGCGTTTTGTTTTACCTTTATCTGCTTATGGGCTTATGGCGGTTTTGAAATACATATTTTTTTAATCAGAACATTTCGAAGCATTTCCACCATGCATAATTAACTGTTTCATTAAAATAAAATCTAAAAGTGTTTTAATATTTTTTTTTTGTAAAATGGACTGATAAGAATGTTTATATATAATATATACATATAACACGTGGCATTATGCATGTTATTATATATAACACGTGTTTATACTATCAGACATACGGTAAAACAGCAAACAGTATAATGCAGGTACAGTCTGTCAAAAGTTCTCGAATTTTTTTATCAACTAATTTTAAAACCAAATACACATGATTTTGCATTACCTGGCATTGCATCGCCTTAATTGATTTTACTTTTGGTATACAATTCACGTAGAGGATGATATGAAGTAAACTGTCGATTTCCAGAAAAATAATAAATGAATTCAATTTTTATAATTAATTATTTTTATTGAGATTTAAAAACCTCATTTTAATATTTAATCATTGTAGAAAATAATATTAACATAATCTAAATGAAATATGAAAACGGAAAAAAACCACAGAAAATAAAAAGATTTCAGTCGCATCTGAGACTCGAACGCAGGTCCTCTGCCTATCCGGGGCAACCGCTTAACCAACTTAGCTAATGAGACCAGTTCAATTTATGTCATCTTCATCGATATCATATCTCAAATTCAAAATGTGTCAATATTATTCTCCATTTTTATCCCATATTATTGGCAGCTATCTTTATAATGATTACAAAGTTCCTAAGGAACACAATTGCAAACTAGACAGCGTCTCGGGTTAATATCCGATTTTTTATTAAAATGGACATTATATGGATATTTTGTTGACAGGCTGTAGGTATTGCTTACTGATCTGCGAAGCCATATTAAACGTTGTTTTACCTAGGTATTAGATCAAGCCGTCGAAGGGTAAGGTTTTAGAGTAAGTAAAGTATTGCATGCACAAGTCTTAAGTGAATACCTTTCATATAATAAGAGTTTTAAATGCATTTTAATAAATTTGTTGCTTGAGTAATAAGCTACTTGAGTAGATCTGATTAATAAATGTATTCATTATAGTTAGGATTTTAAAATATATATATATATTAATTCTCCTCCACCATACGAAGAAAAAGAAGAAGTCTTTCTTCTAGGGATAAAGACAAAAGTCGTAACTTTTTTTTTCTTTTGTTTTCAGTTCAGATATGCCACAGGCCTAGAACTATGCTCCACCTGGTTCGGAATACTCATGGGGCTGACTTCCGCATGGGGTCTGCCCCTGGTGATCATGATCTACGGAGAGTTCACCAACCTGATGGTGGAGAGGATCCACCCTGAAGATGGACTGTCCGCCACGACGATCATCAAGGTCTTTGGAGGGGGACGATACATGTAAGTTACTTAATATTAATATTATTATCTGTACCAACCTCTAATTCCAGTGCTGAATCAAGTGTTTATATTGTTAAACAATACTACACTGCTCTAATAATGAAATAGACATTTTTAATGACACAATTAATCAATTTAAAAAAAATAGTTTTAGCATTATTATTAAACTGATAAAGTGATGATGCCATTTATTAAGTATCAAAACCATGTACCATCAGCATAGGTGACAATAAGAAGTTAGTTTATACACCTGCTTTATAATATATTTTCGTCCTTTCACTTCTTTTTCATTCTAATTTTGATTTTTGCGAGTTAATGTTTTTTATTGTACTTATTGATTATTATTGCTATATAAACATTCATGTATGTAAGTTTTGGGCATATTGCCTGTTTACGTACTAAAATAAAATAAAAATATGTCTATCAGATGGGTCCCTGCGCCTTTTACGAAATGGTTAGATAAAGGAATTGAATAATATAGACAGAAGAGTGATAAAGAAAAAACTAATAAATTTAATTTTTCTGCACACCACGTTCCAGAAATTTAATATTAATTGTCATATCTTTGTATACACCACTTTATGTCTTCATACAAATTTAGTTTTGTTTAAAATGTGCATAGGTAAGTACTTGCAATTTCAAATTGGTTTAGATTTTTCATTAATTTTCGAGATTTTTGAGTTCGCTACTGTATTCATTTACCTTCCACTACCAGGGTTTATATCTCACAATCCCCATCAGTTAATTTTTTCCTTATAATCCTTGTTTATAAAACATCTGACAAAACCGCGGCATTCCACAAGACAGCAAATTAGATCCCCTTCCATTGTTTGTCCTTTGTGTCCAGTATTCACTCCAAAAAAATTTACCTGGGCATTACATTGTAAGTCTTTAGATTTTACCTGCCGAACAGAACAAAGAATAAACCTGTTTTTGTGTTTGCTAGTTATTTGCTTATCATTTATGCAAGGTTTTGTATGATAAATACCCGTTAAAGTACAAAGGTTTTGTTCACCTTATCATATTAGTCAAAACCAAAGAAAACCGCGTTTCTCCACGATTTGGATTAGAACATTACTTGAAGAACTCGCAACTTGAAGGACATTTTCAAAATGTCTTTCCTTTATCTTTATTTCTAAAAAAAATACCTTCCTGAACAGAGCTAAAAATCTATTTTTCTTCGTCGTAATAATAAAGGCAAAAAAAAGATAATTTCAAAGGGCTTGAAATTGGAAAATCCCTAAACGTTATTTCTAGTATATTAAATAATCATGTAAATTTATCGTATAATCCTCTTCTAGATATTTTTCTCCAGAAAACTTCCTAATTACCCCCTCCCCTTTGGTCGGCTCCCACTCCAACACCTAAATATTCATATTTCTATCATTATTTTGTATCTTAGTTTAGTTTTAATGTAGTCCTGACGAAGGAAGGGTACTTCCGAAACCAGTCGATTATTATATTATATTGAAGTGGTTCAAAACAAATTTAAGTGTTTATATTATAATTATGGAAAGCCACAAAGTAAATGCTTTTTACGAAAAAGTATATTTTATAGTCCCATATAAATGTTACGCTACAACTAGTGGTTAGCCCGTCATATAGATTATATTGATAAGTGATTATGATTCAGCAACAGAAGGTTGCGTTGAATTTAAATCGCATTTCAAGGGAAATCACACGGTGTGCAAGTTTTAAAGTCATTTAAATTTGACACAAAGCTCAACTTTATTCTTGTTAGATTGTCCTCGCAGAGGAAAAAATCAATAAAATGCATCGATAAATATGGAATTCTGTTGTTTTAGCATTGCAACTAGCCAAACAGAATATTTATGTAGATTTGCCAAGTATTGTGAATACTATAATAATGATAAGCAATTATATCTGAAGGTGTTCAAACGGGTATTGCGTTAATCATCCAACATTCATATTTACTTTGTAAAGTCACGACAGATCAGATACAATTATTTTGTAATTTAATAGTTGTCGTGTTAATTAGAAAACACGTTTTTTTTTATTATTTTGAAATGTAATTCAATTATCGACTATTGTTTGAACTTCTCTCCGGTAAACGAAGGCTATCAAAGTTCTATTGAAATTGTACGAGATTCAGTTGCCCCTTTCCATTCTCTTCATTTTATTTTATTTATTTATTTATATCTATATTTTATACAGTACCATTTTACATAATAAATATATTTTTTAAGTATAATAAAGGTGCTTGGTATGTTGTTTTTAATAATACTTAAATATAAAAATAATACTTAATAATTAAAGTGTTTATGCCCGTGTGAGGTGTATGCTATCGGGATATTCGGGGTTTTATTTGTTGAGGATCTGGTTTTTATTGCGGTTTGAGTTTGTGTTGGAAAAGGTATAATAATAGAGATTTGGCAAATACTTGTCTTATTGTCATAATGTCAAGTGTTTTGAAAATTTCACCGGAGTCTGTGTAGAACGGTACTTGAAGGATGAGTTTAATTGTCGCCCTTTGTATTTTTTTCTAATGGGTCTAATGCTCGATGCATTTCCCCAAGTCAGTACGCCATAACATAACATAGCCAGTAACGTTACATTTCTGTACCCACCAGATTTATTTTTTTATTTATTTTCCCCACGTTTACAAAATTGTACACCTTGACTTCTACGTCTCGATGAAAACATTCACATCAGAAAATCAACGTTGTACAGTATTTCGTTTCATACAAGCTAGATGCTAAAAAGTTTTAAAAAAAATCTGAAACACCAATAAAATACATACTTGTAAACCAACGGTGGGGTGTACTTAACCATTATTAAAATTTGTTTTTAAAATTTAATTCTTTCACCTTGGAAAAAAAAGACAGTCTATACTGACTTATATAATTAAATTAAATTAAAATTATTTACAGCAAGCTCGAAACCACTAATTGTCTAGGTAGTATTCACATCAAAGTTCCCAATAGACGCTATTTAAGGAGTCGTAAAACATTTTATCTTGAACTATTTAAAAACAATATTGCCTATTTCAATCCAACGTCTCGAATGTGTGGAATGTGCGATGATATGGAATGTGACGATATAGACTTCTTTATAAACAGCCTCGCATATTTTAAAAAGCAAATCAGCCATCTATCACGTCATGGAAAATAGTGGTGTTATTTTTTTCTTCAATTTCTATACCTTATATTATGTTTTAAACCTTATGGTGTTATTAGAAATGTTAGAACATCCTTTATTTTTTCTTTTTCTCTTTGTTATAGTATGCTTTATGTTCTATTTCTTTTAATTATTTAGCATCTCTACCAAGTGATAACTAAACCAAAAACAATGAATCCTGTGGACATTTTTAACTGGATTCTTTAACACTCACGCACTTCCCAATGTTAATTTTATTGGTATGATAATGTTCCAAAACAATAAATAAATAAATTGTGTTTAACGAATTTTTCTTTACTTTTTTTTTATTTAAAGAAAAACACCTTTTTGTAATATGCAACTGCTCGGGGCAATTTGAATTCTTTTTCGTTATCACGACAAAAATAAAATTGTGTGGCCCTTTAATTTTGCCTTTACGGGGATATTTGAGACTCAGCACTTTGTTAAACGGGATGCCCTCTATCGGGGGCTATTATACACGGTGTCCGGAAATTCACGGTACAAGCGGGGAGCTGGTAAATCTATATTACACTTGGAGTCGATTTTGTACTATAACTTTTTGTTTGTTTTGAAGTTTCCTTTTCGGGTAATTCGAATTCGAAGTTGGAATTTTTATTATCAAATTCAAATTATTTGGTGGATACTGTTTACTGTCTTTTAAAATGCGTTGAAACGTAGAATTTTTTTAACCCTTTAATTGCCGAAAGAAAACAATAACAAAAAAACGAAATGCTCAAATGGATTTTTTTTTATTCACTTGTTTTCCGCCTGTACCAATAATTTCCGGAAACCATATATAAAGGCATGAATGATTACACTCTAAATTAAGAAGAGTGGTCGGTATGAATCTCAAGGGTCCTCAATTCACATGAGCGAAGAGAGTTTTGACATTTGAGAATTTTCGAATAAATAGCTTAAATTAATAACGGAGAGAAGGGGTGTTGTGCTGGTATCTTGCATCGAGTTTTGACTTTTCCGAATTCAAAAACATTTTTTTAAAACCCAGTGGACTTCTTTATCTCGAAAGGCCTTTTTTCTTTAGCTTTATGCCAATTTTGCAAGGTTTTAATTGTGTGTATTTAATTCATATTCAAAGAAAATACAAAACCCAAATTGTAGTGCATGGTTGAGTAACGTGCAATTAAGTTCAACTGCAATCGGGTCATGAAATGCACTTGTCACGATTACACCATAAAATGCAGATTATTCAACAATCGGTAGAGTCGATATTTATATCGATATTGCAACACATCATTACCGGTCGATTGCACGGATCAACGGGCATGGTCAAATATCAATACCTTGACCGGAAATCGATACAATTACATGTCATCTTATTATATTATAAAACTAGTTTTTATTTGCCTATGAAATCTGGAATATTGTGAAATCAGTGATGTAAAAACACAGAAGATATTTATTATAAAACTTTAAAGCCTTGTTCACATTAGAGCAAACTGTCAGCGCTGAAATTTTTCGGCATGAAAGTTGTCAATTTGACATATTCCCTTTCGTGTATTAATAATCATTTTTAACATGCCGAATTTCATGCTTATTTTCTTCCAATTGTAAATGAGTATAAAATATCAACAGTCGATCAAAGATTAACACAAACAATGACAGTGTTAAAACATTGAAAAACGCGACATCGACGTTTTAAAAAATTATGTTTTCCTAGAATTTTGTAACAGACTGAGTTCAATTACTAAGATGTGCATACTCTACATTAAATGTGCTGCCTTTTAAACGTAAATATATATATTTTTTTAAATCTAGTTCATCATAGACGGAATTGAACTAACTTCAGCTAAAACTTCGCAACACTTATTTCATATTTCATACAAAATGTGAGTAGGAAAATGAGTATAGTGTTTAAAATTACTCCGCATGGAATGAGGACCAATGAACCTTCCACACGACTGGTTTGCCCGATACTAACGAAAGTCACCATGTCGAAAGGTTCGACCATCCGGTCGTTCTTTCCTAAAGTCAAGCCTACCAAATTTAGGACAGGACGACCGGATGGTCGAACCTTTTGACGCGGTGGCTTTGGTCAGTATCGGGAAAACCAATCGTGTAGAAGGACCATTATTCCCTGTGATCACTGAATGGGTAATCCCTAGAAGTTTGATCTATACCACTTTGAAAGAAAACATAAGATTTGGCAACTTAACATAAGATCTTTCGACTCCTAGGCCCCAGATAGGCTAACAAAATTGATTAACCTCTCTGGAAAGAATTTTGATATTTGAAATGATAGCTCTTGTGAAAGTAATGAATGTTTTTAATGGATTAAAAATATATAACAATGAGATTTATAAGTTTCAATAAGTTATTCCAAAACTGAATAGTAATGAATGTTGTTTATTTTTTTCAGTGTAAACGCATCAGCAACAGAGAACGCCGACTTACTGGCAGAAGACGCCACAGCTTTCGGTCTCGGCAGTTTGGCCATCGCCTCTGCG
Organism: Halesus radiatus; assembly: GCA_022606495.2. Classification (NCBI taxonomy): domain Eukaryota; kingdom Metazoa; phylum Arthropoda; class Insecta; order Trichoptera; family Limnephilidae; genus Halesus; species Halesus radiatus. Next base: position 160,995 of record JAHDVE020004337.1, read on the forward strand.
CAGTTCGTGGCTGGAGTGCTCAGCGTGCATTCACTCAACTGGAGTGCCAATAAACAGGTAAAAAGCAACTAAAATTCACTCGCAAATCTCGAAATTCGTCAGTCATCAGTCACAAGTTCACTGGGAATACGATAAATAAATTAAATGCCGTCAAAACTCGTAAATCGATGACAAAGTGGACAAATTAATGTGTTGTTACATGAAATTTTAAGCAAATTAATTCAATTACCTTGTTTGTAACACATCTCTCAATACGATATTGACTAATAAATTTTCATGTGAAATTTACACCACTTAATTAATAATAATAAATGGATTATTTCTATTTGAGAAAATCACCTCAAGGGTGCTATTATACTAGAATACATTTAAATCGATATTAATAATAATAATAAATGGATTATTTCTATTTGAGAAAATCACCTCAAGGGTGCTCTTATACTAGAATACATTTAAATCGATATTAATAATAATAATAATAATACTTGGACGATTTATATAGCGCCTTTTTTATGAAAAATCACCTCAATTAGTGTTATGTATACCGATATTATTTTTATTCTTCCAACTTAAGAGCCCTATGTACAAAAAAAGGGGTGCAGAGTTGTTAACAGTTTAGCAATTACAGTCTGTAATTTATCAATACAGTCTTTATGAATATGTGTATTAAGGTTCAAATAGATTTAATACATATTTTTCCGTTTCAAAATCCGTCTAGTTCATACTATTGGTCGTTAGATTGAATTTAGAAGCATACTGGACATTCATGTTTTCAGAAAGACGATTTGTGATTTGCCAATATAGTCTTTATGAATATGTGTATTAAGGTTCAAATAGATTTAATATATATTTTTCCATTCCAAAATGTATCCAGTTCATACTATTGGTCGTTAGAATGAATTTAGTATTTAGAAAGTATACTGGACGTTCATGTTTTCAGAAAGACGATTTGTGATTTGCCAATATAGTCTTTATGAATATCTGTATTAAGGTTCAAATAGATTTAATATATATTTTTCCATTCCAAAATGCATCGAGTTCATACTATTGGTCGTTAGAATGAATTTAGTATTTAGAAAGTATACTGGACGTTCATGTTTTCAGAAAGACGATTTGTGATTTGCCAATATAGTCTTTATGAATATTTGTATTAAAGTTCAAATAGTTCAAAATCCGTCCATACTATTGGTTTATACTATTGGTCGTTATATTGAATTTTGTGTTTATAAAGCATACTGGACGATTTGCGACAATATAGTCTTTCCGAACATGTGCAATAAGCTTGAAACATGTTTCATGTGATATATTTTTGATTTCATTTATAAATTATACAAACATAATTTGATTAATCAATTGTGTGCTTTGTTTAGGTAGAAAATATAAAATAATAAACACAAAAGTGTTATATTTTATAGCACCTTTTACGGTTTTCTGCCTGGATTCCGCATTTACACGTTCTGTCGGATTATTTAAACTTGTGTTTCCCAACCTTTTTGGGCCCACTGTCCACTTTTCAAGTATATTTTTCTTCAACGCCCCCTCCACCCTTCCCCATATATATATGAAAAACATTTCGTCGCATACTCCTATAAAACGTAACCCATTAAAATTATCAATCAACGCATAGAAAGAAAGCGCTGCAGACAAAAATTTGACTAAGCGCAAGAACAAATCAATAAATGCAGTTGATTCTTATCATTTGAAAAGTCGCATTCCAAAGAAACTTTTGTCACAAAATCATTTAGAATTTTATTAAATGGAAACCTTTAAAATGCGTCAAACGTAGACATCAACAAAAAAGCACCGAATTATCTGCAGTTTTAATAATAAAGTAAGTGCCCATCGCCCAAAATCGCCACCCAAAGCACTTTTAACACGTGATCTTTTAACAAGCCACTTAAATCGCCCACATTGGGAATCACTGGTTTAAACAATTAAAATATTGTCAAAACCACATGTTTAAATTGGCATTATTTTCACACGCTTGCGTTTATTTGATTGCCAGCACCTTGTCAAACAAGAATCCACAATTCAGAAATAATGTTAGCAGGTAAATGTCGAATGTTGGTGTCATATTCTTAACCTAGCTATACGGATTTAGATTGTATACAATGTGGCCTGAAACTCTCTCATTTAGCACGAGCCAAAATTAATTATTTGCCTTTGGCGGAAAATGTTTACGCCAGCATTCATAATCTTCACCTCTAAGTTTCTTTTCACATAATTTTTTTTTAAATAGTGCAGTAGATATATTATGATCTTTAGTTTGGATGATGCTCTCAGTATCCTGAATCCACATCACACAGACCACAGCGTGATCAGACATCGAGAGTCAAGCATAACGGTCCTCGATCAAAAGCTGAAACGGGCCGAGAATCGACAGTTAACGAGGACCGTTCAAACGTTAAATATTAAATAATGAAGTTTTTCGTGGGTTCAAATATACGTTACATACGTTACATAGGAAGATCTGAAATAGAAAAGATATTAACACCAAATACAGACTGACACAGAAACCACTCAACTCCACATACAACAACTCATACTACAATTCATTCATAAAGTTCATCAAATTAATAAATTTTTTTTGCTAATATTATGAAGATGAAATCCTCAGCATGGGAAATCCCAGTGAGGATATCATTATTTTTTTAATTAAATGATAATAAAACATTTATTATTATTATTAAAAAAATAAATAAATTACCAGCGTTTTAGGGTAACTACCTAAATAAAATATCATCTAAAATAAGTGCCAAAAAATGTGAACAACATCACGTCTCGTGAATGGATCTTATTGAGATCCATTTAACTAGATTTTTAATTTATCCTGTTTTTATTTGTAACCTTGCGCTTTTTTATCTCCTGTGGTGAGGCATCACTAATTTGTAATTATTTATTGTCCAATAAAAGTCCTTCGAAGTTGAATTTCACTATTTTTATGAACACTTCCTCTATAGATTCGAGACAACTTAAGAATATTTACTGGTCTACATAATGTGTCACAGATTTTTTGCGACAAATAAATGATTTTACAATGTCTTATACCTATCCACCAGTGGCGTGCATTGCTCTTTGGCCCTATCAGTTGTTGCACTGTTAGTTGGCATTACCACGTCGACCCCTTGGAATAACAAGATTCCATCTGACACGGCAATGTTATGTGTTAATGAGCCTTAAAGTTGCTCTCCTTAGAGCACATTATCGTATGACATTCCTGTATCAGATGGAACCTTGTTATTCCAAGGGGTTGACATGTAGCTGTTGAAATTCACTAGTTTATCTCTCTTTTTGTAAATTATAAACTATTCAAAACTACATTGACACATTTTAATTAGATATTCGTTCAAACAATAAAATTAGCACTGAAGAGAGCAGAGTGTCAATCAAAGTCAAAATAACAGATTTCATTTGCAAAAATTACTAACCATAAAAAGCTAACCACATATCAAGCAAAATAGTCCAAACTTAGTGACTTATTTTGATACATAGTGAATATTCATGAAGCAATCTTATAAAACTAACTTGAGGAGGACAAACGTTTGAAGGACCAGGCAATCAAGAAAGAATGCATCTAAAATTAGATATTTGCCAAGTAGGAACAATTTCTTAGGGTAGAACGATTATAATATAAAGTCAACAAATTTAAAAAAAAAAAAAAATTATCAGAAATTTTAAGGAAGGCACAGATTTTCAGCCTATATGGGCTGCACGCCACTGCCATCCACATAGATAGTTACAAACGTTTTATGGGATAAACGTGAAGTTATAAAAAGCCAAGTCAATGTTGTGATATATAAATCAAAATCATAGTCTTAAAAATCTGTTTTTTTTTGTACTCATTTTATTACATTTTGACCTAGAACCACATACATACCTTAATAACTTGTACCTTCATTTCCCAAAATACAAATAACAATTTTTATTTCTTTCCATTTCAGATTGTCAGGATACGATATCTGTTTTTGAAGTCGGTTCTTCGTCAAGACATGTCCTGGTACGATACCCAGTCTAACCTCAACTTCGCCAGCAAAATTACAGAGTAAGTACTTTATTTGTTTGCAACTCAGTTAACATTATTTTACCAAAACTAACTAACTCATTTATCTACCTAGAAAATTTTGTAACATGATTTTAAAAGGGTGGGTACTTCAAAACACTTTAAAAAACACGATAAATACTAAATAGTACCTATTTAATACGCCTTGGTGTGCATTGTTGTGGAGTGTAAGGATAGTGTGCGAATGAATTACTGTAAATGCATTTTTAAGTTGTTAATTTGTACCGAGGTGTTCAAATGTCAATAAAGATTATGTAAAATTGATTTATTTATTTATAAAATACATGATATTTAATGGAGACATTTACATGGAGTAGATACATTAGATCACCATACTAGGCGGCTGCCTGTTTCATGGTGACCAATGGAGTATAGTTACTTTGTATGAACTCTAGTGTCAACATTAAACTATTAATAAATTATATTAGCTATAACCTAAAACTAAAGATTATATTGACTAAAGGATGTATTAGGTCCACATAATCTTTTGTCAGACGGATAAAACAACTAATAATATTGCTTTGAACTGGTATATTACTACTTTCAGACGTATATTGTATTTCGAACCTTTACCCCAGAGCCAACATGATGTGCGCTAAGCCAATTGCGGGTGTGTTGTGTTGATGTTTACAATGAAAAAGGTGTTATATTAACTCCAATATTCCAATAGCTTTTTTCTAAGCAAGTTCTCAGAATATCGCTAGCAAATATTAATTTTTGTCTGCTAATCTGCTTTGATCTTTATTATTGAGACAAATGAGTTTTTGTTATTTGTAATGCATCACATAAATAGGAGAAAAAAATGTGCGACTATTGTGTAGTTGTGTCCAAGAAACTTTGTAGAAAAGAATAAAGTTTGTGTGGTTTCTGGTTATATTGTGTACCATTTATTTTACTTATTGGTAAATCTTCTTTTACTTTATCACGAGCCTTTTAGCGTCAAGCTTTGGACATTTTGACCGGTGAGTGGCTGAGTTGGCATCGCGTTTGGGTCTCACCCAGGCGTCGTGAGTTCAATTCCTCGGCTAGTTAAGTCCTCCATTACGACACAAGCAACATCTTCCGTTTACGGTGATGTTAGTAGGAGATTTTTAAAATATAGTCAGGTTATTCGTAACCAGGGAATATTTGTCTTTCTTTTAAAAAAATGTTTCCATTGTTGATGATTCTTGGCAGTTCTTATACAGCCGAAGCTGACAGTTTACTTTGCTGTCAGCCCATCATATCTATAAGCGACCTCTGTTTCTCTTCCCGAACCGACAACTCCATCTGATGATATTTGTATTTCAACTTCGTTAGAATAGTTCCACTTGAGTGTGGAGATTGTGACAATAATGTTCACTACCTTTGTCTTGCTTCTTATACGAGGTTTATGCATTACCTTTATATGAGAGAATATATATATATATATATATATATATATATATATATATCCATTCCTATATCCATCCTTGTTCTTAACAGGAATGCTTGGTTTCAACACCTAGAAGCCCACTGAAAAATATTTTTAGGTAAACATTTTAAGTTAATCTCTGGAACAATATGTAATCCACCTATGTTGAAAGCGTTAAACTTATTCGTTCCTAACAAGTATATTCGTGGGAGATCCTATGCATATTTTTATGCTCCGAAAGCGAGAACTTCTGTTTACCAGAACACGCCAATCGGCAAAGCGAAACAACTGCTTAACGATTCTGAATTGACCATTGATATTTTCAATATCAGACAGTTTTGCTACTATCGTCAAAAACTTGTTACAAAATAGCTATTAAACTGCCCCCCATGACTCTATACTTTTCCTATCAACCTTTCACTTCTTGCATTTTTGATACAGATTATCGTCCTTAGTATTGTTTAAATTATTAATATACTTATTATTCCTAAAACTTGTATATTTTTTACCATTTATAATTTATTGTAATGTATTTTAATCTCTGTAATATATTAGTGTACAACTGTTTTATGGAGACTGAAAAGTAAAAAAAAAATAATACTCATTAGTCTTTCTATCCCGCAAGCATACAGTGGTGCACGGTTCTTTGAGTGGTTGTCATTTTTCTTACAACAACCTTACTTAGAAACCACATTTGCAATCTTAACATGAGTTTTAACAGTATGCATTTATCGATTGCAAGTGTTCGGAGGGGTTGGTTTGTCTATGGTCCCTAGACAACTCTATATATAGTATACATTTTCCAACATCTATGCATTATATGGCGAGGTAATAAAAACGGAAACATAAATAATCCATTTGACTTAAGTAATCAACAACCAGAAACAAGTTTGTAAATCAACCGATGATCCCATGACACATTAATGATTCTTGTACAAGCATGGAAACAAACAAGTTATATATTATCACGGAATACAGAATTATTTAACTGCTGTGATTTATTGTAATGTTGATAATTGATTAATACAATGCATGTAACAAAGTCGTAGATAGTACTGATAAAATATAACCATTTATAATTAAAATATCATCTGAATTGACTTTAACAATTATGTTTAGTAATTAGATAAGAAGTGTCAGGAAATTTCCAACCTATCTCTTAACCCTTTTGTATTCTCTCCCCTATCTCCTCCAACCTTATCACATTCAATTATATTGTGGATACCATAGTCCCACTGGCACCGGGCAGTTGGAACTAACAAACTAAACACCAATTTCTGTTCAGTTAGTTTCTGTTAAGTTTAAAAATACAGTTACTGTTAAGATCCTGATATCTGTATTTAATTTGAAAACTCCCTAAACACCATGATCGTGTGGTGATACGTGAACAATCATAACGATTAGTTTAGTCAAAATATGACAAAATATATTAACATACCGTTTTGCACTTATCAGATTACTCCCAAACACCACTGATATGTATCAGAGAAACACGGCAGGTCTGAACATTGATGTTATAATATGTCTCAGTAGTTATTAAAACTTACAGTACAGACCTCTTCACTAAGCATAACTTGTATTGAAAATTGAATAAGTCCGTTACCCGCTGTGACTATCGACCTAGGCATATCCAACTGCAAGTCAAGCATCCTACCCGACAGGGTATTCCACCACCTCTACGAAATAGCAAAAGGTTCAGAATGTAAATCCCGGTCAGAGCGATAACTTTTAATATTGACCCGAAACTAATCAATGTTAATTGTATTACAGTGATCTCAACAAACTAAACGACGGAATGGGAGAGAAGATCGGCATGTTCTGCTACCTGATCTTTTCCTTCATCTTCTCCGTGGCCGTGGCCTTCATCTACGGTTGGAAGCTGACCCTGGTAGTGATGACCTCCACTCCCGTGATCATCATCAGTGCTGCCCTAGTCGCCAAGGTAACAAAACTCCCCACAGCATCCCACAAAGGTCTAGTTGTTTGAATGTCTGTCGCCTGTGACATTGCCATCGAATCGGCCAATGCCATTTTAAATTTTCAGGGCAGCAGAAGACCTCTTCAAAACGCTGCAGATGTTACCATACATATTCATTCTATGTCTTTTGGCAACTGTGTAGGCATAACAGTTGCAGCTATAGTTGATATTCTCTTCAATGTTTTTGGGATAATTTTGATGCATTGAATTTGATTGTAATAATGAACATATTAATTTCTGTCCATCCAGGCCCAGTCATCGTTGACGGTAAACGAATTAAACAGCTACAGCTTTGCAGGGAGCGCGGCAGAAGAAGTGTTGAGCGCCATCAGAACCGTGATCGCCTTTGGAGGGGAACAAAAAGAAATTCAAAGGCAAGTCTCATTAAAAAAAGATTCCATTATTACATCATCATACTGAACAATTAACAGTTGACCAGTGAGTGGCTGAGTTGACAAATGCGCCAGATTCTCCGACCCAGGCGTTGTGGGTTCAATTCCTCGGCTGGCTGAGTCTTCCATCATTGCACAAGTGACATCTTCTGCTTATATTATTATAGTAGGAGTTTTTCAAATACTGTCAGATTATTTATAAGCTGGGAATATTTCATTACACTTTCTTGTTCTGAACAGTTACTATAAAAACGTTTTTCATATCTAGCAGCCTCTCACCAGGTAGTAGGGAAAAAAAAACAAAGCTTCTGCTTCACCCGCAGTAATATATATCTTCTGATAAAGCCTGTTAGTGTTACTGCTTCCTGATATTTGTCAGTCAATATAAAATTTCAGTGGTCTTCGATCAAGATGTGTGAAAACACTAATCTTGTGATTATTCCATTTCATTCAGTTTTGTGTCTTCGTTCATTTGATATAACTTTGATACTTCTGTATTATATATTCAAATGGTTCAACTAACCAAACAAACCTAAGATTTTTCTTGATGAACGTTTAAATCACCTGAGAATTGTAATTTGTACACTTATCATATTTAGACCAAAAAGCACAAATTTATTTTTATTAATAATATTGACTGACAGATATCGGGAAGCAATAAAACTGACATATAATGACACCATTATGATGCCATTTAAGTGAATTCCCATATTCATATAACATGGTTTACCCACCATATCCTGTAATTCTACTAGAAATAATTACCTTGTGGTAGAATTATTAAAATTACCACTAAGCTGTCCGCTCGTGTTTATTTCATTATTGCAAATAATGAAATAATAGTTTTAATTGTAACATAACCCCAGGCATTCTCATACTTATCCTTTAATAGTCTGAACTGCAATTTTTATAAAAATGCTAGGTATTTTATAAGTACCTATACAGGGGTGGACTGCCAATCAGAAGATGAAGAAAATTATTTTACACAGCCCTCTTTTTTTGCTTACCACACCCTTTAGGCCACTCCCTCACGAGTCGGTATGAAATCAACATCACCTGAATACAGTAAAAATGCAGGCAATGTCGCACCGCATGAACTTTCAGATCTGATGTCAGTGTATTTGTAGCCAGTAAACTGTCAGTATTGCAGGTTTCTGTTTTCCCGTACCTCATTAACCGCTGAATGTCATCATCGAAGCATGTCGTCGAGTGAGTCAAATGACGACGAGGCTGTAGAATTTTACATTTATTCACACTGCTTTTGTGATATTATTAATGTGCCTGATTAATAAATTCGTAAGGATGTTTTTAAAGTGTTTTAATCTAAAAAAAAAGTGATCCCAACGGTGATGCAATAATATTGAGAAGCTACTGGAACCACGAATTGCTTGCCTGTATACTTAAAGTACGCAACACCTCTCTCGCGCCGTACTAACCCGTGTAAGGATGCCGATAGAAACATATGGAATGGAGCACTCTCGGTATCACGAATTCTTACTGCACAAAGTTTATATAAAAAAACTTGTCTCAGTCTGGATTTCTTCATATTTTTCATGTCACAAAGCATTATCTAAACTATTGCTGAAATATTCGATTTTTTTTTTTTCATTTAAAATGGCGCTGATTGTGAAAATGTCAAATGTGACAGTAAATCAAACAACTGGCCCTACTGTCCACCGCATCAGTCTGCCTCTGAATCTATGTGATATTCTGATCAATATTTAATTGCGGAAAATTGTCACATTTATTGCCCGTTCTAATAATTTATTATAGCACTTTTGAATCACTTATTTAGTATAACCTTGAATACTTCAGACTTCCTTTTTATGACAGTGTTTAGTTCACTGTAATGTATTACACCCACATAACAGCAAAAACATTTAAGAAACGCATTGCTTCACTTCACCTTGGATTAGCGGTGTCGCATTATTTGTCTGTGATCCGAATCATGGTATTACTGTCCCGAAACAATGTCTTATTACGGTACCTACGTGATTATTTTGATTAAAATCACTCTATTTTTCTTCCTTTCGACACTGACAATCCGGACGCCTGTGTTACATGATTACTTCAACGCATCTGTGATCTTTCTCCGCTTCGCCTGCCTTCCAATTTGCCATGAGCTTCTCCAGGTTTGAGTTCTCAGATTGATGAGCAAAGTTTTCAAAGTATCTTACGATACATTGTAGGCAGCACCAACACGGAAACTCAAAATGGTTTTCATTACGCTTCATCGTATTAATGATAGATTATATCATCAGGTTCTCCGATCGTCTAGAGCCAGCCAACAAGGCTGCCGTGCAGAGAGGTCTTGCCACCGGTCTAGGTGGTGGCATCATGTGGCTGATCATGTATTGTTCCTTCGCTCTGGCCTTCTGGTACGGAGTCAAACTGATTCAGGCTGATGAACATCTTCCACTCGAAGAGAGAGACTACACTTCTGGAATCCTGGTTATCGTAAGTTGATCACATTAAACAAAGACACTGGAATATTCTACTTTATAGTACCTATTTAAATGACATCATGCATCGGCATTTAATTAAAAGTCATACCTAATGCATTTTCTTTGTAATGTGATGCAGTACAAAGATAATATTTTTTCTGTTCTATCTTTTTAAAAGGTTTTACTTCTCTTTGTATTCTCCAATCAAAAAAATCAGATTTTAAGAGCATTAAACTTAGATTCCCAGGTGAAAAAAATAAACTGACAATTTTCTTTGTTTTGATATGACTGATCTCTAAGAAATTTCACATAATATTACACGTACTTATTTCATGTTCACTTCGTTCGATTTCACCGATTTCACTCTGCTATGGGTATCGACAGACTGGTACATTTTAAACTTATGCTGCTTTTGTTGTTAGTAACATGGATTTGACTCCTTGGTTGTTGAAATTACATTAATAATGAGATCTATCCAACCTTAAGGCGAACCGCTCGTGTCGGCAATATGCAATTGCACATTGAATGTAAGACAATTACCTCCATCTGGGATGCGTCCAAAGGGTAATAAAAAAGGCATTTAAGTGTTGATTTGTTCTTCCAGGTTCTCTGGGGCATAGTGGGTGGAGCCCAAAACCTGGGTCTCTGCAGTCCGCACACGGAGGCCTTTGCCGCTGCACGCGGGGCTGCCCAGTCCGTGTTTGAGATCATCGCCCGTCAGCCCGCCATCGATTCCCTGGCTGAAGATGGGGACAAGCCCGAAAAGGTGTCTGGAGAAATGAAACTGACTGATGTGCACTTTAAATATCCATCGAGACCCGATGTGAAGGTGAGATTCGTCTTAAAAAGATACCAAATTTGTAATTTAATGTTAAGATATTCTTAATATCTACCTGATTAATCACCAACATTCTGTATTGATAAATTGATTGGCTAGATCTGAAGACAATAATAGTTTACGTTCATACGCGTATGAACAGTCAAAATGTTTATAATATGTTGTTTCGTATTTTAACTGTTTTATATTTTACTCATGCCACTATTTTTCTCTATTTATTATACTAAAATCGCACTTCTAAAATATTTTCCACACCACAATTATTTCTAACCTCCAAACAATCTCAAAACTTTTCTTAACCTCGCTTTTTCATGACATTTTTCCCCCCTAAACTACATTTTCCCGCCAATATTACATGTATCAAAATAAACTCTTCACTATGGTTTAGTTCACTTAAAAAATGGAATATCATTAAAATAATTTCTCAATCTTACAAGATAGTACCTACTCCGAATTAGTCAAACTGAAATAATATAGGTACAAAGTAAGCATAATTTTAAGAACACTAAAATAATTTAATTTCTTCCTTAGGTTCTATCAGGTCTTACTCTGGAGATTGGTGCTGGAGAGACAGTGGCTCTGGTAGGAAGCTCCGGCTGTGGAAAATCAACTGTTCTGCAGTTGCTTCAGAGAATGTACGACCCCATGTCTGGAAAGGTGGAACTCGATGGAAGGAGACTACCAGAATTAAATGTCGGATGGCTGCGATCTCATATGGGTTAGTGCTATTACTGAATAAAAAATAACATACATAGGTCGGAAGGTGCAGTAAAAAAAGCAAGTTGTCACTCTTTTTATGATGTTTTTGCTAGAATCGAATGCCTTACAGTCCTGCTGCTGAGTGTTTCGCTGTAACCTCTCTTTCCGAAACATGCACCATTTATGAGAAAGAGGGAGATGTTACGGCGGAGTTCTCAATGGTATGTCTCAACTTATTAGACCAAATTTGTGAAATCAGCAACAAAGAACAGCAAAAGACGGTTCACCAAGGGGATATTGTAAAATTGATTTAAGAACTGAAGTCTCCATCTCCATAAATATTTTTTTTCTAATTTCAATTGTCTATGCTTCAGGTGTGGTTGGACAGGAGCCTGTCCTATTCAGTGGAACAATCAGAGACAACATCGAGCAGGGCAAACCCGGCTGCACAGATAAGGAGGTAGTCAATGCTGCCATTGCTGCAAACTGTCATGATTTCATTACCAAACTACCATTCGTAAGTTAACATTATCTATTATTAAGCATTTGGCCAATCTTCATAAAAACAAAGCAGTTTACTAACGTATTTGCTGCTAACCGCTTAACCTAACACAGATCAATAAAAAACAATCCAGTGCTAACAGACAGTTCAAACCCTAAACTAGCCGGGAAACCACTCAAAATGGATAGAAACCCATTGAAGGAGCTAGTGGGACTATTAACAGGACACAGTCACTTCAGGAAACACATCTGTTGGGAGAAAACACCAATAGTTTGAGAAATCATGAAGAGAAAGAAGAAATACAGGTTGATCTATGTTACCAATGTCACGCCTTCATGGGAAGAAGGCTCAGATACCTTTGAAGCTTCATCGTGGAACCACGAGACATTACAAAACATCCAATGGTAGCCCTGGTGAACTTCATTAAGGGCCTGTTTTATCACCCCCCCGTTCGTAACACTTGAGACCATTTTTAACATATATTTGGTCTATTCCCTGATTTTGTGGTTTTATAAATGTTCATCAGATTACCAGTCTTTTGACAGCTGTTAGTTGTTGCCCGACGATCGCTATTTAAAACCGTCCACTGTTTTAATTAAAAAGACAATGTATAATTTGCATCTGTGGAATCGATTCCTGATCAAGCATTGAAAGCGATGACGAGCTAATGGAATTATTCAAAACAAAAAAATTACGTTAAATAAGGTTAAATTAATTAACGGTCCGTTAACGAAAAGCGGTTCATTACGTAACAGAAATTTGGTAGTTTGTTTATAAAACTGGCCCTAAAAGGACTGAGTGACTATAAAGAAATAAGGTGAAATTTGGGGGATAGTACAATGAACCTGAGTACTTACGGGAGCAATGCAAGTTATTTCTCAATAAATAATATTTCAATAAAAGCTAACTTGAAACATTAAATTCCAGGGCTACAACACAATGATCGGAGAACGAGGAGCACAATTGTCTGGTGGCCAGAAGCAGAGGATAGCTATTGCGCGGTCCCTGGTGCGAGACCCCCGAGTGCTGCTATTGGATGAGGCCACCTCTGCATTGGATGCCCAGGGAGAGCGCAAGGTACAGGACGCTCTGGACAGGGCTAGTCATGGAAGAACAACGGTCATGGTGACGCACAGGTAAATTTAATTACATTAATACTTTATTTCATCCTTTGAAGCCCTCATTGGCGTGGTTATGTATTATGTATTGTTGCCAAATAGCTTTGAACATCTGCCATTAAGTCATAGACAAAGGCAATTTTAGTTAGGTATGAAATACTTAGCCCATAGACAATAAACACAAATCATTTAATTTTAGAATAGTCAACCTCCAAGCATATAGATATTATATAAGGCAATCTCTCCTTGCACCTCTTTTGCACTGTTTTTCTCCAATATATTCTGGAGCAACCAAATGGAAGACTTCCCGTTAGATCCCATCGGTTCTGATTTAAATTTATGACTTAATTTTCAGATTAGCAACAGTAACCAACGCCTCCCGCATAGTCTACATCGACCAGGGCCGTGTGGTGGAGCAGGGTTCCCACGAAGAGCTCCTGGCGCTCCAGGGCTTCTACTGGCGACTGGTACAGGCCGACCTTGAGCACCAACAAAGTGGACAGGGGGCGCAGGTACCGGTCGATGAAGAGGATGAGGACCTGGCTCCAGGAGAAGCCGTGCAAACTCATTTACAAAGGGTGCAGAGTATCAAAGGTGAGGCAATTCTATTAAAAAAATCACTTTTTTAGTATCCATTCCAAGTAAATCCTACGACATTTTCGTAATAACACCTCAGACAATTATTTTAGGTTTTATGATATGTTTATATCGGACGTCCAAATCAGACTACCTACATATAACGGCACAGATGCGCCTACGTAATCACATGCAAAAAGTGCGTCATCACATCAAGATGCGATTCAGATGACGCATTTAAAGACGTAAATGGCAGCTGTTGACGTTACTATTTCTGGGACATAAAACAATGACGTCAACTAAATCATCAAAAACGTCCTAACTGACGTGTTTCTATTAATCTCAAAGAAGTCAATCACTTTGACCATATGTCAATTGTTTTATAGAGAAAAATCATATAAAAAGAGAAGTTACTTTAAATAAAGCATCATTGTGAAAAAGTTATTCGGCCTTTATTGACCTATATTCTCCTACAAAAAACTTCTGCTGACAGATTAAAGTGTCGTATGTGTACCAGTGTTCCCTCCAAAATATAGTATTTGTATATGTTCCGTACAATGTTCATTTGAATTAATAGTCTCAAAGGGATAAATGATGCAGGCACAAGAAAAGCTCTGGTAGTCAGAGACAGTCATTCGTGTCGTAAAATTTTAAATTCAGACAAATTCAAAATGGATGAACTGGAGAAAAACTGTTTTTTTGTTCTGTGTTTAAAAAAAATAATAAATGAACATTATACATACAATACGAGAAAATTGACAAACTTTGATTTACTTGCTATGTAAAAGGATTTAAGTGATTTTCAAAATGCAGAAACCTTATAAAGCAGTAGTTTTACAGCAATTGACATAAAAAGCAAAGTCACAAAAAAGCAGATTTGGCTGACTTTGAAATCTAATGAAATATATGATGATTTTAACCTTTGGTTGGAATTAAATCTACTTTGTGTACAACCTAACGGCAATTATTATCATAGTTTTACAACCCAGGGTGTGTGATTCAATCCCCTCTGCAAATATTCTTCACCGGCTTTGGTCTCTAGCCATTCGTCACTAGTTCTCAGGTTTTACCAATTCTGATAACACAGCAAATTTTAAAAAATTTAAGGCAAGGTAACTTGATGTACAATTAACCATAGTTTGATCTTGAGTCTTTACAGTTCTGTATTAGCAGTATGTAGTGACAAATACATTTTCAAGAAAGTATAAATTTATGTATAGGTATGATATGGCCATGAAGGTTTTGTAACATCTGGGTTCATACAATTCCAAGTTCCAACATCTGGGATGGACAAATAGGAACTAAAGTAGTAACCTAAATAAACCTAACCCTAAATTTTATTATTCCAGAATCTTCCTCGTCCCCCGAGAAGATTGGTCGCATGAGCCGAGAGAGTCTTCGCCGTGCACACAAACGAGCCAGCATCAGTTCCGTGGCCAGCTTCAGTCGCACCCAACGCGCACTATCAGTTGAGGAGGACGTGTTGCAGGAAGATGAGACGGAAACTGAGGTACGAACACCAAAAATCACACTTATTCAAAATACGTAGAATGTATTAAGTTTTATAGTACAAACTTTTTCACAAACAAAATTTTGCTTGATGTCGGTTATTTGCTTTGAGTATCGACCTCGACCCATCCGACTGCATATAGAGGTATATTATATATATATACTGAGATAATATATCATTAGTTTCAATATGGATCTACTTTTTGTTACAGGAATTAGAAAAATCTGTCAGCAACTTTGCTCTACTGAAACTGAACAAGCCAGAGTGGGTATACATTGTGTTTGGCTGCCTGGCTTCCATGATTGTGGGAGGTGTCCTGCCTGCTTTCGCCCTGCTGTTCTCTGAAGTCTATGGGGTAAATAAATGCAACATATTTACATGTCAAATACTAATCTAACAGCCTGTCTTGTCAGAATTTAACCTAACCAAACTTTCTGATTTATTTCCAGCTCCTCTCCAATACTGACCACGACGAGGTAGCATCCGGCACCGCCTTCTACTGCGCCCTGTTTGTAGTGGTGGGTATCCTGTGCGGCTGCGGAACCTTCCTCCAGAGCTACCTCTTCAGCACAGCCGGAGTCAGGCTGACGCATAGACTGAGAGTGAAGACCTTCGCTAACTTCCTGCACCAAGTAAGTTAAATAAGACTTAAACACCAAAAGATTACAATTGTTAAAAACAAATTTGAGGTTAGAAACAATCTGATCAGGTTTACCACCAGCCATTGAATCAATCTGCTCTAATAAACATCTTGAATTTGTCGCTTTATGTAAATTACTTACTTCAATTGCAAGTGCATAAGATTAGGCCTAGTAACCACACAATACCCCAACTTCTTGGAGTCAATGAAACTGTGGTAGGTACTTAAAATATTACGGAATTTTGTGGTGCGGAAAAGATGGGGAAAAAATATTATAGGTTAAAGGAAGCTATTCTATTCGCTTATTTGTATGTAATGTATTTTTCCAGGAAATGGGATGGTACGATGACCCAAAGAATTCTGTTGGAGCTCTCTGCGCCAGACTTAGTGGAGACGCAGCTGCTGTACAGGGTGTAAGTATTGCATCCCATCCTCTTCTAACATTATCTCACCCTCAACTATAATATATATTAAAATAAAAAGTTTTTGGCGCTTTTGAATTTATCTTTACTTGCTCAAAATTATTTCATTTTCATTAGTTTAGAAATATTTTATTGAACCTGTATAAAAATTATTAACGTTGGTTATTTTTTCATTTTAGGCCACCGGTATGAGAATTGGAACGATTCTGCAAGGTATTTCCACCCTGGTGATTGGTATCTTCATGGCCATGGTCTACTCGTGGAAGATGACCCTGGTTTCTCTGGTGACCGTTCCTATTGTAAGTTTATCAACAATTATAACCCGTACATAAGTGTTTATTGTGGTGTCGGTGTGATAAAAATTGAAGATTGATGGATGGCTTGATATATTTATTTATTGTCTGACACTGGGCCCTTTTATTAGTCACGTTTGAGAGAAGAGAGACAAACAGTATAGACTAGGGATGGCCAGTGTGTCGATCACGGACCTATATATTGTACTATTTCTTGTTCAAACGAGTTAAAACTGCTCGACGTTCCATCTCTTAAAATCCGTTAGATTGCTTCTCTTCTCTCTTTTACAAGTGAAATACATAATTATATTATTGTAACGATTTTTTTGTATGTTTATTTTTTTATTTTGTATAAAATGTCGGTTTTCAAAATACATATACATAATCGAACTGTAATTGGGTTTTTATTGTTATCTCATGATATAATTACAAGCGATATCAGTTAACCGCTATAAATTTTTTTATCAACCTGTCTCTCCTAGAAAAAAAGGTGTGGCCACCCCAGGTATAGACAATCTTATATGTAGTGAATTTACTAAAGACAAGCAATATACAATGTAATAGACAATAAGGTTCCCATATAAGAAGTTATCACACTTAAAAATATTGAAATTTAAAAAAATTGCTTTATCTTGAATCCATATTTTTCAGCGTATATATGTAGGAATCATATATATGTGAATATAATGTAATATATCTTTGTTGTCCAGGTGTTGGGAGGTATCTGGCTCGAAGGAAGGATCATCAGAAACTCTCAGATCAAGGAGAGGAAAGACATGGAGGGAGCCTCCAAGATCGCCACTGAAGCCATCATGAATATCCGCACGGTGCACAGCATGGGTAAGAAATACCTTCTTTGTGCTCTCGATATCTTGTTTAGTACTATAAATATTAATTTGAACATTGTGGCTTCTTATTTGAAGCGGATACGTTACCCACAAATTGCCACAAATATTGTACAACATAAGAAGATTTAGGATAATGTGCAACTGTTTTTAACAACAATCAAAAACATACATCTCCATCGATATGCTGTGTGGTCTTGAGTCAAAATATCATAAGTGAAATGACTACATTTCTTATTTTAATATCTTCAAATGATGTATAATATCGTAAAATAATAACTTTCCCTGGTTTTTATTATTTAATGAATCATTTTCATATGTGTAAAATGAAAGAAAATCTGCATCTTAAGAGGAACGGCTGCGCGGCCTGTTTCATACAAAACTTAAATTTGGATTTAAGGTCAAAATACTCAACTAAACCTAATGGCATATATTTTTTTAAATTAAAGGTGTAGTAAATATCTAGTACACATGAGAATTATTTTATTTATTTTTGTTTTACATTATGAAATATAGGCCATTGAAGGAATTGATTTTTTCAGATTTTAGAAGCATCTTTAACAATTATTTAGGGGCTAACGGTGATTTAAAAAAATGTTTTACCCCGTCTACTTTGAAAATATAATGAAATATCAAATTAAAAAATATATTAAAATAAAAATTATGATGGACTTTAAATTAAATTAAAAAAGACCAATTTATGTTGGAACACAATTTTGCTTTTTACACATGCTTTTTAAACGCCTTCTTATTGGCCTCGCCGCCCCCTATCATCCTCGAAACACTGACTTAAACACTTTCTTAAGTCATAATAAATGATAAAACAAGTATAATGAAATAATATTTGTCATCAGGTGCGGAACACCAGTTTCTGGAGCGATATGAGAAGGAACTAGAATTGGCAGCGGCAGCAGGGGGAGTCAAGTCCCGCATGCGAGGAGCTGTGTACGCGCTGGGGCTAGTTGCACCGCCTCTGGGATACGGAATCTCCCTGTACTACGGAGGCCTGCTTGTGGCCTATGAAGGATTACCCTACAAAAATGCTATTTTGTAAGTTCACCTGTTTTATTTTCAGTATTAAGTCCCAATATATTAATACTTTCTCAGTGGAAGTTTTCACAAATAGTTCGAAGAAACAAAGACTTTTGAATGGTGAGTTCCTTGTCATGAAATATTCACAGTTACTTCTGTCTAAAATTTCAGGTTACAGAGTAATTTGCATCATTACGGAGCTTTTAAAAGATATACATTTATCTGACATATTTACTTCTCAACCTTCCCCTTTCCCATCTCCTTCCGCTCCCCCATTCATTCAAATTCGCATACTCCGAATTGGGGTTAACATAGTCATACATAAAGTTAGGTTAAGTTAGCGAAATTCATATAATATCGCCATATCATTTATTAGCTAAAGCAAATACGGCTGTATTAACAAATGTGTTAATCTTCCAGGGTATCTGAAGCTCTGATCTTCGGCTCCTGGATGATGGGGCAGGTGCTGGCCTTCGCTCCCAACTTCAACGCAGCCAAGGTCTCTGGAGCCAGGATCCTACGCCTGATGAACAGGAAGCCACTCATTCAGAGCGATGAGAGCATTGTTGATGATCCCAATTGGGTAAGTCGATTTGCAACTCTTTTAAAAGTTATTTGGTTAGGTAAAGATTCCTAAATCAATCCACACCTCCCCCTTAATCATATTGATTGAAAGGTATGTTATCTACCTAACTGAACTTCGACATATTTACACCATAAGGCATACTTAGCATGGCTATTTCTATGGCTCTTTGTACAATGACCATTTTTGTCACAATGCTCTTGATATTGGTTCATGTTTGCATTCCAAATAAAGAAAAAAAATAACTTAAAAGTAAATAAATAAGTTACAATTCTAATGGCGCCTTCATAGGATCTAATTTTATCCAACCCAGCCGATTGAAACGAGTCACGAGGCTCGTCCTTCCTCACCTCAGTCACGCCCATTTTTCAATCCCTTTCGACATGTTTCCTCGGGCTATGATGTGAAAAATTCGATCTATCTATACGCTGATTAACCTTTTGAATATTAAGTTCCCGTGGTCTAATACTTCCGTAGTGTACCATTGGTAAATTTTGTAATAACATACTTGTTTTTTGCACATGATGTTTTTGTAAATTGTACCGTCTTACCAGATGATATTTTTAAATATTGATAAAAATTGAATATATCTAGTTTCCCCAGAATAGCTACTTATATTCTACATATATACGAAAATAAAGCATGTTTTGACATTGCCAATTGAATACGCCGGCATTCAACGGATACAAATTTTGCATATCAGATGGGTAATTTCGGCACACTAAAAGTTAACTTCAAAACATGTTTGAATTATTCCTTAATTGATAGAAATTGTTATATAGAACATGACAAAGTGTAAAGTGGTTAGAAATAGATAAGATGCTTGTTTAATATCCTCACTCCCGAATGACATTCTTAACTCCTTTAATTCTACCATGTTTTAACATTACATTTCCAATCCCCAGAGAGCAGAGGGTTCCATCAAGTACTCTGGAGTTGAGTTCAACTACCCATCCCGCCGTGAAGTGCGCGTGCTTAAGGGGCTAGAACTAGATGTGCCGTCTGGTCAGACCGTGGCGCTTGTAGGCCACTCCGGCTGCGGCAAATCCACTGCCGTTCAGCTGCTGCAGAGGCTGTATGAGCCCACCAGGGGAAGCATCGTAAGTTCATGAGCGCTTAATTTTTCTTAAATATAAAGCAGAAAATCTGTTACTTTAATTTTTCTATCCATTGCTGGGTTGGAAGTCTTCTATTTCTGGTGTCCTCTCTTAAAATGGAGGTTGGCTGTGATCATGGCAATCTCCACCTTACTGACAGCAGCCGGTACAGCTCAACGGAACTGCACTTATGCCAGTCACATAGCTTTCGTAGCAATGAGATTCGTTTTTGGTCTGGTTGAATAGTCTTTTATTTGTCACTCCCCATGATGTGACCAAGATATTGTAATTTTATTATTTTTGTATCAAGTACAGTTTTTGTCCTATCCATGAAGAACTTCTAAATAAGTTGCCATGTCTGGCCTGTGTATTTTCAGGATACACCTATGTGTTTATATCCACAT
This sequence comes from Halesus radiatus, assembly GCA_022606495.2. Classification (NCBI taxonomy): domain Eukaryota; kingdom Metazoa; phylum Arthropoda; class Insecta; order Trichoptera; family Limnephilidae; genus Halesus; species Halesus radiatus. The sequence continues at coordinate 181,821 of JAHDVE020004337.1, forward strand.
ATAAAGCTTTTATTTTCCGTGTCAATTCTTGGTTTAAAGTACAGATTTCCATGAACGGATATATTTCCACCAAAATCACATGTCTGCGTGTGTTTTTAAATAGAACAATATTCTAATTTATTCCAGACTCTAGACTCCAAGGACATCACAACAGGCCTGCAGATCCCTCGCCTGCGATCACAACTAGGACTTGTTAGTCAGGAACCCACGCTGTTCGACCGAACAATCGGGGAGAACATTGCGTACGGAGACAATGCGCGTAAAGTCACCATGCAAGAGATCATGGACGCCGCCGTCAAGACTAATATTCATGGCTTTATCAGCGGACTACCTTTGGTAAGATTATTTTGTGTTTTAAATAGTTAATAAATAAAAAGAAAGATGAATGTTCCCGAGTTACGAATAACCTGACAAAATTTGAAAAAGCAGAAAATGTTGCTTGTGCAGTGATGGAGGAATGAGCTAGCAGAGGAATTCCACGACGCCTCGGCGGGAACTCAACCGACCATTTTATATCTAAGCTATCATTTGATAAATAGATAATTTATATTGCAGAGTTACAGTAATGATTCTAATTGTGTCAATAAAAATATTAAATACCTGTAAAATTAAGAAATTGGCTCATGTTATATTACAGTTTATGACATGGCTGGCTTATGAGATAACTAATGTTTCATTAGACTTGTTAGTCTGATCATATGCTTACATGATGTAACAAGTAGGAAACATGACGATATAGACAATACAGATTAATAATTACGTAATTTCCACATTAGAATCAAAGAACATGTAAGATGTCTTAAAAATTATAATTTTTCCGAATTCGCTAATCACATTATTGAAACAATCATAGTTTTGATAAAAATACAGGGATCAATCTTTTTAACGTTAATAGTAAAGGTAAACGTATAAATAATCTAGGAACCTTGGAAATTCAGAAATCCCTTAATAATAATGAGTCTATTATTAACAATAAAAGAAACCTATCTTACAGCCCCATTTTAAATATGTTTCCTTTCTCCCCTCCCTCAATCTTTATCTCTTCCTCCACTCTAGTCACGCCCCCACCCCCTCTGTGACACCTAATATATATGTTCTGCCATAATTTCATAATATTGTTAAGTTAGTATGTATTTTGCCCTGATGATGGAACGGTTGTTCCGAAGCCGGTCGGCGTAAAAAACAAAAAAGTAAAAAGTGGACAAAACAATTTTTTATGGTTTCATTTAATTCAATACAGATTATATTATGAAGAACAATAAAAAATCATACTGTAAAAATCATAATATGTTATTTTTTTTCAGGGCTACGATACTCCCCTGGGTGCTAAGGGGGCCCAACTTTCCGGGGGCCAGAAGCAGAGAATAGCCATCGCCAGGGCTTTGGTCCGAAACCCCCGAGTATTGCTGTTGGACGAGGCAACTTCCGCCCTGGACACACAGAGCGAAAAGGTAACTACATATATGTACTATTCATTGCTTTAAATATCTTGGTCATATTATCATGAGGGGTGATAAATACAAGATTGGGTAACAGGTTATTGATAATCCAGTGAAAGTTTAATGGAAATCATAGTAGTGGAAGACGTCGCATCTCATGACTTTGAAACTTGCATTGCAAAAGCGAATGTGACACACAACAACGTAAGCATAATTTAAAGATTGTAGGTAAGACAGAAACACTGGTAAAACAAAGTTGAATTTATTCACTGTATTAACTTAATTATTTTCTTTCAGTTGGTACAGCAAGCTCTGGACGTGGCGAAGGAAGGCAGAACTTGCATCACCATCGCCCACAGACTTTCCACTATCCAAAATGCCGACCTCATCTGCGTCATCGACAAGGGTAGAGTTGCGGAGAAGGGAAAGCATCAAGAACTCTTAGCAAAGAAGGGACTTTACGCCGAATTGTACTCAATGCAGGCTCTAGCCATGGACAGTGGAGTCAGCAAACTAAGTGCCGCCACCGAGGCGCAATCTCCTATCTAAATCAAGCTGAATTAGTCAATATTATGGACCTTTTTTATATAATGTACGTGCAGTTTTCCGTTTTGCCAATCTAGTGTTATATCGTAAAAGTTTGGTGACAAACAATTTTTAAGTGAATTTTTTATAATGAAGTGCCTTGATCAATAATTTTCTTTAAATATTATTAATAGTGAAATCTCATATACCATTTGTTTTTAAATGATTCTTAAATATTATCGACTTCTTTCTACGAGCTACATAATTTTATGTAATTTTTGAGTGAAAGAATTCAAATATTGAAAAGATTGATTGAGACTAATAATAATTGAAGTGTTTAAATTTAGATGTAAAAATTAGAAGTAAAAACTCATTCATATTTTTTTTAAATATTGTTAAGGATCCATATTCCTGAGGTTTTAAAACTTATTAGAAAAACCAGTAAAAAAAATATGAAACTGAATTTTAGAACACTTTAAAAGAAGATTATTTTAAAACGATCGAAAAGTATTATAAATATTATTTTCATCCAAAGATGTCGTAGATACGGAATATTTAGATTTATTTTCTTTTATAATTAGTGAAATTATATTTAATCTTAAGAGAATTGCCTTTAATGTGATATGTATTTTATTATTTTATAATTAGTCTGATGTTTTAAGCGAACTCGCCTTTTCATACTCTTTTATACCTAATATAAATATTTGAATGCCTTACAATTCTGAAATCATTACATTTATCAATATCTTCTGCTATCTGATATTTGGAAGCAATAATTGTACGACTCATTTGCATTGTGTATGTACATATATTATATTTTTCATTGTTGATATTATCTCCTTGCATCACTGCCGTGCTCCGTAGCTCATCAAAACCTTTAATAATCTCATTTAGATGATAGTAATTAAAATAATTGAGCACTGAATTTCGTAATAAGCTGCACAAATCAAATATTTTTACACTAGTAATGAAATATTGATGTTTTCCCTGGTTTTTAAAGAAAAATAAAGTTTATATATATTTGCTGCTCATATCGTCGCATTAGAGATAAAAGTCACTACGTGTCACACAGCTAGTATGGCACTTAATGAGATTTACTCCTAAGGGGATAATATAATACTGTTTTCCTTTTACAAGTCCTGCTTCTAGTACCTTTCATAAGAAATAGTACAACTGTACTTTAGACGCAGTTGCTCTAATTCTCTAATTAATCTCAATGAAGCCTTACAACTGTTCACTTTCAAACAATATTTTTACCATTTTAACCATTTTTTCAAATTTTTAACATTTATCGCAAAATTCGTGGTAAAATTTAAATTTCTTATTCATGAAATTGGGGAAAAATATATCAGTATATCGCTCGCAGAATACAGTGATTTAAAAAAACGTAATAACTGGCAGTATTTAAAATATTTTTACTGTTATGAGAACTACAATATTATCTCTCTAGGTTTAGTGTTTTTATATACCTAACTATTGTAAATAAATATTTATTTTTTATAAATCAATTTCGAATATTAATTAATTAACGAATAATGCAAAACAATCATTTTGACTATGAAATTACATATGTATGATAATTGCTAATTTTGTGACGACGCTTTTTCAATTGTTTTACATTGGTGACTGTTTTATGTGAAAACTGTCTGAATTTGAAACTTTAAATTATATAACATAAACAGAAATTATTAACACTTTGCTAGGCTATTTGTTGAATATCCAGTTTTCTGAGAAGTATCAGCTAAAAATGTGACACAATAAATTGAAAAAAATATGAAATTAGTAATTTTATGTATTTTAATTAGTCATTAATTGTTTGCTTGTGTTTGTGACACAAATGGAAGGATATTAAATGTCATTTTAACCTAGTAAAATAAATACATTATTGTTTGTTAAAGAATGTGATCAACTTTCCTGCTAAATAATAGTTTTACATGTAAATAAAAATATTGAAATATAAAAATGATTTATTATTTAACATCATCTTCTTCGTATGGCGGAGGAGAGCATGTGGAGATCATAGTGAGATGCTGAGGTTATTCAGCCAGTCGACGACACGGAAGTCACTTGCTTCAGCATAGATGTATGTGACTCGCAGAAACTGGTGAAAGGGACATTCCTTTTTATCATCATTTCATGATGTTTTCTGCAGTTTATATTTGTCAGACTCGGACAGAATTCAGACTACTTTAGGTCCTATTTGTGCATCATATACGCACAGTGACTGTGACTGCACCAGATGCGGTTTATTGAAGTTCATATTTTCCAATGTAGATAGAATCCTTCACTTTATTATTCTTATTATTTTTTTTGTTATTAATATTGATAAAACATAATTACAAAGGAATGTTCGATTTCTGTCTCACTGGGAAAATTCCTGTGTTGAAACAGACGCACGAGGTTCATAAATTATATGTATAATTAAATAAATAAAATATAATAACAAATATGTGGAATAAATTTTGAGATATTATATTAGTGTATAGAGGTTATATTTTGGTAGTTTTATAATCCAGGTGAGAGAAAATGTAAAAATTTTAATTAAATTCCTAGCAATAAACATAGATTCAAAATTGAGTTGGCACGTCTAAGAATGTGTATTGTAGTAGTTGGCAATAATTGGACGACATTTTTTAATAATCCAAAGTTTTATTTCATCTTTAAATTTAGTCAGTGTTTCTATTTGTCTAGTTGTAGCTGGCGGTATAATTTGCATGCTATGAATTTAAAGTGTCCAAAAGTAGTTCTACCAAAAGGAGTTTGGAAAAATTCTTTATTTTTGGTTCATGCATTATGTAGTTTTTTTTTTTTACGGTAACTCCACACAGGTGACCCTGAAGGAAATAATTTCCCTCAAGGCCTATATCATCTTTGGGGATGCTGTGTGGAGGGTCTTTTAGAGGATAGGAAGGAGTGAACTTGGGTCTTGAAGAGACCCATGTTGTAGGATGGAGGAAAAGCCGAGGCTGGCAGATCATTCCACAGCCGAGCTGTTGAACACAGAAAGTCGGCAATCCACGTACACAAGAAAACGGGAAGTCCATAAGAAGGCAGTTTGTTGACAAGTCCTCGGTGCCAAACCCGGTCAAAGGCCTTAGAAATGTCCAGTGAGACCGTTTGAATCTCACCATAACGTTCCAGACACCGCCCCCAAACATGCGTCACATACGCGAGAAGATCACCGCATGACGGTCGTTAATAATTTTGCTCTTCTCGAGGTATGTGAGCAGTTTGTCGTTGATCACACCTTCCATCACCTTGGACAGAACTGATGTAGTGTTGATTTGTATTGTTTTATTGTTTAGGTGCAAATTAACCAGAATGTTTCTTGCAAAGAGCTGCTTTATGTCCATAACATTGATGATATTAAAGATCGTATCGGTACTGGTAGAAAGAGGGAGTTTCAGAATTATTTTTATGTTTAATTTCTGAGCTTTAATGATGTGATCGAGGGCAGTAGAAGAAGCACTACCCCATCCTCTGATACCGTATTCAATTTGTGATTGGCATAGTGATTAATATACTGATTTTACAAGCTCGAGGTTAAGAAAATTGCCTTTTTTTTTAAAAGTATATAGATTTACGAATTTTATTTATAGTGTTATTAATGTGTTGTTTCCGTGAAAGGTCCTAAATATTTGATACTGTTTACTTGTTCGAGGCATGGGCAGTCATAATTTCGATTCAAAGCTGAATTTTTGCATTTGTGTATTTTTATTATGAGGTTTTGGTGTGAATTTTGAATGTTGGCGAGAATAAAACGTAAATATTTTGTTTTCGTTACATTCAATGTTAGTGAGTTAGAATCAAGTAAATTTTTCACATTTTGAATTCCATCTTCCGCTTTGGCGTAGACGGTTAGCCAGTCTTTTGCTCAGAATAGTAGGACTGTCATTAATTAGTAAACTAATAATTGAGGCATCGATATATACATTACACAACTCATTGATATATATTAAAAATAGTATTGGACCCATGACAGTGCCTTGGGGGACCCCACCATAACTAATTGCCAGATTATGACTCTTTGTAGCTCGTAATTTAATACATTGGGACCGGCCTGATAAGAGAAGAGAGAATGTCTAGTTTTTATTCCTAATACCAATATTAAACATTTAATTTAAATGTTGTAATTTGGTATGTGAAATTGTATCAAAAGCTTTACAGAGGGCGAGAAATACATTTCGAGCCTTTATCCAGATAGCCAGAGATGTGGTCAGTGACCGTGGCTATGGAATCGTTCATGCTTTTGTGTTTTCTGAAGCCAAATTGAGGTTGTTATTTTCCAGGTATTCCATAATACTTTTATTCATTCCTAATTTTTAATTCAGTGTCAATTTCCTTTTTTAACTGGAAAGGATTTAGAGAAAGAAGAGATGTAGGGATGAAGCATAAATTAAATGAATACTAAAAGTTTTATTTGAATATTCGCCTTTATTTATCCAATATGATTTACATGGAACAAACTTAGAAACATAATAATAATATTATTTACAATGTCACGTTCGATAAAACATTATCTAAGTACAAGAAACAAAAATAACACAATGATGGTAATGGATACGCAATTGGTCTCGGGGCGAAACTAACTAATGACTTCAAGTTTTCTGAAATGGAGTAGTTTATGATGCTACAAAAATATTACTCGTGTTATGAAGTAAAAAACATTGATAAAAAAATTATAAAACAGAGTCAGTAACTTTTGCCACAATTAACAATAGTATTTAGCAACTTTTGCCGCTAATATGCATTAAGTAACTTTTGCCACCAACAATAAATTATTATATTTAGTAAATTTTTCCATCAATAAATAAATTAATGTATTTACATAGTAGCTTTTGCAACATTGGCAACACAAGTTTTAGTAAACGGAAGTAGATCATACTAAATCAGTATTATTAAATTTAATACACAAGTACATACTCAAAAACAAGAATGAATTATTGCAAATTTTCTTTAACATAACTACACACAGGAGGCTCTGAGGAAAATAATTTCCCTCAAGCCTATATCATCTTTGAGAATACTGTGTGGGGAGTTTTTTTAAGGGAGGGAAGGAGAGAAAGTTCTGTGAAGGAAAAAAGTGGGTAAGAATTTGCGGGTCAGTGTGTCCAGGAGTGACGGACGTATAAATCCATCCCTCCCACCACAGTACAGGGCGATGAATCGAGAGAGTCCAGCTGGAGAGGTCAAAGAGTCTCCCCATATCAGCCTTTCCCGATTTGGCCCGCCACACAGTTGGTGGGTAGACGCATCCACCGCCAAAGACTAGACAAACCTCACCCCATGAACCCGAGTACCCCTGCTAAGTCACTATTACTAAGATTTGAACTTGGAATCTTTCAATATTCGGGTGTCTGCTCTCACCACTAAGCAATCATGTCAATCTTCAGACCCGTTGTGTTTCTCCAATACATATGGAGTTTTTGAAAATATTAAACATTATCAAGTATAGTAACATATGTTAATAACATTGCAATTAGTAAGTTTTGCCACGAGACCAACAGAACACGAGTAGAAGAGTGAAGACGTCATCAATGATACAGATTTATCAATAAGTCTTACGAATCAGTCTCGCGTGATAAGATTTACAAATCCTAGTAGATTTACAATTTAACATTAATTTCGTAATATTGAATACGCTCTCTTTGGGAGCAAAACAGCCCTCGATACGATCATTCCCTACCCTAACTAACTGTACCTTGCAGTACATTAATTAGGAGCACCATTTTCAATAGTTAATAACTACATTTTCTTTTTAAAAATAAAGAAGAATAAATTATAATTCATTTTCTTACTAACTTCACTGATAGAATTCAATAATAAGTACAATTTTCTTGCTCCATAACCAAGTTTTACCATAGTAACAGATTATGTTGAGATACATATTACATACATATCGAGGGCTTAATGTCAAACAATGCTATCTACAAAAGTGTAACTTTCGGGAGAGCAAAAACACGTCTTTAATTTTCTTGTAACTCAACAAAGATGTTTATTTCAAACTTAATGTTAATTTTTTTATCATTTATTGTGTATTGTAATATCTTGGTAGTGGTAATGCACAAATTTATAGGTATGGTCCTAAAATTAGCTTTATATGAAAGGTTACTGTTAGTGTCCTTTGACACTGAGTTTGAAAGTTCTTCATTAAAAAATAGTAACACTAACAGGTGTTTTTTGACATTAACATGTTTAAGATTTCACTCTGCAGTTTAAAGTATTTGGTGTTTGGTTGGAAAATAATTAAGGTGATATATTGATATAATAGGCACAAATTTCATTAAAAATAAGTAAACCTCATTTATAAAAAAAAAGAAGAAGAATAACAACAGTTTTTTTTCTTAAAATATAACAAATTAAATCTCATTAATGCAAAGCAAAAACAATCACATATCAGATAAAAGTTACAAAAACGTCCCACAAAAAGATAAATTAACTTTAAATACATATATTCTCCCGATGAACCATCAATTGAATCGCGCCAAAACTGGCAGATGAATATGAACAACGCACAGTTCAAGATATCAACGTTAGTGTCAAAAAACACTAAGAGCGCATAAAAATAAACCGTTGCAGTTTAAACCGCGTTTTGTCTGTGTCAAACAGCCGCTGCTGACGTTGTTTGACAATTTGATTTTTCTTGTGACAAAAACGCTAACAACTTTTACGATCTTTTGACATTAAACAAGGGCAATTTTATGTCGTTAACTTTAATCTTTTCTCAAAATTTAAGAAGAAACTAGAAAAAATTGACATAATGTTGTTTTTGTAGATAACGTTGTTTGATTTTTAGCCCTCGACATTGTCCATCCCCTTAGAGGAAAAACTCATTAAGTGCCATACTAGCAGTATGACACATAATGACTTTTACCTTTAATGGGACGATTTATTGAATTGATTTTGACTAAATAAATCTGTTTATATGTTTAATAACTACAAAAAAAGGGGTCAAGTACTTAAAAAAAAAAAAAAACAAACTGGATATAACAAATTAAAGTAGGTACACAATATTTATGATACAAAAATGAGAAAGTTATAAAAGTCAAAAAACTTGGTTTGCATTGCCGGCCAATTTAGAACACCATAGCAGGAAAGGGGATTGGCAGATTTACGTTTTGATTTTGGTTTTGATTTCTGATATTAAAACAGAATTTTACAAAATATACATAAAAACAATAACTTTCACACACAGGTAATTTTACACTGCATCTGGAATTTAACTCGTAATCCTCCAGACGTAAATTGCAATCCCCCAGACAAAAGTTCAAATGCATATAAGATTATGCTACGGAGGCCGCCATATTATTTCTAATGTCAAAATAATTTCAATCCAAATATAAAAAAAAATTAAACACAACTATTTATTTTATGTTATACTGAAAATAGTCTTTTAAATATATATTGCAATAAATATTGCAAATTCTCTTTTCAAGGTCCTCGGATACTACGATAATATTATTTATAAATGATCCGGTATTGAAAGACAAATAATATTAAATGACTTTATTTCTTATAATAAATTGTAATAATATGTAGTTAAACATGGACACAACAAAGTTCATACATATTTATAAACATATAATATTTCCATACGTAATAATCTTCAGATATTCTGTTCTAAAACTAATTGCATCTAAATTAACTTAATTTGATAAATTCACTAAGCTATGAATGGAAATGAAAGCTGGAAACACGTTCACCTAATACTAATCAACAATTTGTTTACTCGGTTGAGTCAGCGTTTCCATGGACAAAAATAATAGTGCCATCTTTCAATTTTAATGAAGAAGTACGTTTGTTTGCATAATATAAGTGAACATTTACAATAAAGCTATATTATATTGTAAGTTTGCTGGTAAAAGTTACTAACTTAAAGATATTGAAAGAAAATCACTTAGTAACTTTTGACAGCAAACTGTGGACATATTTGCCACAATGCGCTTGAAGGTTTAAAACCGCCGACTTTACGTAATTATGAAAAAAAATAAAATAATAATAATAATATTACAAAATCATTATCAGCCACTGCCTATCCACCGCTGGATGAATTCCTTCAAAGCTTTAATTCTAATAAGGATTATCATAAAAAAAGCAGCATTTAGTGAGATTTATAATATTATTAAGAATGTTCCGTGCAATAAGGGGTTAAAAAAATACAAGTAAAACAAAGCATTTATAAATTTAAACCATTCAGTGATAATATTTTTTTAACTACCATGTTTTAGGATTACGTTAAGATATTTTTTTGGTCGAAATAATGTAATATTTATTGTCGACGCTTTGTGTTTTTATTTTTTTAATACAATATCAATAGAATCTAAAAGTTCTCATACAAACTCTAATATACCATTTTGTTTACCAATCAAAACAATATTTAAATCACTAATGCAACATCGGACGTACGTAATTCGGTTTAAAAGATTACGACCATCCTCTAAAATATAATAATCACAAGTAGATTTTTATTCAATTTCTGCAGTACAAACATTTACAAAATTGGAAAAAAAAACATTAATTTGTTCATTCATTACATATCCAAAAGTAATTTTTGTTTCCGAAAAGTCAAAAATAACTTTTAATTCAAAATTCCATCACAAATTTTTATCACTTTGGCCCACAGTTATACACTGAAAACTTCCTTAGAATTAATCATATTAATTACACGCTTTGGATTCATTCATTGACATAGACTTCATTAGACAAGCACTTTGTTAGTATTTTTTAATTTTTAAAAATTTAATAATGTTATTTTTAAGTCCTGGAAGTATTTTAGTTTTTATTATTGTGACAGCTGGTTCAGTGTTCAAAGCCATTTTCTGCGGTTAAGCCACATTGCGACGACTTACTTATATGATTTTATTTACCCCCACCCAATTTTAATTTTGATGTTTGAAATGATTTATTAATATTTTCGGTAAACACTGATTTACTCAGAAAATAATTGTGATAATTAAAATTCTCTATTCTGTGACATACTTACAGTTGAAATATGCTTTCCCCAGTTATAATGATGGCAGATTTTCTTAATTGTTTTATAATGACGTGAATGCTATTAAGGCAATGAATTTAAATGTGTATAGTCCATGAATTATTTTAATGAATTTTTTAATTTTGTGATAAAAAAAATTAAATGGAGACCTACGAATTAAACACAATAGCAATTAATTAATCGATTGGAATTGAGACCTCATAGAAACACTTGAAATATGCACTGATGGGAAAATATCCATCACCGAGTAACTCTTATTTGCCACTTTACAGGACAGACAAAAAATCTTTAACGATTTTAAGGAGAGCATTTGAAATGTAACATACGTGGTGATGTGACATGTGCGGTGATGGCTTACCATCTACGACATATGCATTCATGCAAAATCCATTTTATGGTCACAAACGTAGTTAAATGTTAACAATATCCTAACTAGATTTCTACAGTATGAGCTCTATTTGCTAAAAATGGGACCACAATCAAGACACAACGGTAGAACTGTTTCCACATAAAGATTCAATTACCTCAGTGTGAGTGAGGAGAATTATACCCTGTATAATACACGCATTGTTAAGATGTATTAATGGTTGTTACAGTGCTGAGTCGACAGTAGCTCGGATGGGCGGTGACTATTCGATGTACGTACTAAGTCAATTGCATCCCTATGCGGAAACAATTCTACATTTTCTATACCTACTGGCACATATTTGTCGTACACACTTGCAGTCTATTCCTATTGGTGTTATTTATGGGCCCATTACCTTTCAAAATTAACTATGGTACGCCTAATCTAATGATTCTGAATCAGTCGGGAGTTCATTCGCTACGTAAGAAGAGTTTTCAGTGTCTAACAGTTGCGCCCACTGCATTACGCGGTGGTTGGTTAGAAGGCCGCGTCGCTCGACTGTTGGCCAAGGAATCAAATGTCCACGTCCATGATCTTGCGCTTGAGCGGATTTCCACTGGAAGAGTCACGCTTGATGATGTCCAACTTCAGGCGGTTGTACCAGTCCATGCGGGATACTCCATAGTCCTGAAACAACAAATTATACACTTATAAAAATACATATACAGGAAACTAGGGAAAGCAATTGCAGCTAGGTGATAATGTGTATTAGTTAAACCCGAAACTGTGACATTTCAGCTCTAGTGCCGCAAATCAGGACATGATATCACTCGGCTAGTGGGACAAATAATTTCCTAATCCCTGAAAATATACCTCAAAAAGAGCAAAACACAATTTAACCCAACCCAGACCGATCTGATTTGTTCAAGCGGCGTAGCGTTAGCAAACTCGGGTAACTCATGTAATTTGTTGTTTGCATTATAAATTTCAATAGATTGGGGAGGTAATTGATATCAAAAAACAAGTCTACAAAAAAAATTTATTAAAAAATTTTTAAAAACAATATTAGTTTGAAGTTGCACGAGTCTTTTCTTCAGACTACATTAGTATATCACTGGTGCAAGAACATTAAATCATTTGTTATCCATCCCTGCCACAAAAATATATAAATACCATAACTTTAAGCAAAAATGTAGCAGTGATAGTTTGAAACCGGTCCGGTCAAAAAATAAATCAACTGTCTGCTTCCAACGTATCCCAAGATGCCTTGGACAAGTTGCTTGCCAAACTGAGAAGTCAAACCCCGAGAAACTCAGTCACTGGCAAAGTGGGCAAGAGCAACAGAGAAAGGTCACCGACGAGTTGGAGTAATCAAATATGACAGGTGTCCGGAACATTTGCGTTCGCGACTCGCTATGCAGCGCAAGACCGTGAGGCACTGCTTGAGGAGCCTCATTCATCAAGGCAAATGGAGTGGGGGGTCACGATACTCAGCAATGAGGCAGACTCAAGAAGAAGAGACTTTTGAATAAATAAAATTGCAGAGGTTCTAATAAAAATCTTATAAATAGCTCACCCAGTAGCCAAAGGGGATCTGACTCTTGGCCGCATTGACCACCGCCCACAGTGACCAGAACAGGTGGCTGGCCAGTGTGAAGGCTTCCACTTCGCCGTTCAGTCGGTTCACCTCCTCGGCCGTCACGTCCGCTCCACCCATCCGCATCAGGTACTGGCGCATGAATATCTCCTGCAAGAGTAAGATGAACATTCAGATTAAGGTAAAACACACACTAATCTTACACCTAAGAGAATTTTGGTGGAGTAACATATATTATTCAAACAAGGTAAATACTTAGAATTCTTAGAGTAATTAATATGTAATTATTATTTTTATTGCTAGTAAATTTTCTGTGATGTTGTCAACACTATGATACAGCGTGTCTGGTTGTGAAAATTATTACAGTGGAAACTGTTTACGACGAAAAAGTTAAACACGAAAAATCGGTTAACGCAAAGAAATATTCTGGTCTCAAACATCATTATATGTCCTCGTAATATCAACAATTTCCACTTTACAAGGTGTCCAGTGGTAAGAGGCAGTACATTCGAAAGGAGATTCTACATGGTAGTAGAAGCATAAAAGACAAATAACTTTTTAATCATTGTAGAAAATAATATTAACATAACCCAAATGAAACATGAAAACGGAAAAAACCGACAGAAAATAAAAAGATTTCAGTCGCATCTGGGACTCGAACCCTGGACCTCTGCCTATCCGGGGCAACCGCTTTACCAACTTAGCTAATAAGACATGTTCAATTTATGTCATCTTCATCGTTATCATAACCCAAATTCAAGATTTGTAAATATTATTCTCCATTTTTAATCCCATATTATTGGCAGCTATCTTTATAAATATTTTTATTTTCTGTCATTTTTCCGTTTTCATGTTTCATTTGGGTTATGTTGATATTATTTTCTACAATGATTAAATATTAAAATGAGGTTTTTAAATCTCTATAAAAATAATTAATAATTAAAAATTGAACAAATAACCTTGTTTGAAATTCCAAGGTTAAGGTACTTTTCAGAAATTCATCTTTTTTACTTCATGTAGAATCTAGTGGTGGGCGAAGCGGCTCGGTTTAGTGAGCCGGATCCCTAAATCAGCTCTTTGTAGTGTACCGGTTCGGTGATCAGGCTCGATTGAACGACGGTTCGAGTCCCCCCGCACCATGCCCTCTCCCTCGCTCCCTTGGCCCTCCTAAAGACGTCCTTAAGACGCTCTTACATGATACTTTTTTCGTCCAGTTTTCATGTGGATTGTCTTTACAGAGAGCTGATTTAGTGATCCGGCTCACTAAACCGAGCTGCTTCGCCCACAACTAGTAGAATCACCTCCCGAAGTTACTACACTTTACCCCGAACACTTTATATTAATTTTTAACATAAATGATCACCAGCGGAATATCATATTTTCAGATTTGGATATCCATATGTGTATGCACATGCGTGCAGTGTCACGTGTCTTTCCAAATACTTTATTTGGACATAGCCCGAGCTTTATTATAACTGTGTGAGATGATACATTATGATATGCATAAATAAATTAACCATGGATTCAACAAAAAATGTAAATCAAAATAATATACACATATTTATTAAAGACCAAATTTAATATTGACGAATTGTAAATTGTTGGCTATTTATTGATGTTCAAAAGATTTTTTTAGTATTTTTATAAAAGGGTTTTACAAAAAAATGTTACAATGACAGTCATTGACTGGATGAATAAGTCCGGAGCATTTTGACTTGCAATGTAACAGGACTTATCTTATAAAAAATATTAAATTGATACATCTAAGGTGTTTCGTAATCAATTTTTTTTTCATTATAGAATACATTTATCTTATATCATTCTTACTATCAAGAGGAACGGCTGCGCGGCCTGTTTCATACAAAAACTTAATTTTGGATTTGAGGTCAAAATACTCACCTAAACCTAATGATATATATTTTTTTAATTAAAGGTTTAGTAAATATCTAGTAAGTCATGGTGTTTGAAAGAGAGAGTACGAAAACAGTATGCAATATAGTTGTGAATGATGAATACTTGGAGCAGGTTGATGAGTTTGTGTATTTGGGAAGTATGTTTACGAGAGATGGAAAGACTGATAGGGATATTGAAAGAAGGATGAATGCAGGAAACTCCATTAACGGAGGACTGAACGCGGTTGGCGCAAACAAAAAGTTGTCCATGGAAGCGAAGCTAGCAGTCCACAATGGAGTGCTGATACCAACCTTGATGTATGGCAGTGAGGCATGGAACTGGCCGAGGAAGGATGAAAGTAGACTGAATGCTGTAGAAATGAGATCTCTGAGACGAATGTGTGGTAAAACCATGTATGATCGAGTGAAAAATGTTGAGATTCGTAACGAATGCAAGGCTGATGTAAGCGTAGTGAGAAAGATTAAGAAAGGGACGCTTAGATGGTTTGGGCATGTAGAGCGAATGAACGAAAAAGGAGTGTAAGGAGAATATATGACGCGAATGTGAATGGAATAAAAAGCCGGGGACAAGTGAATCATCAAGTGAATCAAATACTCGAGTCGGGCCATGTCAGAAGTCGGAATAACAGAAGAGAATGCATGAGGCGTTGTATGAATGTGAATGAAGCAAGAAGTGTATGCCAAGATCGAGTTGTTTGGCGGTCCGTCCTCTCTGCCTACCCCTGCGGGGAAACGGCGTGATGGTTAGTTAGTTAGTTAGTTAGTTAGTATGTATGAAAAGTATTGTTTTTATTTTTGTTTTATATTATGAAATATAGGTCATTAAAGGAATTGATTTTTCGCGATTTTAGAGGCATCTTTAACAATTATTTTGGCTAACGGTGATTTAAAAAAAAGTTTTACCCCGTCTGCTTTGAAAATATAAAATTAAAAATTAAAAAAACATTAAAATAAGCATTACGGTGGACTCTAAGTTAAATTAAAAACGACCAATTTACATTGGAATACAAATTTGACGTACATAATTTAAAATATCGACCCGAAAAAACCTTCTTTTTTATATTTTTATTTACATAATAATATTTACATAGCAAATATGATAATTTTTTTTAAAAATATGATAAACCCGGAAATAATTTTGCCTCTAAAATTATGAAAATTGATTTTTTTTCAGGGCATATACATCATATTTTATAACAAAATAAATAAAATACTTACTAAAATACTCATACGTACTAGATATTTACTAAACCTTTAATTAAAAATTGTATCATTCAGTTTGGAGTATTTTGGCCTCAAATCCAAAATTAAGTGTATGAACAGGCAGCGCAGCCGTTCCTCTTAAGACCTCAAAAGTCTGTCAAAAACATCAAGGGGAGAAAAAACGCTGTCTAAAACTTATTCTGAACGGTAAAATGGCAAAATAAATATGTTTATCATTCTTTTAGAATATGATACGAATAAGAAAATTATTAATTTTTGTCTTTCAAACTATATCTTGGTAACATTTTGAAATCCCTCTCAATGTTTTTCTCAGCAGAATTACGAGGTCTTAAGGTCAAGGTCAATAAGGTCCAACAGTTTGAGAGACCGTCACATTAGACATCGTCGCAATTCAACAGTCAGTGCCATTTATTAAATGTGACAATGTCAAATGTGACAATGTCAAAGTGACAATGTCAAAGTGACAATGTCAAAGTGACAATGTCAAAGTGACAATGTCAAATGTGCTGGTCAATCAAACAACTGGCCCTTGTTGAAAATTAATTGAAATAGTTTTTTTTCCAACAATTTACAGCGCGTCAATACGTGACAAGTTCCGTCTTTAAATGAAAGTGATACATTGTTATACTGTTGATATTGCACGGGAGCGTGGGCTCAGTTTCCGGGGGCCGGCCAATCAGCGGCCTTGGTCACTCGAGGGTGCGCTACAAAGTCTGTCACCATCGCGTCGGCAATGTGGAGGACTATCGGTCGCACTCGGCTAAAAATCAACAACAAATGTGACGCGGGGGAAAAGTTGGGGAATCTCTGGCTTTCCATACATTCATACCGTCTCTATCTTCTCATGATTCGTGTTCAATGGTTTACGAGACTGATACCAAATCCTAAGATTTATAGTACGGGTCCATACACTAAACACAATCACTGATTATGCTTCAGAACTGATTATAAATTGGGTGTAAGTCAGTGCCCGATGTGAGACTCAAACTCGATCCGTTCAACTGCTAGCCGAGCGTACTACCCATCCGGCTACTGACCACTTCCTATTTATATAAATATATTTACTTTCTTTGTTTTTTTTCAAAAGCATTTCTTTCGAAAGTAGCATATAGCATTTGGTTTACTTGGTTGTGCCAACCTAAACTAGAATAATTTACTTGTATTTACGGTTTTTGTAGAGATCCAAACATTTTATTTATAGTGTAATAATAATTATATATAAAATTTCAATTGATCAATATTAGATTATAATTTTTTTTTAATATTTGCTATTTCTATAACATTGCTCTGCGCCTATATTATTTTACAACCATAAGTCACTTTTTGAAGACTGTGGATTTAGTTGAACCCCAGAATTGAAGATACTTGTCAGTGCAATGTTTATTTGGACATCATGTACTTAATAATGAAATATTTTTTGTATCCAATCTAACGCCATCTATAGTTCCAACATTTCATCATCTTGGTACGCCATCTAATGGCGAAACTTGATAAAATAAATTCATGTTCACTTCACTTTGCATTCTGTATCTCATTCTTAACCCTTTCCATCACATTTCTAACTAATGGTACATTCTATCTGACAAAATTTCATATTCAAAAGATTTTTAAGGTGATACTTGATGTAGCCTTACCAAAGGTATTCAGATCAAGAAATTGTACATCTGAAACTTACAAAACATTAGGAAACAAAACAATTAAGCAAGGAAAACAATGGATGAACAAAGAAACAATAATAATAATAATAATAGGAAGATTTGTCGTGATTCATATCATATTATATAAGCGTTGAATTAACTTATTTTTAATTGTGTGAACCGACATAACTGCAATTTTTTGAAACTGATATTATAATAAAAATTATATTAAAATAACAATTGTTTAACTTTGTGAGCTGTAAAAATTAGCATTGACCTAGAAGTTTCAGACAAAAAGCTGTACAAATTTCATGATGCCAGTCAACTCACCGCTTCAGAATGTTTGTTGTTTCATACAATCACATTGCTAGAATAATAAGTTGATATTGTATTCTTAATGAGCTCATTGGATTTTGTTATTTAGGTTAACACTATATTACTCACAAATAAGATGAGAAATGTTTCTAAAATCATTTTTTTCTACGTTCCTCAATTTTTTAACAATAACCAAACTTTAAGAATCAAAAAATGTTCATATCGTAATATCAGTGTCAAAACTGCGTTATACCATCAAAAACTATTTTTTTTTAAACCTTAATAGATGGATAATTACATACCTTTTGCTCCAGAGTGGGGTACTGATCAAATCGCTCATAATAATTTGGATACTCTGGGTTCGTATAGTCATACGTCCACTCCACGAAGTGATTGGCCAAATCAAACCCTCGGTGGTTGTACGAACAGTACTCGTAATCAATTAGTACGAGCTTGGGTTCGCCGTTGTTCAGCGAACTATCCGAAACGTGGCTGCATACCGAATCATTCGTGTGACATTCGTCTTCCAGGGTGCTCATTGGATCATACTTTGGTTGGTCTTTGGGAGTATGGTTGTTTTCTTTGTGGGACGGGGCCGAGGCATTGCCCGGGACGCTTTCGGTCATCTCGTGGTCGGTGTTCTCTTTGGTGAGGAAAGAGTCTGAGGAGTTTTCTTGGTTGATGGCGGAGTAGTCGATGTTTAAATCGTCATTTGTCTCATCATTCTGCGGAGTGTCTTCTTCACGGAGGAGAATATTTCCTGGAATAAAAATAACATTCAAAACAGAGCACATAGAAGCTACTTCCGATGGATGCTTAGATCTAGCAAAAATAAAATGAATAGACCTCTTCAAAATATGGTCCTGGAGAAGACTGCTCAAGATACCAAGACAGCCAGGCACGCCAATCTATCAATTCTGGAAGATCTAAGCATTTAAAAAAGGCTGCGAACTGTCTACGACCATGCATCCCAAGTTACATTGGACACGTTGCTTACCAAACTGAGAACTCGAAGTTGGAGAGGCTCATGGTCACTGGCAAAATGAAGGACAAGTAAGATTTATTTGAGTATTGTACGAACATACTTCAAGGTTCAAAATCCCTTGAGAATGTGACTAATCCGAATCGGGGGCATAGTGGGCGTTGGCATTCAACGAAATAATGTGGATGCGCCATATGGCGCGTTGACATTCCACAAGTTAAGGTAGAAATTTATAAAAGTAAATAAACAATGATTTGTATTATTTTAGATATGGAGACAGTCCTGGGATATCATTGGGTGTTAAACAATGTCTCCTGGTTCCGCAGTGTTCATTGATATTCTTCAAATAGGAAAAATAGTTTTTGTTTTTAACATACCTTCCTGCAGATCGTTGTGACAGAATACCACTGGAGAATCCACTGTAGATAGATATGCCTTCAGCCATATGACTTCCTTTTCCAGGTTATACTCCTTCAACTTCACTATGCATTTTTCTTCATTTTCATTCTGCGTAAAGAAACATTTTTAATTAAAAATATATAAACAAGGCATTGGAAGAATATCATCAAGCGTAAAAATAACAAAAAAAATAAACAGATACATGTCAATAGCACAAACCTTGGGTTCGTAGGATTCGAGGTGCTGCATGGCAGCCACCAGCCACTTGGCCATCTTCTTCCACAGCCACTGCGGCTCCTTGCACAGCGGCACGTCCATAGAGTGGATGCCCGCCATCTTATCCGCTATCTTCATAGACAGCGCTGGCTCCGATAGCTCCTTGGTCAGCAGGGTTCTCGCCTAAGAAAATGGGAGATGTTAATAGTCGCAGTAAACTCTTCAAGAGTTATGATGAATGGGGGATGCAACTGCAGTGCGCAATCAATCAACAATCTAGAGAAGCTGCCAATATGTGTAAATCCAAGTACCTAAAATGGGAACTTCCCAGTTGAACACTCAAAGTGTTCTTAATGTAAAACATTTTTTTCGAATTGAATGAACAGAATAAATAAATAAATAAAAATAAATATAATTGACTTAAAAAGAATAATAATTATATTATTACTATAGCGAAGTTTTCATGAAAAAATTTCCTAAGAGTAAAACAAATTTAATAATGTTATTATTAAGATCACGTATTTTAGTTTTTATTATTGTGACAGCTGTTTCGGCATTCAAAGCCATTTTCAAAGTGTGCTTAGGCCACACTGCGACAACTTACTTATATGATTTTATTTACCTCACCCATTTCTTAAAATGCTTCATTAATGTTTTCGGTAAACACCAATTTACTCTGATAGTTAATTGTGATAGTTAAAATTCTCTATTCTTTGAAGTGCTTACAGTTGAACTCGGTTTTCCCCGCTTTCAATGATGGCAGATTTTTCTTAATTGTTTTATAATGACGTAAATGCTATTGAGGCCAATGACATTACAAACTTATAGACACGTTATTGTCTAACAAAGTTAACATAAAAGGTGGCACAAGTAACTAACACTCTTACATTTCCAGTAAATTCTTAATTCAAACATTGGTCATGTATGACAAAGATAGACATTCAAATAATAGGTTTGTGTGAACGAAATAGCGATAGAACTGAGTGTAAATACTACATTCTACATCACGGGTGTGAATGAGATATAAGGTGACCTTTTTTTTATACTGGTACATTTATTTGAAAAAATCATATCTGAAAAAAATGTGTAACTTTACAATAATCTGAAAAAAATTATTGTGTGGTTGGCGGATTCTGGATTTTATAAACTGCCCGAATTACTTTTTCCCGGTTTTATGATATTTGGAAGTGTTAACAGATTCTGATTCCACGACAACTGATTTAATGTCGCGAGTGGCCCGCTTTCTGAAAATGCTTGGTCCGATTTTTAGAAATTAATTTAAGAAGATTGACAATAATTATTATTAGACCTTTGAATACAGGTTTAGAATAACGACTAACCAGGACAGACGCCCAAAAATCAGTATTGTACTGCTAAAATCAATATGAATGGTCACCTAAATGAGATGACATTTCGCTTTAGACGAATGCGGAACGTTTGTGTGAGACGACCTTCTGCCAGTAAGTTGTCTTTCTTATATGTATGTGTTGCAACGTTAGCTACCTCACTTTCTCCAGTGGTGTTTAAAATCTTTGTGAAAGAATTGAAATGATTGTATTATTTATAATAGAAAGCTCTACAGTGCGTCTATATTTTTATAACATCATTGATTGAGGCAACAAATTTAAATGTATGCGGTAAATAGGTGAATTATTTTAACGAATTATTTTGTTTAGATTTTGTGACAATAAATTTTTCTTATTTAATTTATTAATGTTTTATTAGGATCATTAGTTTGTTTGTTTATCTCTAGTTGCTCCAGTAAATTTAATCTAAGGCCCTTTCTTTCTATATATCATTATTAACTGAGAGACGTTCTGTGAATTTCGAAAAAGTGTTTTTATTATTATAACATTGTGTATGTTCTTTGAACCTAGTTAACGAAACCATTCCCGTCTGTCCCGATCTAGGTACTAACTTTAACAATGAATAAACTAACTATACAACTTAATTTATCTAACCTACAACTTATCACTAAGACTCATTACTACTGGCAAACAACTAAGACTTATAAATAGTAACTTACAACTAAGGCCGCTCCCTCACGGGTCAGTAAGGAATGAACATAAACCGGGTGCAGTAAGGAAGCATGAGACCGAGAGCGCTTCGTTCCATATATTTCTATTGGTGGCCGTACAAGGGTCGGTGCAGCGGAGGAGCGGTATTGTGTACTTCCATTGCCCGCATTCTTGCTGTACGCGCGTGACTGACCGGTATGAAACTAACACTGTCAATCAACACCGGTACCTGGCAGACTTCTACTGCCTCTCTCCAGTTCCTTTAGCACTCCGAGCCATAGGTTAACACTGGTTTGATGAGTGTTTTATAGAGATACAGTTCTTATTAAGAAATATCTTCGAATGGTAGTTAGGTAATATAATATAAATATCTGTTGATAAGGGTGATTCTACTGTTCATTTATTTAAGATGAGGGTTCGGTATAAGGACAATGTCTGTATTTTGAATCGTTGAAGGCAACATAAACGGAGAAATAGAAACTCACGGCAATGTACTCTTCAATTCTACCCCCAGAGAAGACTCCGTGCAGCTTGGGGCCCAGTCTCCTCTCGGATAAGAGGGTGAATATGACGGAGTCCATGATGATATTGTCCACTCCGCGCTCACTCTGTGTCTGGCCATAGATCCTCACCAACACCTGGAAATTAAGTCATTTTATAGATCGCTATAGTCAAGAAAAGTTTTGGCATTATTTGTTCGGTTTTATTTAGGTAGGTTGGGTAATTTATTGTAAGTAGGGTAGGTTAGAAATACAACAATAAGTGAAGTAGCCAAAGATTGAAGTGGAAATGGACTGCCACAAGGCTATATAATGTGATGATCATCACAGAGGGAGAGCTAATGGAAGTAAAGTAGTTAGGAAAGGTAATGATAAAAGGGATGTGCCACAAGATTCTATAATGTGACCACTAATATTACCTTGCTCGGTTCTTCCATACTGAAAGACAGAGATCTGCCAAGCAGGGCGCCGATTGTGTTCCTCTTCTCCTCGTCGCTGAGGGAACGACTCAGGGGGGTCCCCGGGGCGCCAGTAGGGCTCTGCCCCGTCGGGGGGGCCTTATCCGGCAGAGCTACATAGTACAGGAAGTTGGAGAGGCCGCCGCTGTGGAAATAAAGAAGAAAGATGATTAGATGTGGAAATGGGGTTAGAATCGGAAAGACATCACAATAAAACCGGTTAATGGCTGAGTGGTCCAAAGCGTTAGGTTCCCACTCAGGTGTCCCGGATTCAACCCTCTGCTAGCTAAGTCCTCCATCATTACACAAGCAACATTGTCCGCATGTAATGATGGTAGTAGGTGGAATTCAAATATGGTCAGGTTATTCGTAACCTGTGAATGTATATCAAAAACATTACTTAGTAATTACATGTGTAGATTTATGTGCTCCAGTCATAGAAAGAACGAGCGCAAAAAATGTTAATTTCAGCAAACTATACCTTACTGTGTGGCATTCATTAGATTCATGGGAGGTATCACGTTACATTACACATAGGTTTATGTACATGTGTTCAGATGTATATATAATTGAATGTTAAAAACATAAATTATATATATTTATAAACAAAATGTTTACAACCTTTATACCTTTTTTGGGGGAATGTATGTAGCAAAAAAATTAATTATTTAATAAATAAAAAATAAATATCTGGACAGTGGCGGCTCATGACTTTTTAGTGTGCTAGAGTGCTTAGATTGAAAAATTTGCCATTATTGATGTTGCAGCCTATAATTTTTTTTTTTTCAAAACATTGATTTTTAAATGAAGATTTTTCAGCAAACAATGTTCGTTCGTTTTTTTTAAAAAAGAAAGTTATTTTGGGTTACAACATCAATAATTCTGTTTTTTCAATCTTAACATTCCAGCACACTAAAAAATCACGAGCCGCCACTGTATCTGAATAATGCATGTCTGAATGTGAAGCAGGAGTGAATAAGTAAAATAATACACAAGCTAGATTTTATTATCAAATAAATGTTCAGACTAGTGTACACTTATGCTGCATTTTCTCCCGCCATGCGAGGGATATATCCGTGACACGATGGATATATTGTTCCTGATAAACCTTTTCAATTCCTCTACAAACCCATAAATCTTCCTTCTTATGTAACTTAAGCAACGAGTCACCGCATGAGGCAATCCTGCTGAAGGAAGAAAAGAAAAATGCCCGACATAGGTCAACAATAACATAAAGCGCCCTTGAGGTGATTTTCCCACAAAAACGGCGCTATAGAAGTAATCCAATTATCATGTATATCGAATTTTAAGTATGTGAACTCAGTTACAATGTATCAAAAATTACACACGTTTTCTGAGAAGATATACTATGTAGTAGGATTCGGCAAGTGCAGACCAAAAAACCCGTTTAAGTATTTAATACTTTTATAGGCCAATCAAAATAATTACATTGTGTGGGCACTCAGATTAAAGTAGATCTAAATGCGCCAATTGCAGATATGGGAAATCCACATATGTAATTTAAAAACATAGGTTCCTCTACACATATTTCAACATCGCACATTTCATTTAAATTTTTAATGAGGTTGTTTTATACCTAAAATCACGATTTAAAAAAAAATATATATATATATATATAACCTAGCTAACTGCTTGCGGTTATGAATAGAACAAATCAAAATTGTAAGAAGACAGAAAGACATAAAAATTTAAATAGGCAGTACCAGATGAAAGTTGATACAACCGAAGATGTCTTAAGTTCACTGAAGGAAAAATCGGTTACAAATAGAGAACGTTATGTCCGTATTGGAAAACAAGAATATGGAAGCAGGGGAACTAATAACTCAGTTGTCGAAGAATCTATGGTCGGGAAGGAACATAAAAAAAAATCTCTGGGACTTTTGCCTTAACCTCCATTGTTATTCTCAAAAAAAAACTTAAAACAAAAATACGGAAGAGAAAATACGAAACTTGCCTTTCACATATACACACTACAAAAGAGCGAATCGAGGAATCCCTGGCGATGCTCAGGTTCAATGCAATTTCTACACCAAGGCAAGGCATATCACGCAGATCGCTGAGAAAAACCTACGCTTCAGACTGACGGGATATCTGGGCATTCAGACTGCAGGTCAAAGGCAGCGACATGCTCGTTTCGGCGGACATATAGGAACAAAGTGTGAGATCTTGAGTCCGAAGAGTATGTGTAATGTTCACTATTATATACATCATCACCGAGAGCAAAATTCTACTTGTGCAAATCAAGCTGTATGCAATTTGGTGAGTCATTTTAATCCTACATGACAGGACAAAATGATTAAAGAAAGGAAAATCCAAGAATCATATTTTTGGTATGTACAGGCAAATCATTTTAAAGAGCATACATTTGAATGTATTTGTGCACACCGATAGTTGATAAAATTGGTTTGAAATAGTTTGGAACACCCCCGCTGCAGTCCCCCCAGTCCTACGATACAGTGAGTACACCGTAAACCAAGAATCTCTTTAAAACAATTCCAATGTACTACTTTTCGTTCTGAAAGAGCTAGGCATCCAAAACAAGCCACCAACTTGTCTGTCTACAACGCATCCTGATATGCACGTCACTCGCCAAACTGAGAACTCAAACCTGAAGAAAGTCACTGAAATGGTCACTGGCAAAGCGGAAGGCAGCAGACGCAGGGGAAGATCACTGATGAGTCGAACGGATTAAGCGTCACAGGCCCCTGAAGCATGGACGCTCACGACTCTCCATGCGGTGCAGAACCATGGAGAGTAGAGTATCCTGGTGCATCAGGATAGTTGGACTAAGGGTCTGGATCCTTGCAATGGGGGTAAGACTAAAGAAGTACTACTTTTTAATAACATATCGTTGAAAATCCATCACGGCGTGTGTCACATCAACGCGCATGTCACATCAGCACGCATAATAATAATAAAAGGATTACTTTTAAAGCGCCGTTTTCATGAAAAAATCACCTCAAGGGTGCTTGTATGTCATATTAATATGTACTAATCCTACGCAAGCCTTAAAAAGATAATACATAGATAGTATATTCAATGAATCTCTTGTGAGTGACAACATGAGCTATCTCAGAGGCGCTTCATCGATTCTTAAGTATCTCTCGGAATAAGGATTACAATAATGTTATAAAAAAATACCTCGGATAAATAAATATTAATAATAGAAATCAGTTCTACCAACAACAATAATAATAAATTAGGCACCAAGAAGAGGTAAATAAAGGTAGCAAAATTTATATGAATTAGTCGACAGAAGCATATAGAGTAACACTCTCCCAAAAGGATTCTAGTTTGGAAGATGACAAAGATGGTCGGTTTGGTAAGAGAAGAACAGCATATCGATCATTTGCTTGTTTTGTAAATACTCTGAAAACAAGTAAGAACAGTATATCGATCATTTGCTTGTTTTGAAAATACTCTGAAAACAAGTAAGAACAGTATATCGATCATTTGCTTGCTTTGTAAATACTCTGAAAACAAGTAAGAACAGTATATCGATCATTTGCTTGTTTTGTAAATATTCTGAAAACAAGTAAGAACAGTATATCGATCATTTGCTTGTTTTCTAAATACTCTGAAAACAAGTAAGAACAGTATATCGATCATTTGCTTGTTTTGTAAATATTCTGAAAACAAGTAAGAACAGTATATCGATCATTTGCTTGTTTTCTAAATACTCTGAAAACAAGTAAGAACAGTATATCGATCATTTGCTTGTTTTGTAAATACTCTGAAAACAAGTAAGAACAGCATATCGATCATTTGCTTGTTTTGTAAACACTCTGAAAACAAGTAAGATGAAATCATGTCTCACATTCGTGAAAAATAGTGCCTCGATTTTAGCGCAACAACGAAAGACTTCTCAAAACAACCCATTAGCAGTCTGAAGAAGTGGGTGGTGGCATACCTCTCCCCTCTGAGCTGAAGCGAGGCTATTAACTATAAAAAGCTAAAGTGAACAATTAGTTATTGAGTTTGATTCGAAGACCTTGGGGTTTGATTCGTAACGTTCTATGGAGTACTTAAAACGGAGTAATTAATTGTCATAAAATATAAGATTTAATGAATGCCGTAATGCATGTTTCAATTGAGATTTATTGCATGTGCAATTATATTTTCACAGACATTTGCACTAGTGTATCATTATCTATTAATCTACGAGAATATTGGCTGTTATTAGCCATGGGACGTTAAATATTATTTGTGGTGGTGACTAACAGAAAATCTTCCATTATTGTTATTAACAAACCACAGAAAAGCATAGAGATATTGATATATTTTTTTACGAAATATTAATAAAAAAATAAAAGAAATTACAGAGAAAGGATAGTACATACACATTAATAGCAATGACAGATATGACAAAAATGTATATTAAAAATGCAATGGAGTTGGTTTAAGTCATATTAATAGAAATATATTACTAAATTTACTGATTTTATAATTTTCCTGGAATTACTATGACTAGAAAAATCAAGACAAATAGGCGATATTACTAATTACACACTTAATTGAGGAAATTCTGAGCATGTAGCATGACTAACGAATGACAGTTGGAATTCCAATATCATCAGGTGCGTTTCTAAATATTTTCAGTAAACATCGATTTACTGAGAAATAATTGTGTAAACCAAATTTCTCTTCTAACTTATCTTTCCCTTATATTTTCTTCTGTTTCACAACATTCTCCAATTGGGGATGCCATAGTCCCACTGGATCCAGGCAATGGGGACTCTTATAATATGGTATTGACATTTTTTTTAATAATATTAATGACACACTATTGGAAAAAAACTATCTGTACATTCAACTCACTATATTAATAATTTATTTTGTTTTCGCAGAAAGCAATCACTTTGTGGTTTGACATATTTATTAAATATAACAATGACTTAATTTAAACCACTAATTTATTTTTAAATCCTCATCAACCGGTTTTGCTTATCCCAGGCTTTGTCAAAAAAGTTTTAAAATTTACCATGATGAAGCTTGAGACAAGCGAAACCGGTTGGTGATGATTTAAAAATAAATTTGTGTTTAAAAATTATTGTTTTATATAAACAATTTTTACGTATTTTCGCCCAAATTTAAAATTAAGAATTCAATTGAGTTGATAAATGCAGTTAAAGATTGAACACTAAACTCATTTCAATTAATCTGTTTTCAAATGATCCAACAACTGATTGTAAAGAAATAATTGTAGATATTTTTAATTCTTCTGATTTAGATGATTTAATGGAACTGTCCCACTTGTTCAATATGTGCCTTAATCAAAACTATTTCCAATATAACGATTGTGTCTACATACAAAACGAGGGTTTACCCATGGGAGCTCCAACTAACCCATCATTGGCTGATATTTTTATGGATAATCTAGATTTTTTTTTCTTCTTTTAATTGTAATTCATCACTGTTAAATAATGTTCTTATTTGGAAAAACTATGTAGATGATGTTTTCTGTATTTGGATGGGAACAGAGCGGCAACTTAACAAATTTCTTCAACTTATAAATTCATTCAATAAAAGCATTGAATTTAATTTAGATAGGCAGTAATGCAAGAAATATTTTTTTAGATTTAACACTAACTTCATTAAATCATAGAATCCAATTTAATATTTACCGTAAAGCAACATTCACAGATATTACTATCCATAAAACTTCTAATCATCCGGTATCACATAAACATTCAGCATATCATTCAATGGTTCACCGGTTAGTTAAAATCCAGCAATCATAATTTCGAAATTGAATTAGCAAAAATCAAACAAATAGCTCTAAATAATGGTTACACCACACACTTAGTTGACAAAATTTTAAATTAAAAACTTAAACTCATTTCCACTAATAAATTTTTATTCAATACATCTATCTACAAATAAAAATAGAATTTTAATCAATCTCTTTCAATTGTGTAGAATCTATTATACGGGGTTTGTTAAAAAAAAAAGGTGAATTTTGAATTTTCGCGGGCTGTGTGCATTTGATTATCTAATTTTTTTTTGTTATGTTGGTACACATATGTTTATCATATGTTAGCATTATCAGCCATTTTGGATTAGTGGTTTGTTTTTGACAACTGGAAAGGTTAGTCACGTTTTTGTGTGTTCTTCGATTTTTTACTTTTGAAAAAAATGGATCAAAGAATATGTATTAAATTTTGCGTTAAAAATGGAATAAAGTGCTCCAACGCACTTAAAATGTTGACTGTGGCATTCGGCGAGTCTACTTTGTCTCAAAAAAGTGTTTATAAGTGGTACAAGCGCTTTACAGAAGGCCGAGAAGATGTTAATGACGATGAGCGTCCTGGAGTTGCAACCACGTCAACAAACGAAGAAAACATTGAAACAGTGAAGAAAATGGTTTTGGAAAATCGTCGAATCACTATTAGGGAAGTTGCAGAGGATGTTGGCATATCAATCGGCTCATGCCATGCAATTTTCTCGGATGTTTTGGGCATGAAACGTGTGGCAGCGAAGTTTGTTCCGAAATTGCTAAATTTTGAGCAAAAGCAATGTCGCATTAGTATCGCTCAGGAGTTGTTGAATGACGTCAACGACGATCCAGATTTGCTCAAAAGGGTCATAACTGGTGATGAAACGTGGGTATATGGTTATGAAGTCGAAACCAAGGCCCAATCATCCCAATGGAAGTGGCCAGAAGAGCCAAGACCGAAAAAAGCACGCCAAGTTCGATCAAATGTGAAGGTTTTGCTCACTGTTTTCTTCGATTACAATGGCGTGGTGCATCATGAGTTCTTGCCAACAGGTCGTACGGTTAATAAGGAATACTACATGGAAGTTATGCAACGTTTGCGTGAAGCAATACGGCTCAAACGATCGTAATTGTGGAAAAACAAATCATGGATTTTGCATCACGATAATGCACCAGCTCACACATTAATGCTGTTCGTGATTATTTGGCCAAAAACAACACCGTAATCATGCCTCTACCACCGTATTCACCAGATTTGGCTCCCTGCGACTTTTACCTATTCCCGAAACTGAAGAGACCAATGAAAGGAAAGCGTTTTGCCACAATTGATGAGATAAAGTCAGAATCGAAGAACGAGCTGATGGCCATACCGAAAAGCGCATTCCAGAAGTGCTTCGAGGATTGGAAGAAGCGCTGGCATAAGTGCATTATATCTGAGGGGGATTACTTTGAAGGGGAGAAAATGGATATTGATGAATAAATAAATACTTTTCGAAAAAATTCGAAATTCATCTTTTCTTTTGAACAAACCTCCTATATCAAACTTTTCTGCACTTAGGACAAAAAACTTGCCTGCCCACATTAAACCCACGTTCTAATACCATAGGTAAAATACAAAAAAAAACAGTAAAGATAGGAATCATTAATTAAGACACTCGGGCATTTACAAACTATGTTGCAATGACTGTCCTACGTTCTACATAGGTAAGGCATCCCATAATGTAAATATTAGAATCACGGAACACTTGATGTTTAAATAACAATAATTTTTCAGAGTTCGCCAATCATCTCATTTCAACCGATCATATCCTTAATAAAGATACAGGGGTTCAAATTCTTCACCGTAATAATAAAGGCAAAAAATTAGATAATTTAGAAGCACTGGAAATTAGAAAAACCCTAAATATTAATTCTAGTATATTGAATAATCAAGTAAATTTATCATACAGTCCTCTTGTAGATATTCTTCCAGTGAATCGCTTTGTTCTTCCAGAAAATGGATTGCAACCTTTGGAGCACAAATGTCAGGTGGGAATAATAATAGTTGGATTACTTCTATAGCACCATTTTTGCAGGAAAATCACCTCAAGTGCGCTGGGAATGAGCAATGGAAATGCTGTCCTTGTTCATTGATCCCTTCGGTACTAATGCACAGTCGGGAAACTCGCCAAACAGGTGCCCAACTTTTGTACACGGTTGACATTTGTCGCATGAGAACGGGTCGCTTCTACGACTCGTTCTTGTGTTCAATAGTTCGGCTGTGGAATGATCTGCCGGCCTCTGTGTTTCCTCCCTACTACAACATGGGTCTCTTCAAGACCCAGGTTCACTCCTTCCTATCCTCTAAAATATCCTCCACACAACATCCCTAAAGATGATATAGGCTTTGAGAGAAATTATTTCCCTCAAGTCCTCCTGTAAAAAAAAATATTTTAAAAATTACCCCTTACCCTTTGGTCGGCTCCCACTCCAACACCTAAATATTCATGTATGTCTGTCATTATTTTGTATCTTAGTTTAGTCTTAATATAGTCCTGACGAAGGAAGGGTACTTCTGAAATCGGTCGATTATTATATTATATTGAAGTGGTTCAAAAGAAATTTATGGAATTATATTATAATAATTTATTTGTTTAAACACTTATATACATTGCATTTCATAGTAGTATAAAGATGAACTCATTACCAGATGGCAATTTCATCCAACCAGTCCATTTTTTAATGCAAATAAATGCTGTGAATGTTATAAAAGTGTATACCATAAGAGCCAGTGGAATTTTTTTTCATTATGATTTTTATCTACAAGCATTAAGATTACTGCGATGTTCAAACAAGGAGTTAATAAGAAAATTATCAAATGTAGATAACATCATATAATTTACCATGCCTTCATATTACGAAAACATACAATGTAAGTAAGTACACAAAAGTAATCTTTATGTGACAGAAATGTTTTTCTTAGGATTAGTCACTCAGAACTTGTTTATTCATAGATTACTTGAACAGCTTGGTAAATATATCAGTTATTACATTGTATGAATCTTTGTCATCATCCATTTTTTAATTACTTCTACATAATAATAAAAATGTTTTATTATCTTCTTTTTTTATAGCAAAAATAATGATAACCTCATTGTGATTTTCCATGATGGGGATTTCATTTACATAATATGAAAATAAATTATATTTAATTGATGTGATTGATGAAAAAAATAAATAATTTGTAAGGCGAGTTGTTTTAACCCTTTAGGTGCGACATGTATTTTTTTAAAATGCTGGAGAAGTGTCGATAATCCATGAATATATATATTTTTTATTTTGATTACTTTTATTTTTAGACACATGTTTTCAATAATGTGATGTTATTTTAGAACCGTGGGTAACGCGTAACGAATTTTATGGCTCGAGCTATATATCGTTCTGTGGCACTCAAGTACAATAATGTATCGGAACGATATATCGTTCAGTGGCACCTAAAGGGTTAAGTGCAGTTGAGTGCTTTCGGTGTTAGTCTGTATTTGGTGTTAATATATTTTCTATTTCAGATCTCCCTATGTAAGTAACATACCCAGTATATTATTTGATTTTTAAATTTATTATTATTGTGATTTTTAAAGGAGAGTGGGATTTTGTTTTAGAGTTTAGTATCATAGTATGAGAAGTTTTTATGTCCAAATGTTGTGTTTGTGGTTCCTTATTGTATGTGTTTTTGACTCTGAGATCTAGTGTTTCTAATGTATGTGATTGTTGTTTTTTCTTGTTTTATGTATTTATAAAGGTAAAGTAGTATTGTTTTAGAGTATAATTGTTTTATTGACATAATGTTCAGTTTGTTGAAGATTTCTTCAGTGCTAGTTCTTACAGGGCTTTAAGGATAACTTTCATGATGGCTTTTTGTATTATATTGAGTAAATTAAGAATATTATCATCAGCACTGCCCAAAATTAACTCCAAACGAGATGTAGATTCACCATTTTCCCGCTTGCACCACTAGTTTCCGGACACCATGTACCTTTAGTTTTACTCGTTCACGATAACAACAAAATACAGGTATCGCTCAAGGTTCCTAACTGAAGTGTCAGTAGAACTATGGCATACTTTGTAAAATGATGTCAGGCTTAAGGAAGTGAGGGATAGGAAAGTAGAGGGATGGAAGTATCTGGAACCTATAAAATAGAGCTCAAACTCCGCCACGGAGGTCGTTAAATTATGTCATTATGGCGTTAATCTAGGTAGGGCCACTAGGTGACCTGATCTAAGGAAACAATAAAAATGCTTGCAATAATATTAGTAAATGACTCACGTTTTCAGATTTTAACAAGGATGGGAGGTATAACCGAATAGCATCAACACTTCACGTCAAACAATCACAAAATTTAAGCAATATTATTTGTTAAATAAAAAAAAATTGTTATAAACCACGAATTTATTGTAATTTTAGGACATAGAACAACTAAAGAATAATACAGAGTTATCATGCATATATATATATATATATATATATAGGTACAGAACTATACTTAATTGAAAAGTTTTTATACATTATTGCTTCATTAGCTGCACTTGTCTGAAATCATATTAAATAAAACAAACACTTTGTTATAAATCATGAATTTACTGTATTTTTACGCAAACCGATTTGGCTTAGATCAAGCTTCGTTACGGCAAATATAATAAAAATAAATTCATGGTTTATAACAAAGTATTTGTTTTATTTAATATGGTAAGTATGTTTTCTGTATAAGTACATAATAAGATAAACCCTAGCAAGTAGTATTCGTACAGCGCCCTTGAGGTGATTTTTCACAAAAACGGCGCTATATAAATAGTCCAAGTATTATTATTATTGATGTTAAACCACAAAGTGATTGCTTCTTATGAAAATAACATTATTTGTAGTTTTTTATGTGATTACTGCACAAGAGTTCTAACCGCCCGGAGTCAGTGGGACTATGGCATCTCTAATTGGTGGTATGTTGTGAGGATGAGGGAAGTAGGAAGAAGGAAATTTAAAAAAAATAATAATGATAATTTAAAAATTGAAACGAGAAACTAGGGATTAAACATGGACGCTAAAATCGAGAATTTGTAAAACCCCACAGACAAGGTGTGTAGATATAATCAAAGTATAAAAATACCTGATCCTCCTAAAGTCCAGCTCCTGCGGGGAGACAGTCTTCCAGGCTCCGTGCAGGAAGTCCCGGCAGATCTTAGCCGCTGCCTCGCGCATCTCCACCTCGTTGCAGCACATCGGAAGGTACTGGAACAAGCAAGAAAAATTTATTAGTATAAAAATGGGCAAATCCAAAATATCAGGTATTCAGAAAATCGATTACAATATATTTTTCAGACGCCTCCGATTAACAAATCAGAGTGGCAGCCAAAATTTGAGTACCAGAAAATATGAATGAGTATTAAAATAATAAATTGGTATCAATAATAGTCAAATTCACAATACATTTAAACTTAAATTTCTCTGTAATTAATGATCCAAGTGTAAAATACAGTTAACAAATTAAAACAAAATACTTTGATCCTATAATTAAAATAAATGGCTTAAAAAATCAGTAATTCCGTATGCCAGTTGCAACACTTTTTGTTTGTTTGTTTAATA
Source organism: Halesus radiatus (assembly GCA_022606495.2). Taxonomy (NCBI): domain Eukaryota; kingdom Metazoa; phylum Arthropoda; class Insecta; order Trichoptera; family Limnephilidae; genus Halesus; species Halesus radiatus. The sequence continues at coordinate 215,733 of JAHDVE020004337.1, forward strand.
CATGGCTAAAAGTCATGGTGTTTGAAAGAGAGAGTATGAAAACAGTGTGTAATATAGTTGTGAATGATGAATACTTGGTGCAGGTCGATGAGTATATTTGGGAAGTATGTTTACGAGAGATGGAAAGACTGATAGGGATATTGAAAGAAGGGTGAATGCAGGAAACACCATTAACAGAGGACTGAACACGGTTGGCACTGACAATAATTTGTCTAAAGAAGCGAAGATACTAGTCCACAATGGAGTGCTGATACCAACCCTGAAGTATGGCAGTGAGGCACGAAACTGGCAGATAATTTTTTTATGTAATTTTTAAATCTTTGTTTAAATACTTATTATTAAAAAAATAGGTAAAAAAAACATCAGTTTTTTTTCTTTAGATTTCGCAATAACAATACGTGTGACTAGTGAAGTAACTTGTATGGGAGAGACGAAAAAAACCGAACACATCCGTTAGCTTCGGCTGACCTCGAAATACCTAACGAGATGACGCAGGAACAAACTTGACGTATACTAATGTTTTGTGGGTTTCGGGAATAGCTTTATTTTGTATCTGAACATACGGGATACGGCTTGTTGGGTTCGGGCGATAATACAGCGGCCGTATCACGTACGTTCGTATGGGTAGGGCGGTTAATGTGTAAATTTTTATGTGAGATTTTCTTTACAGTTTTTATGATACCATATTAGACAAAATGTTATGCTGAATGAGTTCTATGAAATAATTCCACGCTTCATTTGAATTGTGAGTACTTAAGTTTTTTCCAGTCAGTACATTGTAGATTGTGTTTAATGATATTCCGGTTGGTTTCTGTTCTTTCTGTTGTTAGTGGTATTTTCTTAATTTTATTTGGTTGTGTAATGGTCGGTTATGGTTGAGTTATACACAACAGTTTGTGTGATTTCTTTTGTTTTACTCATAATATGGCCTATGCAACTTTCAGAGTCGTCCATTTTTGGAGTGGGAACATTTATTAGACTTTCCAGTCCATGGGAGGCTAGCATAGGTCGGTCGGTCGGTCGGTCAGTCAGTTAGTTAATTAGTTAATTACAAACCTCTAAAAGCACTTTTTGGAGGTGGCTAGTTTAGATCTCAATCATCTCACACAAAGTGTTTTATTATAGAATATGCAATACTAAAGTTATAGGAAACACTGTAACTTTGTGCGCATAAGTGAATAAATAAAAAAATCAAATTACTTTATTTTATAACAGTACGTCCAACGGTACCCACACAACCGTGTCTCGTCAGGGCAGATGCAAACTAAATATTATGAGTGCGAGAATCAAACATAATAGGCACTGAAGAGATAAACCTATACAAGTGAGTTCTGGGTGTGTCTAGTGCGCACAAAGTAAGCTCAATTTTCCCTTACTTTGGGTGAAATTGATGAAACTTTTTCAAATATCGAAATTCTCTCTTCAAGAGTTATTTGTATTTCTACAAGAAATCAATTATGATACGCTAATACTGGATTGCAGTACATTAAAGTTGTAACATAATCACTATATGTATTGTCCATCTACGTTTGTTCATTTGAGTCACGTTGCACCGATAATATGAGTACATATATATATATATATAAAAATCAATGTAAGTGTGTTTGTTTGTTTGTCCTTGATGTCCTCGAAAATTACTTTACCAGTTTTGCTGAAAATAGCACAGTTTGTTCTTATTAGTGCAGGGAAGGTTTAGAAAGTAGTTTGAATGAAATCCAATATGTAAAACTGTTTCTATAACGTTTTAAAATTAGTATGAAAAACATTGAACCTGCCATGTTTTATTTAGGTTAGCCCATAGATATAACACTCTGGTTAGCCACAGATTGCATATTCGAAAGAAGGTTTTTTTGGGTAGAATATTTTCAAAATGGAAAACATGAGTAGGTACCTACTTAAGAACTTTGTGATTTAGATATATTTTGAAAAAATAAACGTTTGGAATGAAATAAAATATTCAAATGAATGTTTCTTTATTTGAAAATAGTTACTTTCGCTGTCAAATCAATTATGGCACCCTAATGACAAGCAAGAATTCACAACTTCATAACTTTATTCCAAACAAAAAAATACCCGAGCAAGGGCAGGTGCACATCAGCTAGTATTATCATATTTCAACTACGCATTTGTTGCAAACAATAATCATATAATAGTGGATTTAAAACATATTAAATATAGACTAGAAATTATCATTGACGTTTTATCTTACGTGATCCTTTGTTAGGTCCAACTACTTATAACTTACAAATATAATTTCTTATGACATGTTGTCCATTATGAAAATACATAACTTATGAAGATTTATCATCGAGTTATATTAATGGCTTCAATCCATCAATTGATTGTCTTGATTTATACATATATCAAAGGTCAGAACTCAAAAATACACACTTGTCTGCTAACACAATATGTAGGTAAATTCTATACGGGTGGTTAGGAAAAGGTATTCCAACGTGACTACTGAAGAAGTGTTGCAATGAAATAGCCACCTTTCTAGTTCATTTTTTTAATAAGTCTGTCATAACTCTTAAAAAAAACCATAATTAGAAACTGAAGATCTCTCAAATAACCGACCCATTTCAAATCTTCTATTTATATGTAAAATCGTAGAAAAAATTACTGCTTCACAAATAGTATGTCACTTATATTCAAATAAAGTGTTGACTACCAATCACCCATACAGAAGGTCCCACTCAACAGTAACTGAATTACTGCGCATTTTGTCAGATATAACTCTTGGCATAGAGTCGGGTAAGCTGGCACTCCTTTCAGTCTTAGACATGAGTGCTGCTTTTGACACGATTTTCTTATTACACGATTAGAAGAATCCTTAGGTTTAAACTGTGGCGTAAGGAATTGGCTGATATCGTATTTAAAAAATCATTCACAAGCCGTGAAAGTGGGGGAATACCAAACAAACTATGTAACCCTTTCATCTGGAGTACCCCAGGAGTCCGTTCTGGGCCCACTACTCTTTATCCTCTTCACAAATGATGTCGCTAAAATAATCGAATCATCGTCTTCCGAATCCGTGTTCATCACCGGCGTATCTAAATACTCCCATATTTCAGAGCATCTCAAAAATCTTCACTGGCTCTAATGTCCTGAAAGAATTAAGTTCAAGCTTTGCTGGATGGTATTTAAAGGCATCAACGGGGCGGCTCCGGCTTACCTATGGGAAATGTGCATTCCTGAAAATTCCAATCCACGACAGTCAACTCTTAGATCAGCGACGTCATCAGCCATCAGAAGGTTGAATATCAGCTAAATTCAGTGAGCATGCTTTCGGCGTGTCAGGCCTTAAAGCCTGAAAGAAATTTCCATATGATTTAAGATCGATTAAAGACTCAACAGCATTCAAAGCGAAGCTTAAAACTCATCTCTCCGGAAAGTCATATCCATAAATGGTACAGTTGCAAACTCAATTTATATAGCGAAGCTAGCCGGTTAGTACCTACCTAAAGTCATTTACAGAACAGTTTGAAAGTTTTCATAGGCCGCGGACATTTAAATATGTAACTATAAATATTTGTAAATGTAAATAATTATCACAGAAAATTGTAGTTAAAACCTGAGATGAATTTTTTAGCTTTTATCAGTCATCTTTAAAACCTGTATTTCTGTCCTAAATTAGAAAGAAAATATATTCTAAATACCGACTCTTCTTTTGCCACTTACCTTCTAATATACACAATATCCACAATAAATAAGAATAAAACAGTAAGTGCAATATCATGCAGTGTGCAGTGTTTTCTAATATTGTGTACCGTGCGTGCAAAATTATATCTTTAACTAAAACTTTATAATATAATGTGTTACTCTGGAGTGACCTGCCAGGGAATTATATTTCTGTATCTGTTTGTACATAATAAGATAAACCCTAGTAAATAATTGTTCATTTGTACAGCGCCCTTAAGGTGATTTTTCAGAAATACAGCGCTATACAAATCTTCCAATTATTATTATTATTGGTGGTAAGTACGTGTAACACAATTTAAAAAAAAAAAAAATCTGATATAACGAATAGCAGCCAGAAGGAGCAGATTTAGTCGGTCCCCTCGTGCTCATTATAACCAAGTTTGACTGTATTTTCATTTTATAATACACCCCGCACAGATAATACGGTTGTGCGCTGCATATTCATAGGGTTAACAAGTAAATAATATCAAGATGCTAAACAAAAGTCCTACGCCAGAATGATACTGAAGAATTATAGGAATTGTGAAATATCTAAGCACATGACAAATTAGCAAGGCACTTGGGTATCTTACTCGGTCTTCCTAAGAGTGTGAAAACAAAAACATACTAATTACCAGTGGCGTGCATTCCATAAAGGATGAAACGCTGCGCCTACCTTTGAAAAAATGAATCTAAAAACAATTTGAAAGATTATGAAAAAACAACTGACGAAAAGCGTTTTTTTTTTTAAATAAAATGTTTTATACAATATAATAGTATAAATTTATAGTTATTCCACCTGAAGAAATTGTTCCTGGGTGGCAAAATTCTAATTTGTGGTTACAACCTGACTTGAGCAGCTTTGTCTGTGCTATTGAATTTTTTTTTAGCTTGCTTTATGGGGATCCATACAACAAAAGCACTCTCAAGTTTTCAACAGGTTTGTAGGCGAAAAGTTAATATCTTCGGCAAGTAATTTTTGCAAAAGAAAAGTCGCTATTGTAGTTATGAATAATACTCTCGATGACAATTTTACCGTTTTATTAAGTTGCCCATTTAAAAAAAAACTATCCTGAAAACCTAATCTCACCTATTATAAATGCATATATTTTTAATTTTTAAAATTAATTTAAATTTAAAAAATAATAATTATTGATTAAGTTAGATAGGTTCAGGGTAAGTTTTTAGGGTTTTTTTTTGTACTTGTGTACCGATTCATACGGGTGTTGATTTATCCGGTCACCGAAAAACCAGTTTTTTTTTTCTTTACATTAACTCCACCCAGGAGGCCTTGAGGAAAATAATTTCCCTCGGGGCCTATGGATGCTGTGTGAAGTGTCTATTAAAGGAGAGGAAGGAGTGAACATAGGTCTTGAAGAGACCCATGTTGTAGGAGGGATGAAGCAAAGTCACCGGGAAATCGTTCCACAGCCGGGTTGTTCACCGGGTGGGTCACTCAAGAACAAGTCGTAGAAACGACCCGTTCTCATGTGACAAATGTCAATGGAGTACAAATGTTGGGCATGTTTCCCGACTATTGACCGGTGCCGTAGGGATAAATTACGTTAGTTCATCAGAGCATCTTCCATTGAAATACCATTAGAACAAGGACAGCATTTCCACCTGATGCCTATACTATAGGGCGCACTTGTAATTTGTACAGGGTCAGCAGTTGTGCACTATTAAAGTTTCTACGGACCCTGTACAGTAAGCACAGGTTCTGAGAGCCTACCCTTGGTCAAGGAGCACCGCACGCCACTGCACGTTACATACCTTAATTATATATGCAATTACGAGTAATGTTGTTATCTTATAAAACATGTGCATAGCTCTGTAAGGAATTAAATGAGTCTACACCATTACTCATAGACGACAAGTGTCATTCAAATGGAAGTGTACAGATAGTGTCAATTCAACTACATCTGGCCAAATGGGATATATATTATGTAGATTGGTGATTCCAAGTGTGCACAGCGAGCGCCGAAAGAGGTGTGGGGGCGCCGGGAGACATGCGAGACCGTGGAGGTGTGTTGTAAGCTATACATTCACAAACAACATCACAACACCCAGACCTGACAGCACACAAATAAATAAATTCTGTTCGCACATTTTTGCTTTGCGAGAATCAATCTGGCAATTTTCTGAGACAAATGCATGGACCACTACGCATGCTATTATTTTCTATATCATTTTTACCGCAGAATCAAAAAATTCAGTACGTCCGTCGTTTACACCATGCCCCCAAAATGATGAAGAGCGAATTAGTAACCTTTGCAATATGGTCGAACATGCTGAATTATGTCATGAAGTATGTACGAGGTTTGTTCAAAAGAAAAGGTGAATTTTGAATTTTCGCGGGCTGTGTACATTCAATTATCGATTTCTTTTTTTTGTTATGTTGGTACACATATGTTTATCATATGTTAGCATTATCAGCCATTTTGGATTAGTGGTTTGTTTTTGACAACTGGAAAGGTTAGTCACGTTTTTATGTGTTCTTTGATTTTTTACTTTTGAAAAAAATGGATCAAAGAATATGTATTAAATTTTGCATTAAAAATGGAATAAAGTGCTCCAACGCACTTAAAATGTTGACTGTGGCATTCGGCGAGTCTACTTTGTCTCAAAAAAGTGTTTATAAGTGGTACAAGCGCTTTACAGAAGGCCGAGAAGATGTTAATGACGATGAGTGTCCTGGAGTTATAACCACGTCAACAAACGAAGAAAACATCGAAACAGTGAAGAAAATGGTTTTGGAAAATCGTCGAATCACTATTAGGGAAGTTGCAGAGGATGTTGGCATATCAATCGGCTCATGCCATGCAATTTTCTCGGATGTTTTGGGCATGAAACGTGTGGCAGCGAAGTTTGTTCCGAAATTGCTAAATTTTGAGGAAAAGCAATGTCGCATTAGTATCGCTCAGGAGTTGTTGAATGACGTCAACGACGATCCAGATTTGCTCAAAAGGGCATAACTGGTGATGAAACGTGGGTATATCGTTATGATGTCGAAATCAAGGCCCAATCATCCCAATGGAAGCAGCCAGAAGAGCCAAGATCGCCAAGTTCGATCAAATGTGAAGGTTTTGCTCACTGTTTTCTTCGATTACAATGGCGTGGTGCATCATGAGTTCTTGCCAACAGGTCGTACGGTTAATAAGGAATACTACAAGGAAGTTATGCAACGTTTGCGTGAAGAAATATGACTCAAACGATCGGAATTGTGGAAAAACAAATCATGGATTTTGCATCACGATAATGCACCAGCTCACACATCAATGCTTGTTTGTGATCATTTGGTCAAAAACAACACCGTAATCATGCCTCAACCACAGTATTCACCAGATTTGGCTCCCTGCGACTTTTTCCTATTCCCGAAACTGAAGAGACCAATGATAGGAAAGTGTTTTGCCACAATTGATGAGATAAAGTCAGAATCGAAGAACGAGCTGATGGCCATACCGAAAAGCGCATTCCAGAAATGCTTCGAGGATTGAAAGAAGCGCTGGGATAAGTGCATTATGGGGATTACTTTGAAGAGGAGAAAATGGATCGAAATCGAAAATCCCCTTTTCTTTTGAACAACCCTCGTATAACAATATAATGTCTATGCTATTATTGTCTATATCACTCTTACTGCAGAATTTAAAAAATGCGGTACATCCCTGTATGCCATGCCCCCAAAATTATGAGCAACGAATGATAACAGAATGTTACATCATTAGTAACCTTTGCAATATCATCAGACATGCTGGATTTTATCATGTAATTAAAGTTTGATCACAGATTGTTCTGATGATATTATGTACATAGATGGTATCAGGCGATAGAAACAGAGAGAACATAATGCCAGATATAATGGTCCCAATTCTTTGCTCTTATTTAAATAATGACTCTTTCTATAGGTGTTTATTAAATTACATAGTAGTATGAATTCAGCTTATTGCCAGGTGGAAATTTGTTTAGAATAAAGAAATATAATAATGCAGCAATTGAAGAGGAAACACTGTCATTCAGAATCGGAACATCGCTTGAAACGGCTTAAGCTACATTTTTTTTTACGGTAACTCCACCACACAGGAGACCCCTAAGGAAATAATTTCCCTCAAGGCCTATATCATCTTTGGGGATGCTGTGTGGAGGGTCGTTTAGAGGATAGGAAGGAGTGAACTTGGGTCTTGAAGAGACCCATGTTGTAGGATGGAGGAAACACAGAGGCCGGCAGATCGTTCCACAGCCGAGCTGTTGAACACAGGAATGAGTCGTAAAAGCGACCCGTTCTCATATGACAAATGTCAACTTGTGCAAATGTTGGGCACGTGTTTGGCGTGTTTCCCGAGATGTATACTAAGGAAAGACAAATATACAAAAAATCAATCAAATGAGAGAAGAGTTTGATTGGATTCCAATAAAAAAGAGACTTTTATACAATGTGTTAATTTTTATACATAAAATTCTGAATAACATGAAATAATATGAAATATTATATAAATGCAATTGTTTTTAATAAAAATGTACATAATTATGAAACAGAATGAAAATGGAATTAGATTACAGCATATGAGAAAAATAGAGTCACAGAACTGCTTAAGGTATAGGGGACTGTAAATGTATGATGAGATGCCTGAAAGTCCGAAGAATGAATGTATTTAGAAATAATTGTTATGCTTACTGTAAAAATATAATATTATAAACAATGAAATGTAACCATGTACGTATTAGTTTATATACATAAAATGTAATATGAACTAACTCAATAAATATATATATTTTTTTTAATTTTAAAGGAGTAGTTGGGACTCTTGTGCAGTATTCACATTTTAATAAAAGGGTAATCACAAGAGGTGTGATCCGTACCGATTTCAAAGAAACTGAAGTCACCAATTTATTTGTTTGAAACACACATTATTAAACAATACAATGTAAGAAAGCTTTGACTGCCCAACTGGGAACAAATCCTGTTTTAGGACGGTCAAAATTGACGAGTTTAGTTCATATTAAGTGCCATTATACAAAAATAGAAGGGAAAAAAGCTAGTATTGACATAGTATGGTAATAGATCTAAAAAAAATTATTAATTTGCACATAACCTTTGGGACTACTAGGCCCCGGACAGGCCAATGAAATTGATTATTTTTGTTCAAGAAAAAATTCCATATTTCATTAATTAATTATTTATTTATTTACGCTCATTACAGGCATTTAAAAAAAAAAAAAAATAAAAATATTCCCCGGTTACGAATAATCTGACAATGTTTCTCCTACTACCATCATAGTACGCGGAAGATGTTGCTTGTGTCGTAATGGAGGACATAGCCAGCCGAGGAATTGAACTCACGACGCCTGGGTGAGACCTAAACGCGATACCAACTCAGCCACTGTCCGGACACTGCTTTTACATGGACATTTAAAAATAACATTGAAAAGGTACGTATGTATTATAATAAATAATATAAAAAGAAACAACATAATTTGACAGTTTTATACATAGTTAAATAGTTTCAAATAACCGAACTCTGCTCGATGAAAAAACTTATTTATTATTTCTAGATGTTTGAACAATTTCATAAGTGAAAAAAAAATTGACCTCACTTCAGATACACAGACACGCCTGCAACACATTTTTTTCAGTTTATATCTTCAGTGACTACAGGGTAACAGAAAACCAATCTCTTATTTTATTATTTACACATTTGACGTTCAAAATAAGAGGAAAACTATAGGTAGAGGTAGAGGTAGGGGTAGGGGTAGGGGTAGGGGTAGGGGTAGGGGTAGGGGTAGGGGTAAGAGTAGGGTAGGGGTAGGGGTAAGGGTAGTGGTAGGGGTAGGGGTGAGGGTAGAGGTGAGGGTAGGGTTAGGGGTGAGGGTAGAGGTAGGGATAGGGGTAAGGGTAGGGGTAGAGGAGGGGTTTAGAGGTAGGGGCAACACATCACAACCTCAAAACTTTCCTCCATATCGTTCATAACCTAAGGAAACTCCAGGTACTTCAAATGGTTACTAATAAAATTGATATAAATATTAACATAATGTTAATTTTCACATAGCAACACATATATTATTGCTATTAGAGAATGGGTGGTTATCTACCGACACCTGTATCCTAAGGATGATGCTTTGATGATTAGCTATCAGTTCGATAACTGTCCAATAAATTCTTATCTGATATTAGTTAAACATATATCATCTACTTACTAGATAATCCCAATTTATTAACTTGCTAATAAGGAAACCTGTAAAAATAGACACTGCTAATAACTTACTTCAATAAAAAGACGTACGAAATATTATGCGTTCTTCGACATTGTAATAAAATTGAAAAGACGTATTTCAAAGCCTAATTTTTTTTAAAGTGACACCTCACAAAAGAGACCATTTGGCTGTACTGCCTAAAGAACAGGGACCGGTTAGTGGCTGAGTGGACCATAGTGTCGGATTCCCACACAGGCGTCGCGGGTTCTATCCTTTGCTAGTCCTTAATCACTACACAAAAAGCATTTTCCGCCTATAATGAAGGTAGTACGTACTTTTTTTTTTCAATTAACCCAGCGATTCCCAATGTGGACCATATAGTCCATAAGTGGGTGATTTAAGTTGCTTTTGGGGCGATCAAGAGTTACCTTCTAGTGCGCCGAGTTTGCCCATCGGGTATGTAAAATGTTGAACGCCGGCGTATCCGATGGGCAATGTAAAAAGATACTTTCATTTCATATATAAGTAGTTATTCTGAGGAAAATACTTATAATAGATATATATTTTTTTTATAAATATGTTAACGAATTACCTGGTAAGACGGTACAATTTACAAAAACATAATTTTACCAAAAACAAGTAAGTTATTACGAAGATAGAGTCAGCCGGTGCACCCGGTTTAACCGTCGGCAATACAGAAATATAATGATGCGGGATCTCGGCATTCCAAAGGTTAAAAGTGCTTCAGGGGGCGATTTTACAACATTTTGAATGATAGGCATAATTTGTGCATTTACTTTATTATAAACACTATAGATAATTCAGCACTTTTTTGTTAAACCCTATGGAATGATGTGTTTTTTTTTTTCAAACCCTATGGAATGATGTATACAAAGTATTTTTGTGGATGGTGGTGGTTACAGCAGTATTGCTTTCCTGCGACGATATATAGAAACGCATTGAAGAAAAATATACTTGAAAAGTGGGAAATGGACCCAAAAAGGTTTAATAATGTTTTTTCTATGGTACACTCAACGTTAAAAATGTGTTCCGTAGATATAGTTGTACGCATGTAACCTAAAGGTAATAAATCAATTTACTTAAGGAAAACAGTTTACTAGATTTGACAATTGGCTTCTCCATATATTATTCCACTCTCCGATTAGTTTTCTAACTAACCATCTCGCTGAGGATAGACCGCCAAACAACTCTGTTTCGGCTCACACTCCTTGCTTCATTCACATTCATATGTTGTCTCATATATACTCATCTGTTATTCTGACTTTTGACATGACCCGACTGAAGTAACTTCATACTCTTCACGTGATCGTACCATGTCTTCCGCGGGCGTCCGTGACTTCTTCTACTATTGACTTCAGCATTATATATTCTTTTTAAGGTAAGCGGCCACAGGTCCGCATCGGACGCATCGCATCTAACGAATTTATTAGGCGTAGTGCATGGTAGTACGTACACTATTCGGATTGCAGACGCGATGGCCATTTGCAACTGGATTTTCAACATTAGCATTCGCATTTCCGTAGTAAGCGGACAAACTGTGTGTGCGAGCCAAAATGGAAAATGATGACGATGAACTTATTGAAGTTGCTAACTTGCCGGCAGAAGAAGAGGAAAGACAAAAGCCTGCAAAAGACAGCGCCCTTAAGGTGATTTTTCACAAAAACGGTGCTATATAAATCATCTAATTATTATTATTATTATTATTAAAAAAGAAACTGAAAATGGAGATACATGACATATTCAAAAAAAAAGAGATCACAATACGGAGAATATTATACGCTATTTCCTGATTTGCGACGACATAAAATTCTTCCAGTATTTTCGTATGTCTCATGCCAAATTTACTGCTCTTTTTGACATGACATTCTGCGACCACAGCCCTGGTGAAAGACCACCATTCAGAATTGAAACGTTGCTTGAAATGGCTTTCAACCGTGTTTGGTGACCAGATCTGAATAGCCAGGTATTTACCCACCTTCCTCTTCACTTCTCCTTCCCCTCGCTAATACCTTCAGCCTCACATCATTCCCCAATTGGAGATGCCATAGTCTCACTGGCTCCAGACGGTTGGAAGCAGTTGGGACTCTTGTACGGTATTTATATTAAAAAAAAACATTTATTAAGACAGAATACAATATACAGGGAGGCGATAGGACCCGAAGAAAGACTTGCTGCTCTGCAACTATACAAAGAATTCTAAAATCCATTTGATACGATCCGTCCGATGCGTGCGATGCCGACCTGTGACCGCTTACCTTAACACTTAATTCTTCGTTCATCCGCCCTGTAAACATGAATCATCTAAGCGTACATTTCTTAATCTTAACCATAACGCTTACATCAGCCTTGAATTTCTTCCGGACCTCCTCATTTTTAATTCAAAATGTATAGGTGTATTTATGGTCAAACACATATGTCACAAACACAATCATATTATTAAGCGTTGTGACATACATTGGCGAGGAAATAAAGTTATGGATTTAGTGTGTTACTCGGAAACGCTGATTTTAGTTGTAATAATTACCCCGTGATATGAAAAACGAAAAAAATCCTTACATTGTTAAACCTTCCAAAGCGTTATAAGGAGCTTTCGTAACTAAATTAAAAACTGAAAGAAATAATACACATGATATTACAAACGTACCTTGTATTTGGTGAATAGTGCCTTAAACATCACATCAATTGCATCGTACCAGCACAATAAAACAAAATGAAAACAATTATCCCTCAAACAATTTGACAGTTCGCTGAAAACTAACCTAAAAAAAACTGTCACCACTAATATCTATGAAGTTGGCCGTAAACTAAACTGACAGATGATAAAATAGCGCGTTTTAATATTTATCAAACTGAGATTATTCAGTGCGATCTGATTTCACGAGGAGAAATTAATAAAATCACATCACTGTTTCAACATGATTTGAGAAAGTTTCCAATACGATTCCAATATTGGAGAACGAATTCCAATACAAATAATATTACTGAAACTTTGTAGATTTTTTTGTACGCAAAATATCAATGACTTATAAACTCGTCTGTTTTGAATTTACAATTCACTTTCAATTTTTCAGAGGATTTTATTATGTATTATTATATAAATTGGCAACACGGAACACACGAACGAAAATATTCGCGAAAACATGCGATTTTCAAATCGATATTGTTCCTTTGCTCATGCGCACTTTGAAGAAATGTCCGTGACTAAAATAGGATACTTTGACATTTCGATGTTTATTTGAATCATTTTTGCATGGTTTTATTACTAATTACGTAGGTACCTGGTACCCCCCACCCGTAGACTAATAAAATTATTATTATTATGTAAGATTTTAGTACCAAGGGGTGATTTCCACGGCGGTTTGTTCGAATATAATGAAATAATACATTATTTTGTAAGTTAGGAGCTTTATTCGTACAGATCTACAGTCTAATAACGTCTGTTTACATTCAGTTGTGAATAATTGGTAAAAACATAATGTAAAAAACAAAAATAGAAACTTTCATGACCCGTTGGCAATCTTAGCATGCATAATTAATTAAGTAAATGGCATAGAAAATGTTTTGTTTACAACAATGGCAATTAGTTAAATAACATAGCTTATCTGTGCAGGCAGCCTAAAGAGGAATTAACAAGCGAACGACTGCTTTTTTTAAATCATGTTTTCTGTATAAAAATACAGTAGCGACGTCCCCGACTGCGCAGATAAATTGGTAGATTCGTAAATAAAGTAAGTAAATCGATTTACTTATTTATAAAAAATAAAAACAGTTATCCCGCCCTAACGAAGATAGAGTTATCCCTAACTTGATTTCTAGAAACTGAGAAAAGAGTTCTTTATTGGTTTGAACAGTCATATAAATTTAAAAAATAGCGCCAACAGTTATCGTCAAATTACGTAAATGAGTTCGAGAATATTTTTTATATCTTAAGTCTTGATCAACTCTAATAATATCATAAAACAAAGGAAAATTGAACATCATTGGACACCTTTCTCACATTACTAAATGCACCCTACCCCAATTCTTACGTCCGGATGGGATGGGATGGGTCTTATTTTTTGCATAATACGATAAAAACGTCCCGGAGAGATAGGTAGAGAGTAAAGTGTGTCAGAAACTATAGACCTGCCAGTCAATCATCGTAACGCACAATAACACTAAAAGCCACCGCCACCCTTTCGTATAAAATTACAAAACAAGCATTTCCTACGTCTATCTAGAATAATAATAATTCCGTAGACTCGTAGACTGCCCTACCTACGACTCAGGTTAACCTTGCCAATGAAAATCCATAAAGATTGAGGTTGCACAACCACAACGTATTTTACTACCGATTTAGAAATTCTGCCGTATATAATTTGTTTATGCGAGTTCTAGTTAGCAACTGAAAATGCGCTGCGTTAAAGCTGCTGGTTGCATAATAGCATAGGTATTAAATGTGTTGACAGCCTAAAAATATTCAAGCATTGAGCATACAAAGAATTATTTCAGTGTCGTCTTGATGAGTGGAAACCAAATATTAAATACATTTATTTGTATAAATACATAGATAATCTTTGAATTACATAGTGAACTTCGAGTAAAGCTACTTCATAATATCGGAAAGATCATTGTGGCAAATATCATAGGATGAATGATAACGGATATGACCGGTATTTCAGTTGCTTTTTAAGCTCGGCTTGAGAGATATTTACGTTCGTCAAGTTACTATCGGGTAGGTTTCCAGACAACCCAATCCGACTTGTAACATTCCTGAGTATATTAAAAAACCGGCTGAAAGGTATATAAATACGTAGGTATAGTTACAGATTCCAAGAATGAAACGAATTACAAACGTTTAAAATATCATAAAGCAATAAGTCTAGTTAAAAAAAAACCCAAAGCAAAAAGTCGCTTCTCCATGTCATGTTATAGTGGTGGGCGAAGCGGCTCGGTTTAGTGAGCCGGATCAATAAATCAGCTCTTTGTAGTGTACCGGTTCGGTGATCCGGCTCATTTGAACGACGGTTCGCGTCCCCCCGCACCATGCCCTCTCCATCGCTCCCTTGGCCCTTCTAAAGACGTCCTTAAGACGCTCTTACACGATACTTTTTTAGGACAGTTTTCATGTGGATTGTCTTTACAGAGAGCTGATTTAGTGATCCGGCTCACTAAACCGAGCCGCTTCGCCCACCACTATGACATGTTATTGGCATTTCTGGCATCAAGTAACTTTTTTCAAACAATATGGCAACTTGTTGAATATAACCAAACTGATTCGTTGTATTTAGGAAACGTTTTATTTATTGTAAGGGTTATGGTACCGTCCCTGTCTCACTACAAGAACCTGTGTTAAGAACATGCAAAGTTTATAGTTCAGAATAATAATAATTGAAATTTTACTGGAAATAGTGAAATTATGTAAAAATTAACCCCCATTCATAAAGGGGGAAAAATAATCCCCCCATTCACCTCGATTAAATAAATTTTCCATAGATTGCAAAATCATAATAAAATATATCAATAAAAGTCCGAAGGCATCTGTAATTGTTTGTAGATTTATTTATAGAATTTATCGTAAGTAAAGAAAATACATTTTACGGTTTAAGGCTGGCCGCACATGAACGGTTGGTTTCCTGATTCGGCTTCTGAATCAGAAATTCAGATTCGGAATAGGTGAGCTGATGATTTCGTGTGCAATACATGCAATTTAGTGTGATTTTTACTAACATTTTTTTTCCTACAATAAACGCAAATGACAATAACAGTCAGGTAATATTTCAAAATGCCATCATGCGGTGAGACTTGTGAGCCACAAATGACGCCGTTCTATAAAGAACCTGTAGTTTAGAGACAGTAACTTTAAATGTTTCATCACTTAATCAATATATATTATAAAAAAAGTCCAAAAAAACGTGCAGCCCGCAAAAACTCAGAAACGAATCCCGGTACGATCAAGGGAGTTATATGGTGTGGTAGATCTCTATCCCCCTCCATTCCCATTTTTACCTAAAGGGCGTGCTTTTGGAGATATAAAGGCTGGAAGTTTCGCCCTCTAGAAATATCAAGAATAGTCTTCCGGAAAGTTCTAGAAGGTTCGATAAAGCTGTAGAAAGTTCTGGAAGGAGTGGTGTAGTATGTAGGTGAGTCTAGAAGGTTCTGAATGGTTCGCAAATGCTTTAGAAAATTGTGGAAGGAGAAATTTCTAGAAGCTTTCAGAAAAGAGTGGCGGAATGTGGTGGTGAGTCTAGAAGGTTCTGGAAAGTTCTAAAAGGTTCGATAATCTTAATTTTAATCAATATATATTATAAAAAAAAGTATTCGAGAGTATTCCACAACATTCCAGTATATCCCGGAACATTCTGGAGTGTTGTCCTGAGCGATGCCGGGTACCCCAGCTAGTGATAAATAAGAAACTAAGAAATAAAAATAAAAAACTTCATATTTTTGTTTCTGTCTCGGTTCTGAATTTAAATTCCCGTCCGTTTGCGGTGGCACAAACAAAATGTATGCTAGCACTGCATTCCGAATGTCATCCTTTTTTTTTCTTTCCGTTCGGCTTTCCGAACGCAAGGGCTGGCTTCTGAAACGAACGTCAGGAATTGTTTCCGTCCGGAAAATATAAGAACGTGTGCGACATGTAGAACAAAAAAAACAATTCAGAAACCGAATCAGGAATTAGTACTTGTGCGGCCAGCCTTAACTGAATTCGCTTTTATTTTTCTCGGAAAATATACAATAATGGGGGGGGGGAGAAATATCGTGAGTGATTTAATTAAATACTGCAAGTAGAACACACCTTGACCTTTCGTTTAACCGGGCATTTTTTTGGTGTGTCTTTTTATAAGCCTAGAAAAAAATAAAGTATCAGACATTAAAAAAATGTTTAAAGCGCAAATTCTCCTACTTACGAACCCCTTTTCCGATATTGTCGTATTGATCATTGTGGTAAATTACGTTGTTTAGAATATGACCGTAAAACATTTTAATAATTATGTCTGAGCTTTACAGAATAGAATAAAACACGCATTTTGGTGATGGTTTTTTGCGTAAATCGAAATATGCGGCCGATGTTAAGCGGAACTTTCAGCCTTGTCGCCACCTGCATAAGGAGCGCGTGATTTCGTTGGAATTTTAGCCGGCGGATCGCCTTAACCGAAAAAATAGAAAAGATTCTAATCGAATAATAATAACTAAATTGCTACTTGACGGTAACTTACTACACTGTCATAGAATTGCCACTTATCACCGTACTTGCTACCGGCTATGTGTAGCCACGATACCATTTAGTCCTCCACTGCATAAAAGCAGTTTATTTTTATAATTTTGACTCAGTGCACATGACTCGATATAAACCCACGTCATCATCAAGTAATGACGTCCTATGTATTAAGTAGTTAGGAGAAGTTACCACATTACACTGATAGTAGATTTTATTTTTAGAAAGTTAACATTTATGCACCTTTATAGCTATTTACATAATATCCAGAATATATATATATATACACTTTATACATATACATATACACTTATACATATATACATATACACTTTATATATTTTAAATGAACAGCTAGTAATAATAGTCTTAGCAATAATAGTCTAATAATAATAGTCTTCCCATGTAGCTGAGCCTTGTTCCCATCTAGGCAAAACATTGGCACCGTATGTGAATTGGAGTCTCATCATCCTATTAATGTTTAAATATTTTTATTGAGATTTAAAAACCTCATTTTAATATTTAATCATCGTAGAAAATAATATTAACATAACCTAAATGAAATATGTAAACGGAAAAAATGACAGAAAATAAAAAAGATAAGTTGGTTAAGCGGTTGCCCGGGATAGGCAGAGGTACTGGGTTCGAGTCCCAGATGCGACTGAAATCTTTTTATTTTGTCATTTTTTCAGTTTTTCATTTTTCAATTAGGTTATGTTAATATTATTTTCTACAATTATTAAATTTTCTCAATATCCTCTTCCCATTTCCTTCATCTATTGGTGTTTTCCACTCCCAACAGCTGCATGGCGTAATGTCTCTTAAGGTAGCAGTGTCCCGTTATTAGTCCTACCAGTTCCCTCAGTGAGTTTCTATCCATATTGAGTAGTTGCCTGATTCGTCTGGGGTTTGGCCCGTTCATGAGTACTAGTACCTAAATTAGTTTGTTATTTTTCCTATAACTCTTGTTCTCAGTTTATTAACTTTGTTTTATGTAGTGTTCATAAACTCATAACTACACAAACAAATTATATTGAATGTGTTCACCTGTAATTGGAATTACAGCTACAACCATGTTAAAAATGTTTAGAATAAATTAGAAAATAAAACATTGAAATTGATAGCAGACAAAAATGTTAGAATGGAAGATTACAAAATTTCACTGATTGAAAGGAGGGTCAATTGTTTTGAAAACGAAAATTTTTGGGTTGATTGTCAATCAATTGTAGCAGTATAAAATTCACGGATGGTACGGGTAGGTACTGCAGAGTGCGGAGTCTACGTCATCCCACTGAAACAACGAGGCATTTATCGCGCGATAATTTGGGTATAAATAAAGTTCCCGAAAGGTCAAAAGCCAGACGGAAATATTCACATTTTTCGATTGGAGAGATTTGTTTTCTCAACTGAATTGAATTTTTGGGTTACTCGTGTATTATTTGCTATTATATAACTGTGTGGTTCTACCGCTGAAAACTCCGTTACAATCTGTCTTTCGGCAATGTATGAGTAATTTTTATTTATTTAATCTATATTATACAAAAAATCAATGGAAGTTTGTTTGTTTGTCCTCGATGTTCTCGAAAATTTCTCTACCGGTTTCGCTGAAAATAGAACAGTTTGTTTTATTAGTGCCGGGAAGGTTTAGAAAGTAGTTTTAATGAAATCCAATATGTAAAACTGTTGCTAAAAAGTTTTAAAATTAGTATGAAAAACATTAAACCCGCCATGTTTTATTTAGGTTAGCCCATAGATATAACACTCTGGTTTGCCACAGATTTCATATTCAAAAGAAGAAGGTTTTTTTGGGTAGAATATTTTCAAAATGGAAAACACGAGTAGGTACCTACTTAAGAACTTTACGATTTAGATATATTTTGAAAAAATAAACGTTTGGAATGAAATAATATATTCAAATGAATGTTTCTTGATTTGGAGGTAGTTACTTTCGCTGTCAAATCAATTATGGCACCCTAATGACAAGCAAGAATTCACAACTTCATAGCTTTATTCCAAAAAAAAAAATCCCGAGCAAGGCCGGGTACACATCGGGTATCAGCTAGTTACATATATATAAATATTTGTTATTGGTGCTGACGTATTCTGCCGTGGTAAGTAAAAACACAGTATCTTCCTTAGGAGTCTCAAGGACTGTGTTTTTACCTACGACGGCAGTATTACCCATCTCACTAGATGTGAAACGCCTGGGTTGATATGGCAATTTAAAAGAGTGGTTGGTCAGCTAGGTTATTGTACATATATTATGAATATGACAATAGATTACAATTTGATTTTTTTTACAACAATAAATCAATGTAAAGACATAAAGGATTGAAAAGAAAATTTAGAAGCAGTTGAATTTCAGTTAAACAAGATGACATGCGAGTACAAGAACAAAATAATAGCAATACAAACAAATGAGAATTAATTTTGCTATAATGATTTGCAATAATTTGCAAACATGTATGGACCTTTTACAAAAAGACTACATTGAACTTTTAAAATGGTCTCGTGACTCTGGATTAATTATAAATGCAAAAAAAAACTAAATTGATGCACATAAGATCCCCCAATGCAAAAGCATATATTACACCTGAAATAAAAACACATACTTCAGATTGTTTACACGATGACATTCCTGCATCGTGTACATGTGAAAATGTTGAACTTGTGAAAGAGTATGTTTATTTAGGTGTCATTACTAACTGTTTTTTAAGTGGGATTTACAAATTAATAAGATTTGTGTACGGCTAAGATCAATTGATAGTAGATTATTTAAATTAAAATTCTTTGTTCCAATCTGAACAATTCGAATAATTTATTTATCATTAGCGGAATCTGTTATACGGTATGGAATTACAGCCCGGGGACGTTCCTGTAAAACAAACAGTAATCATGTTCAATCAATACAAATTGGTTAAATTATTAGCTCATAAAAGTTTATACGAACAAAGGCATAATATTCCATACTTTTATCGGAGTCTCAAAATTCTTTCAGTAGGAGCAATTCTGTGGTACAAAATTATATTTCAGCACATTAATAACCCTATGTATAATACAAATAGACTAGAGCACACTTACAATACTCGTTTCAATTTTAATGAAGGATTAGTGGTTCCCAAGCATACAAACAAATATGGACAAAGAACGGTAGATCACATGATTCCTAGCTGTTTAAATATGTTACCCGCTGAAATAAAGAAATGTATTATAACTAAACGGTTAATATATATACTGAAAACTTGGCCAGCTAAAAGAAACTATTTGTATTAGATAATTAGGAAATATTATTTAATGTAGGATTTATTGTTGTCGTTTATGTTTTTATTTTATTCATTTTTTTATTATTTTTTGTAGAAATATTGATAAATATGTATGCTTTCAGTTTGTTACATATGATTTTATATTATATATATATATATTGTAACTTTAACTGTAAATTAAGGATAGGAAGTTTTGAAAAACAAGCTCCCGTTAGACAAACTACAAAAAAGTAGTTTATCGGGAATTTTACATTTTTTTGTAAAATGTCTTTAATTAATAAAAAAAGAAAGAAGAATACGCATATATATGCATATAGTACACACTCGTATGTGTATTTATGTGTACAAAAGTACACGGAAATACTCGTGATAGACAGGTTTATTGGAGGTGATTAGTGATCTTACTCATGAAGAAACTTTTGGTTTTCGTATTTCGTATATCACTTGGCAGGGAATTGAGTAATTTTCGTTCGTTTAGATCTTTGGGAGAAATAGGGAGTGATTGCAACAGATCCATCGGATCGACGGTATACATATCTCTAAATCAAAAAGTACCAAATCAGTAAATAGGCCTGAATATCGATAGCTAAGAAGGTAGTTTAATAGCCGGGTTTAGTGACCAGATTTGAATACCCTAATACTTCCCAACCTTTCCCTATCACCTTCCCCTTCCCACTCCCTTCAGCCTCATAATATACCCCAATTGGGGATACCATAGTCCCACTCTCTCAGATCAGTTGGAACTCTTATGTGGCATTCATATTATAAAAATAAATAAATATCCATAAACCATTATTTCGAGAAAAAACGACGTAAAAAAATTGAATCTAACAAAAAAAATAATTTAATGAGATGCCATATTTTTAAACTTACAAATTTGGGTTCTCCTTCGAAAAAAAAAATGGATATACAATGTCTTTGCTATAAGCCACCGTTATGTAAATACTTCCTGAAATCCACTTAACCTTTATTATGCCCTTCCAAATCCCAATTAATTAGGGATGCCACTGTCCTGAGGAAGTACGACCATCGTGTAATGTCACAAAAAACATCTATCACACATTTTTAGAAATTATAAATACATTTTTTTTAATGGACGCCCAAGCAGCTGCCCGACTCCATACGCCACTGCATAGTGCCTCTGTAAACATTATGCAATCTAAGTATATATATATATTATTTAAATCGTTGTAGTTACAATTTTATATGTGACATTAGTCCATTGTTAACTTAAGGCGATTTGAAACGGAGCTCTAGAAACTTCCTAGCATCAGATGGCGCTGATGACAAGACTTTACAATAAAACTCTTTTAGCACGTTATGCGTTTAAAATCTAGTTTATGAAATCAAAACATAATCCTACTATATCACCTTCTACGATTATTCCAAAGTCACCACCGCATACAAGTGGCGTACATTATTTTTTTACTGAGGGTAAGATGTAATCTTTTTATTAAGGTTATTTTCTTACAATTGTATTTTATATGAGTATTACAAAACGGAGTATATTCAGTTTGGTCCCATTTTTGCATAATTATTTGATTACAATGTAAATAAAAATATTATCAGTAGTTTTTATTAACTAAGTTTGATAGCAAGAACAAGAAAACCGAACCAAAAGCTGTTTCCTCGTCAAAATAATAAAATAAAATGGTTATAAGACAACATATAAGAGGAATAAAAAAGCGTTATGGGCATTCGAAACATGATTATAAAGCTACGCTTTCACAGATGGCGTTAATTTAAATTTGAAAAAAAAACACTGATTGCGTGTAATGCTTTTAAATGTTGAGACGAATTGTTTGTTTGCGGTTGTAGATACGGAATATGTAATGGATTAAATTGTTATTGTAAGTTTTTAAAGCTCAATTCCTCCAAGAAACTTATAAAAATACCGTATGTGTTATTGTTACAATAAAATATTGTATTTTTATAAAGTTCCTGGTGCAGTTGAGCTTTATACCTACAATAACAATTTATTCCATTACATATTCTGTGTGTACAACCGCCAACAAACAATAAAATTCATATCAATATTTAAAAGCATTACGTGCTAAAAGGGCCATCTTTGTGTTGCCATTTAAAACCTTTTATACGACGTAGCGCTCTCAATTTTTGTCTACTTTTAAATGTCAGACTGTAAATTCATTTTTCTCGGTGATCGCCCATTTAATTTAGCTTTCATAACATGCACGCCACTGTGGCATAGTTAGGGAAATGATCAAAGAGTATGGATATTATGGAGATTATACTTGGATAACATGGCAGTCACGCCATGGGATTTGACCTTTGTGTTGCAAAATAAATATGCAAGGTGGAAACCGCAGGAGTAATTTGCGAAAAACCGCCTTCGACAATAACAGGCAGACCTTGGACGTAAACATATTCATACGTCTTGTTTACCGAGATGTCTACAGGTAACATTTAGATAATATTATTTTATTTTTTTATTAACTTTACAAAATATAAGATAAAAAAAGTCCCGATTAAGTAAACGGGTGTGTTTGTCATTCAAACCCCTATAATAAATTTACAGTATATGTATCTATAAAAAATACGAAAAACATAAATAACAGCAATAAATCGTACATAAAATAATATTACCTAATTGTCTAATATAAACAGTTTCTTTCAGCTAGCCAAGTCTTCAATATATTTATTAACTGTTTTATTTTAAGTTTCTTTTATTATTATTTCAGCAGGAAGCATATTTAAACAGCTGGGAATCTTGCAATCTAACATTCTATGTCCATATTCGTCAGTACACTGAGGAACCACTAATCCTTCATTAAAATTGAGACGAGTATTGTAAGTGTGCTCTAGTCTGTTTGTATTATATATAGAGTTATTAATGTGCCGAAATATAATTTTGTACCACAGAATTGCTCTTACTGAGACTCTGATAAAAGTATATTAGTTTTTTTTTAAATGAATACCGGACAAGAGTTCCAACTGCTCCCAACCGTCTGGAGCCAGTGAGACGATGGCAACCCCAATTGGGGGATGTTGTGAGGCTGAAGGTATTGGGGAGGGGAAGGAGAAGGGGAAGAGGTAGGTGGGAAAATACCTGGCTATTCAGATCTGGTCACCAAACACGGCTAAAAGCCATTTCAAGCAACGTTTCAATTCTGAATGGTGGTCTTTCACCAGGGCGATACTGAGAGTATCTTCCACTGTGGAAGTTGCGGAAATATACTATTATTTTTAAATTAATTAATTGTGAAATAGGACAAATTAATCAAATAAAATTTACTTGCCCACTTGTGGATTTGAACCCGCGACCTTCGGATTCGTAGTCGAGAGCCTTACCCCTCGAACCATGGAGACCGTCAACAGCTACATTTAAACTTATAGTGAAAGAATGTCACGAAGGGGCAACTGCGGTCCAAGGGCATATTTTGATCTTCGATTTATTATTTTTGTTTTTCTAATCCTCGATTTGATCGTCAGTCTAATGTGACGGTGGTTGAAACTAACCCTATGTTGAAATTCACTAGAAATGTTTTAAATAAAGTAGACAAAAATGGAGGCCACTGCGATCATTTTAAATGGCAACAAAGTTGGTAGGCTTGACTTTAGGAAAGGACGACTGATGGTCGAACCTTTCGACGAGGTGGCTTCAGTTAGTATCGGGCAAACCAGTCGTGTGGAAGGCCCTTAAGATGTTTGAAAGGAAAAATTATGAAACTAAGTGAATATTTTTCACATCAATATCAAACAGACATTTGTTGAAATTCCTGAAAGCACTGATTTCCTTATTTTGCAGTGTGAACTTTCCTTATAATGTGACTACATTATATTCTAAGGAAATTTAATATTCGAACTTGCTGTAATTTCTTAACACTTCGTAGCGAGAAAATTGCATGGAAAAGATTTTTTTGCATTTTTTTTATGAATATATATAAAAAAAAATAAGCAATTTTTAGATGTTATATAAAAAAAAAATTTAAAAAAACATGTTGAAGAAGAGCGCAATTCTTTAATTTAAAAAAGACCTTGAGAAAAATTGAGTTATATATGTAATCTTTCCCATCCAGTCAACAT
Source organism: Halesus radiatus (assembly GCA_022606495.2). NCBI lineage: Eukaryota > Metazoa > Arthropoda > Insecta > Trichoptera > Limnephilidae > Halesus > Halesus radiatus. Next base: position 240,126 of record JAHDVE020004337.1, read on the forward strand.
GGCAGATTCGGAAGTCAAACATAACCTCACATCTGAATAAAAAATATATTTGGTTTTAAAATCGGTGTTACTCGGTGTCGCCGTGGTAATGAAAATAATTGTTAATTCCATTTTATTAAATTTCCAGATAATTTTGACACACTGTAACTGCGTGGATCAAATCTATGGTCCTGCCGCTGTGAGCTTCATTTGAACTTCTCTTTCTATTACATACGTCGTTTATGAGAAAGAGGGAGTGGTTACAATGCTTTTATCACCTGTTTCGCGTGGCAGACGATCAATAATTCCAGGTGTTATCTTTTTAACAACTGCAATTTAAATTATCAGCAAATCTCTCTTTCTTCTACCATATTTATTATACCCGATAATAGGGGTGTTAAATTTATATTACAGCCGTAACTATTTTTGTCTGAGTTTTTATTACCTAATTTATTTATCATTTCACGTCTAATTTATGTCTGAATCCAACACATTTATTAATATCATTGCTTAATAAGTTATCTATCAGAATTTGTAAGTCACGCCTGACGTGGGTACGTCTGAATTCATTTATTACCAAATTACTAATTATTATTGCGTTTTAAGGAATTTATTAATATTATAGTAACGCTTAATTTATGCCTCAATCTAATTATGTGTTTTTACCAGATTAAACTAGTGTCACCCCACGTGCAGCTGTATTAATTTTATCGAAATCTTACGATACTATCGATTAGGTTGGGTTAGGAACAGTGCATCATCAAAATCGCGGTGTTTAATCCCAGGGTGGGATTTGGCCTCCTCGTATTTTGTGTCCTGTCATCTCTGTCATTATCTTAACATGTCCAGCCCATCGCAGTTATTGGAGCATTTCGATATAGCCAAGAAAAAATTCGCAGTATTATTTTCGATCGTATTTTGCTGTAAGTCACGTACCATACATTAGATACGTACTAAGGGACTAAGGTGGCTTCCATCGATTAAAATATGTTTTTCCTAATTGTTGGTACCTTATGGCGTTATAAAATAATCTTATAAACAATGGTGGTTTTCTCTAACATGGCATTGTGCAGCGAACTAACATAAACACGCACCATATTTACACGCAAAATAAGGGGGGCGAGCTTATGCAGGTTACCGTAATTTGATTTGCGAATAAATGCATCCCGACAGTCTACAGGCAACTCGCATTGCACTACAAAGTTTTAGTATTTACTCTTTAAAAAGCAAATCTGCTAATGATCAACTCGTCCTTTTTACAATTATGCGAAATTGTGTCAAATCTCCTTCTTTTCGTAGTTGTGATAACAGATTCCAAACGGCCAATAAGTAAAACAGCAAATAAGAAAAGGGTTCGGCTTCTTTACAAAATCCGAATATTTTGTTGGAGTGTTTAGTTTGACTTTTTTTACAAATGTTTTAAATTTGTTTACCACAGTCAAAATCACAAAGAAATGTAGACGGCAGCTCTTTAGCCGATCACTGAAATTGTTAATGTATCATAAAATTTAATAAGTAAAATACAGGAAAAAAACGCTTATCGGTGGAATTTAATGAGATATGGTAGTTTTGATTATCCTCTTTACCACTTCTATTTTACAAGGTTAAATGCGCAGAGAACCATAATTGTTGTTTTATTCCTTAAAATCTTCGAATGATCGCTCGCCGCCAGTCAATACACGAATGATGATGTCATGTATTCGAGAAATGCGTGAACCTGCCTGGTGCTAATTTTATGTTATCACGTGGTTGCTTCCAGCCGCCGAAATGGTAAGCAAATTTGACTATTATGGCTCTATTCATTCGGACGTCAGTGTACCTACCACAATTTACCACACTTTCAACAGCGCGCCATTCAAATTCGGTGCTAAAAAATCAAGCCGTCCGTATAGGTAATGCTACCAGAGAGCGAGTTAGAAATGAATTCTATATGTGCGTTTAGAATGCAGCGTCTATGGGGCTTCCCGTCCGAAGAAATAGTTTATAAACTGTCCTTCTCGTGGCGCTTCGGTGGGAAAGCGTGCCTAGCGTGTAATATACTAGGAATATACTAGGCGAATATTTTACAAGAATCAACAGAATTTTTTCTGTGATTATCGTATTTTAAGTGGTTATTAATTACTGAAGATGATTCTTTTTTATATGAAAAAAAAAAATTTAAAGTTAAATTGTGATATTCGTATTTAAAACTATTTTTTGTAACCTACGATATTACATTATTCACTAGCCACAGATGTTTTAATGAATCGCCGAATTGTTTCTTGTTGCTAGGTCGCTAATTTTTGGTGGAGTGATATGATGAAATTCCTTTAGATGTAGGAAAAAAATAATACCTATGGAAGAGGAAAATAGTATTTTATTAATTATGTAGAAGGATTTTTTTTTCTTAATTTTTTATTCTCCGATTGAACTCCCAGTGAGACAGGCCGCAAATCGCTACTGCTTATAACATATTTATATTGTTGCTTCCATCATAATGCATACTTAAGGGGGAGAGGGACGTCGGAGAGTTATTATTTATTAATTCAAAATAATGATAGTATTATTACGCCATACGATAAACATAATGTTTTGAAATAGAAAAATATTTTATAAATTTACATAGGCTTAGCATTTATCAAAATCTAATCAGAAATATTACTTTTTTCTGACGTCCCATTGTATGTTTTGCAAAATATTTAAAATATAAATATGATTTTTAAAGTGGAGAAAAGTATGTTTAATCATTTATCGGTTAACTGAAACTGTTTTTTTTTTAACATTGTTTTTTTTTTTGGAATGCGTATTACAAATTTTTGGTTGCGTTTATTTATAAAAACGCAACGACAAATAGTTAGACATACTTTTCTCAACTTTAAAAATCATATTCGTATTTTTAATATTTTGTAAAACATACAATGGAACGGTCAGAAAAAGTTATATTTCTGATTAGATTTTGATAAATGCTAAGCCTATGTAAATTTATAAAATATTTAATAAATATCTTTCTATTTAAGAACATTATGTATAGCGTATTGCGTAATAATACTATCATTATTTTGAATTAATAAATAATAACTCTCCGACGTCCCTCTCGCCCTTAATCTAAAAGCTATGTAAAACTATCATCAATATCAAGAAACGAACTCAAATATTAAAAAAAATACGCAACCGAATTCAGATACCTAAATGCCAAACAATAAATAAGATTATAAATTTACCTATTAAGCTCAATGTCATGTCATCTTATTTTGATTAAATCAAAAACACGCTATCGTGTTATAGGTACAATTCAAAGCTATCGTAAGATCTTACCATGAATGAAAAAATACAAACAAGTTACGTGAAATATTTTCTTTTTATAGAGACTTATCAAAAACGTAAACATGGAGCATCTATCTACCTTCTTCTATATATAATATATGTATAAGAATAATGTCTGTTTTGAAGGTCAAATGTGCAAAATTTCATCAAGCTTGGAATAAAACTGTAGATTTGTATACAAAACAAACACCGCCCGCCGGGGACAATCTTTATATAATACTAGCTGTTATTTACCCGGCCTTGCTCGGGTTTATATAAAGTTATGATGTTGTGAATTCTCGCTTGTCATTAGGGTGCCATAATTGATTTGACAGCGGAAGTAACTACACCTCCTAATAAAGAAACATTCATTCGAATATTTTATTTCATTCCAAACGTTTATTTTTTCAAAATATATCTAAATCATAAAGTTCTTAAGTAGGTACCTACTCGTGTTTTACATTTTGAAAATATTCTACCCAAAAAAACCTTCTTGTTTTGATTATGCAATCTGTGGCTAACCAGAGTGTTATATCTATGGGCTGACCTAAATAAAACATGGCTTGTTCAATGTTTTTCATACTAATTTAAAAATGTTATAGCAACAGTTTTACATATTGTATTTCATTCAAACTGCTTTCTAAACCTTCCAGGCACTAAGAAAAACAAACTACGCTATTTTCAGCGAAATCGGTTCAGTGATTTTCGAGAACATCGGGGACAAACAAACTTACATTGATTTATATACGAGTATATATATAAGAATAATATATAGAAGAAGAAGATAAAGTAATCTAGAGTTATTAATCCCTTGGAACTAATCTAGTACGTCATATGATATAATAGATTTTTAGCTAATATTAAAAAATATATTTAAAAAGAACACGATTGTCATTTTTAACGGCTTTACTAGCGGTCAAATTCACGTAAACCTATGTATAAATCGCCGAAAAATCTAAAAAGTAGCTTTGTGCAATATGTTAGGGTCGCAAAGCATACACTTTTCTACCGATTTCCATGTTCTAATTTCTAGTTTTATCCACTAAATACAATGATTTTAATGGACATCTTAGCCGAGTAAATTAGGTTATTATTACCATTTTTTTAAATTATTTTTGTGTTCTTTTTTAGCTACGCAATTTATTGTATCAAGTAGGTAAGTACAGATTTTTTTTAAATGCATCGAGCTCAGCTAAGGATGTTTTGAAAACATTTTCAGAACTGTATGGAATAATAATACGAGTGCATATTATTAAAAGGCGATTGTTATCGCATATACGCAACTTTAAGAAAAAACATCAAACATAGCTGGATAACAACGATTGGTTGAAGGCGTAAACAATAGAGTTTTTTTATATTTTGAAAATACACGTATTAAGTAATCCAAGATTTCCACCTACGTCTCATAAATTGAAGCATTATATTAATTTCTAAAACTACTATGTTTTCGAGATACGTGGGGACTCTTCTGATACTGAAATACAGCTTGAGGTTGATAATATATGAGCGGTAAAAAGAGAAAGTAGAGAGGCCATTTTTTTTGTTATTCAGCTGTCAACATATTTTCATTTGGGTTTGTTCAAAGTTAATTGATTTGATTTTTATAAAATAGAGCGATACAGGCGAGAAAATCTTCGAAAGGTGATGCACGAAGCATTATTCTCAAGGCTTTTTCATTTTTAACGGATTATAAAAATCCCTGATAATTCCAGTAGGTAATTAGAACGAGTTTCTGCCAGTGGGAAGATGTATTGTCAGCTTTTGGGTAACTAACTACCTGTTATTTTTAATTGCTTACTGTATTTTAAAACTTATACTAATCTGCCATGAATAAATTTATGCGTATTTATGTTTGCGTTAGTGTATTTTTAAACTCAAAAATAAATTAGAATATTCAGATAATAACTATTTGGCCCAATATGCCTAAGTTCTGGGATTTATTTTGCACTGGTATCTCCAATCTACAGTGCCCATGTCTAGGGAAAAATTTCTAGATCTATGCAGAAATGGAGAGAAAGGGAGTTTTTTTTTACAAATTTAGATAGAAATCTGTATCGACGAATCGATTGATTGTTTTAAAACCCTTTTGTACAAAATTCTGAGCAATGGTTATCAAAAATCCCCAAAAAGCGAAAAATTCAAAGATTTCAGTAGTTTTGTTCAATTTTATGTGGTTTGTTTTGCACCCTCCCCAATTTATTTATTTTTGATTTTATGGATTCTTTCGTAATCCTCTACCTAGCTGGGGCTTATGCAGATACCCCTCATGTTTTAACTAACTAACTAGTACTGCGGCACTTTGGCCTTATTACTATCACCATCTGATGGTTTTATTTAATTGACTGAATTTATTATTATTACATTTCATGAGTTTTTAGGGAAAATATCGTAACTGGAGACCCTCCCCAATATTATCATTTTCAACAATATATCGCGACTGTCTTAAATCTAGGGAGTTTCTCACATTTTTTGGGCATTTCTAGAGATTTTTGGGGAATTTTCTAGGGAGTCACTATTTCTTGATATGGCAACGCTTGGAGTGGCGACGTCATCAACATCTTAACCGTTAGAGTGCGGCCCAGCGTCATCGCGCTGTAAGCTTTAGATACGTAAATTGGGACGCAGCGCTATAGCGCTGCAATTTTCAGTGGGCTTTTTGTCGTCGTCGGAAAAGCACGTGCTCAATTTGAGCGTGGTATATAGCGGTTGCCACGTGTCTTGATAACTGTATTTATTGTTAATCCTGTTTAAATAAATACACGCTAAAGTGAATCGATATTTTTCACCATGTCGGAAGTTAGTTCTATTGCGGATAATCGTATTGTATCAAATGACAGCGGCACTACGGACGACGAGACCTTTGTTCCCATAAACGAATGTGTGCATCCAATCTCATATGTATATGCGCTCGCTGTAAAAAGGGACTACATGGATTTGGCGCGGGAAAACACAATTGTGAAGTGAAATAATCCTATATTTTTGTATTTTTTAATATTTTTTGTAGTTGTAAATGTGTATTTTTTTAATTAATTAATAAGTAGAACTATAATATTCATAAAATTTCATTCTTCACTTGTATAATTTCAAAAAAAAAACATTAAAATTGATTGATATTTGTCCAAGTTATTCCATTTTTATTGAATACCATACTTTTTATATTTAAAAATACAGAATACCTATAGCAATTTATATCCATACTTGCAAAGTAAGCATAGCACTAAAACGGTTAAACCATATTAGACTGTATAGACGCGTTTCTTTAATTTTGACTGACCCGTAAGACTAAACGCATTTGATATTTCTGACATACAAAAAATGTATGTCAAATCAGACAAAAAAAATTGTTTTCTACTAGCACTACTAAGAATCGGTCTAATCTGTTTATAACCACATGTGGAAGCGTTTTTTTTTTAACAAAACAACATGGAGATGTGTTATGCTTCTGTAGTAGTTAGGTACTACAGAGTTTCTACGCGCCTTTTCCTTATTGAATTTAACATCGAAAAATATGCAACAAACAATATGGCGTCTCGCCTTACTTTTAATAATTAAAATTGAATTTCAAAGTTCAATAGCTCATTAACGAAATTATGTTAGGAGCTGTAAATCATTACGTTGACTTGGAAAATCCATGCAGAAAAAACTGTGCAAGTTTTATAACACCAGAGCTGAATCGAATAAGTTCGAGAGCTTTTAGTGGGTAATGCAAACAGATTTCATATATCATGAGTCACCTACCCGACTTCAAGCACTCTTAAAGTTATTGAACTTTTATTAATTTATGGAAGATATTTGAAAATAATCAACAGCGTTTATTGGTTTGTACTTGGGCCTAGTAAAATTGATTTCATTGCACGCGTTATCCTTAACCCTTTCTCACCCAGAATAATTTTAAAAATACACGAACTTTGAGAATTATTTACAAAGTAAGTACTAACCCTATTCATTTGCGGCTTTTTTTAATGATTTAGTGATCTTTCCCTAGCAACACTGTTTTTTTCGTTGGGTTGGATGCGCTGCGTACACACTTTATATCATAAACAAAACCGATGTTCGCTCCTTTTGGAATTCTGTGATTCGACTTCTCTACTACCGCAAAACACACATTATTTAACACATGTATTTATTGTTATTTCATTTGTTTTATTATTTTTATTTAAAGAATAATCTACGTTCTTACATATTACAATCAAATTCTAAACAAAAAGTATATATTATATATGTTTTATCGTCCCAAAGTTTCTCAATGTATATGTAAATAAAAATAGTTTATAAGGTAATAAAAATGTTTCATTTGACTACATACTAATTAATTATTTACTAGTCAGAGCCACAGTAATATTAAAATGACATTGAATATTTCATAAACGATAAGTAAAAAAAAAAAATCTACCAAAAATTTGCCAATAATTCCAATACACACAATCCAACGCAATTTTTTTTTTAAGAAATTAAATTGGGTGAGAAAGGGTTAAGGGATCAGCACCCAAAAATACGCACTGTGCCGGTTGCTAACTCAAGAAATATTACGAATGATTTATCTGTCAATTCTATACGGGTAATTTGTAAAATATATAAGGTTTCAAAAGACAATAACCCTCGAACTGTAATCTTTTAAATTGCATATGAAATACGTACTGAAATTTTGGTAAACGTTCAAAATTGCTTTCACGAATTTTCAAACTGCACTTATTTTCAGACATTTAAGGATTACAGTTTGAGGATTTTTGGATTTTGAAACCTTACAAAATTTACAGATAATTGTTGTATCGCTTTTTAGTTAGCAACCTGAACAGTGTTTAAGGCCATTTTTAAGTACTGATCCTTAATATTTTGGATGGGTTCCGTTTGGGTCCAAAAAGGTTGGGAAGCTGTGATCTATAAATTCCAAACATATGCTGTGCTTATTTCAAAATGCTCCCTCCCGAGAACTAAAAAAAAAGTGTTGAAACTAGGCGAAACCGGGCAGTAAAACTAATTACGGTGTGTACTTGAGATTCTTCCGGAACCATTTTGAAAAGTTTCGGTTAGGGTAGGACTCAGGGGCGGCTCGTGATTATTTAGTGTGCTAGAATACAATGATTGAATAAAAAACGTCATTTTTTAATATCGTTGTATCCAAAAGTATTAAATTAAAAAAAGGTCTGTAATTTTTTTTTTTCACATAAAAATTTCAAAATGATTTCAGATAAAAGGTTAGTATCTACGACGGAGGAGAGTGGGTACCTAACCTAGATATTAATATTAACAAACAATACACTAGATCCGGATAATCGGATTGTTTATAACCGAGGTCCTACTGTATAGTAGATAGGTAATTATGTAAACTTGTAAAAAATCAAAGTAAAGCAGTTCAGACAGATAGGTACCGGGTTCCTGCACCAGACTGAATATGAATCATACGACGTTTGTTATCAGCCCAAGCAAATAAAGGAAATATAGATCAGTGGCGGTTTTCCCTAAAGTACGTTTGTGCGATGAATTCACATAAAACAGATAAGAACATGAGACAAACTTGTTTCATGATTTTACCAGCGTCACTCGAATTCCGTTCTCCAAAAATCCACCCGTCCGTAAAAGTAATAAGGAACTCCAGTGATAAATATAATGACTTTAAATATATATATTCGTATACGAGTAGATCAGCAAACGCCGATTCTGAATATATAACTTTCATTATACATAATTTTACGTAGAATTTATAAATCGTTATTTAAAAGCGCATAAGAAAACAGCTCATCGACCGTGTTATGTTGGTACCATTGCATTTGGAACATCTGACGTCACGTGAGCATTCTGTTTTTGGATTAGTATGAAAAATTGTATTTTTCGATTTTGTTTTGTTTGATTTTAAGCTCTATAATTGTATAAACAACTATTATTCATGAAATAAAAAAGAGTATTCATGATAAACCAATTATCAATACGGATATTACGATATGTTAATGCTCAATACTATCATTAATCTTCGAGTTAAAGTTTCTATAAAGGTTCATCATTTTATTGCTTGTGTTTAGTTATGGTTTAACCATGAATAGAATATACAATTATGTTCGGTAAAGCTCATCCTTGTTTGACATTTGACATTCTAACCTCAAAACTGATTAAAACCGACCGGCCATAGATTTGGAGCGTTTTGGCGGCCTTTGAAAAATTGAAACCTTAAAAATTATTTTAACCATGAAAACGAACTTTAGAAAAAAAAATTAAACATACTGGTATTTAAGTTTAAACGTCATTGTTGATATAAAATATTTAAAAAATGGACTGGAGTTCCTTATTAGATGGGCTACGAATCGCCACTGGTGTAGATTAACAATCATAAAATCAAATGAATGCCTGCGACAGAAATACATTACTGAGGGACACATACGTCATAAATACATTGATATTTAAAAAAAATTATAGGAAAATAATTTATCAAAGGGAACATAAATAATAAATATATGACAACATGTCAAAAAACAATTGATTTTTAAAGCTCCATAGCGCATGATGGAAATGACGATGAGATGAAAATATTTTTATATTCCATAAACAAGAACCTCGTGCCAATTTCATGAAACCAAAACTCACTGTTCTTGAGCTTTTGGTGAGACAAATAAACGGATTTTCTGCTACAGCACTGCTCACTACAGGTTGACCGAGCGGCTAAAGGTGGAACTAACGAACATTTAAATCAGTATTTCCCAAACTTATTTGAATCATCGATTTTCCGCAATGTAAGATTTTCGTCATCGAATAATCGAAAACAAAATTCCAGAAAAAAAAATTATACGGATTTAGGTTTCGAATGAAACAACATCGGTTCTAGTGTTTGAACGATATTTTATTTTCGAAAAAATACAATGACCGAATTTCTTTAAGAATTTCAACAACTATCGGATCAATTCGTTCGCTTAGATTCTCATTCATAATTTAAAATCGTAATCTAATCCCTTTTATCGAGTTTTATGTCGACTGATTATTGCTTCGCTCATCAAAATAATTGTACGATAGTGAAATATAATACGATTATTCATAGTTTTATGCTAACGAAAAAAAATTAAATTACGTAAATTATGCGTGCTTTTATATTGTGAAAATAATTTTTAAAAGTGGAGAAAAATAAAAACAATCCTTTCGTTTTTTTTAATAAACTTAACCAAAGTTTTGTAATCCGCATTTAAAAAAACGTCAGTGTTTATGAAAAATTTTAAACTACATCCTATTCTTTTTTCAAATATCTTCTCTGCATCTGAAGAAAAACCTTTTAAAATATTTTAAGGATATTCAACATTTTTTTAAATAATATTTTGGAAAACACGTAGGATGGTCAGAAAAAGAAATAATTCTGATTTAATTTTGATGAATGCTAGCCTATGTTAATTTAAAAAATAAATAATACATATTATTATCTTTTAAAACATTATGTTTATCATATTGCGTAATAATATTATCATTATTTTTAGTTAATAAATAATACTTCTCCGACGCGACGTCCGTCTCCCCCTTAATAACGGCAAAGTAGCGTTATTATATTATTTTGTATGCTAAATAAATGACTTGGATGGTTTAAAAATGTATGAAAGTGTTTTTTTTTATTGGAATTTTTTTCCCAGTTAGATGAAAGTTCCCGAGAAATTACCCATTACTAGGTATGACTATTATCAGAACAAAAAAAAACTTTAAATTAATAATCCACAGATTTTTAACAGTATTTCCTATTCGTGCAAATTTAGTTTCGATTACGCCCATCACTAGTCCATACGTCAGAAAGTCAGGTGAACCGTGAATCAGTACGATTATAATACCTAACCGATTGACATATATAGATTTAGGAAGTCTCTTTTCCCCTTACGTCAAATCCAATACATTCGCGCCTGCGTGAGAGGGATGCATGACTCGAGCCATATGGGGATAATATTTTTTGCATAGTAATTTCATTCCGTCACAATTAAAAGTCGGATTGCGATTTCCTTGTTCCTATCTCCTATTTAAAAGTGTCAAAATCTGAAATCCATAGATTTACAAATCTACTATCAAAATTGTACAAGATTTTGTAAAATTCTATCGAAAAAAGAGAAATTCTCTCAAGAGTGACTTAATCGATTTATATTGCAAATTTGCAAATATTCTGCACACAAACGTCATTAAAATACATTAAAAATATACAATATGCTGATTTAAGAACGTTATATAATTATATTTTGCAAAAATATTTATTTATCGCTCTGAAAAAACAGTATTTTTCTGTTTTGACGAACCCAGACAAACTGACGTTTCGCAGAAAGAAAGAATCGAACTGCCAAATTCATGAAACGAAAATACGTCACCGGTTTCGTACAAATAATAACAATATGCGATTTCACGCGCTAACAGTAATATTCGACAGACGAAGCGGCTATAAAGAGTTTAGTGTGTTTTAATTACCTTGGACATGCTCTGGAATGCTTTACACTCACTATATAATTATCAAGTTATCACAAAAATACAACAGTTAGTCACTAATTTCACTATATCGTCGGAAATAACTGGAACTGACGTAAAAGTCAATCAACGGACGCAAAATTCTAGAAACGACTGAACCTGAAATAAATACGACCGCGTTCGGAGCTCGCGGCTTCTTGAAATAAAGTAAAAATAATGTGATTTCAACGCATGCGCTCTGGTAATATTGTCCAGCTGATATAAAACAACAAACCATACGTTATCTATTGCTGACGGGGTACGCAGGTATAGAAGAGGCGTACAAACTAAATAATGAATGTAGGTAACAAGGTAACGGCCTTACAGGTTACAGGTAGAAACCCAACAACGAGAGCAAAGACCTCTGTTTATCGTTTTTTTTTGACGTGGCTTTGTTTCGAGTTTTGGCCTTCATTGCAATGGACCAGTTATTATTATTCGTAGCAGGTTTTTGCAGTGTTTATTTTTCCAAAATGATTAGATACTTAGTTATCTCTGCAAAATTTTGAAGGTATTTCGCACTATTCAAAACCACGTGGAACTGGAAAACGTGTTATTTATTATTTGAAGAATTTTTGATAATTTAACACAAAGAAAATCAACATTTTGTCTTACTGGTGTCGATTTTTTTAAATTGAGCCGCTTGTATGGTATTTCATTTTGTCAGATTTATAAATTTAAAATTGCATGCGAGAGGCTCATTCTCACTATATAATGAAAAAGCAATTTTCAAAAAACTTGGATACACAATACTTTATTATTTATAATTTCTTCAAACGATTGGTATTCACTTTGTGGCCTCATTATTAATAAATTAATTAAATAGTGTACTTTATTTTCACCACTTTATAAATATACACAGGTATGTACATGTTTCGAAAGCGACGCCTACATCATCAGGAATATATGAATACTAAAAAATAATTTCAAATATGGACTAGACAAATGATAAAAATTATAAAACAATAATGTAAGAATAGACAAATTATAAACATAAACAAAACATTATTAAAGCAGTATTATTAATGTAGATATCTATGTATATTTGTAGATAGATATCTATGTATATTTTTATAAAGTGGTGAAAACAAAGTATATTTTTTAATTCATTTCCTTTATAATTTGTTTGTTTCTCGCGTTTCACAAGAAGGTACATTGTAAGAACTTAAAAAATATATGTATTCTTCATTTAATTTACGCAAATGCAATGTTTTCTTCGGTTTTGCCTTGTATTTAAATTTTTATTATCATTTTCGCAAAATTGATATTATCAATGAGCATCTGATGTAAGTATTAACTTTATAGATACATCGTGCAAACATCAAGCAACACTGACTGTAAAATAGTGGTCGTTGATTGTAAAATGTTATTTTTAGTCGGTTGACTGAATATTATTTATCAATACAGCTATAAGTTATAAATAATAAAGAGATAACGATATTATTATTCTGTTCGAGGGTTCCATCAAAACCGTGTGTATAATTGCTCAGACACGGGAAAGTAAGATGGCCGCCTATATTTTAAGAAATATAAATCTTATACATTGAGGCATTATACCTCTATGGTCTTATATAGAGTATTTTGGTTTTTTATTCAAGCTCTATCACTAATAATTAATAACTAGGAACCTGAAAATTCGCGTTATCGCAAACGCGAATTTTTTGTGTCTCGATTTAACATAGTAGCTAAATAAGGAGCCAACAAATAAATAAATAAAACAAATATCGTCTATAATAGGTACAATATGTAAAAAAAAATTATTTACATATCGCCCTTGAGGTGATTTTTCACAAAAACGGCGCTATATAAATCATCCAAGTATTATTATTATTATTATTAATATGGAAATTTCTTCCAGTCAACCTAGGTTTCCACGTAATGTTCTTGAATATATTAAATAACGCGATAAATCCTGGTGGGGGGTGGACAATACGAAAAAGAACTTTTTTAAAACATTCATTTAAAAAAAACTAAGGAGATCGGGTGCACCTACGCAACAGAGTGTAAGTAGAACGCGAATCTGTAGTATTCAGATTTGAATGGCCGTTTGACGAAATTCAAACACGATGCTATTACATCTACCGCTAGGGGCGCTGCCATTAGACTGTCTATTTTTCCAACCGGAAGAACAATTCGTGACCTCTATTAAATTTATAAATCGATATTTTGTTATTATTAGAAACCAAAAACGATAATTAGGTAAATAAAACAGATAATACGACATACGATGTTAACGTCACGTATTCTGGGGCATGTTATTGTTTTGGACAAGTTAATGACTATCAATCACTGAACAATTACAAATGAATTCTTCAATTGAGTTAAAATCACTTTAAATGATTAAGAGTTCCTAATGAGGGAACAATTGCTTTCGGAACATGTTGATATTTATTTAATCTTTGGTATGGTAGCAAAAAACGTTAAGAGGAACGGCTGCGCGCACTGTTTCATAAAAAAAACTTAATTTTGGATTTGAGGGCAAAATTCCCACCCAAACTTAATGATATTTTATAAACACAAAGGTATAATTTCTTTTTATTTTATTAATATAAGAATTACATATATATAACATTTAATAGTACAGATATAATAGCTAATTACAAAAAGCATAAATTTATTTTACAAAAAATGCCCAACTCAATAGAGAAAGATTTCTCGTGTTTGAGTTGCGGAGCACTGCCATCTAGCGACAGTAGTGAATAAATAAAGTACATCAAGAATATGTTAGTGAAAGACTAAAAGTACGTGATACTAGAAATACAACAATAAGGCGCATACAAGATATTAAGATAGTACATTCATAAATTTCTAGTATGGATTAGAAGTACTTTATTTATTTTTCTTTTAAATTATGAAATATAGGCCATTGAAATAATCAATTTTTCATGCCTCCAAAGCAGCGGCGCAGCGTGGGGGGCGGAGGGGCGGAACACCCCGGGCGCCCCTATTAGGAGGGCGGCAAAATTCATCGTACTATACACACGACCAGATAGATGAGATTTTGCTGCGCGTAAGGTCCGAAAAGTCAAATTTTAAACTTAAGTATACTATTTTGGTTTTGAAATAAATATTTTTTGCTCTTTCATATGATTCGTTTTTTCAACCAACACCAGCATCATTATTTTTATGACGTCACAAGGGAGGCAAATTATGATTCCGCCCCGGGCGACGATGGCCCACGCTACGCCACTGCTCTAAACGCCACTTTGACAATTATTTTCGGGTTTAAGGTTTTTTAATTGTTATATTTGCTATGTAAATATGATAATATTAAATAAAATAAAAATAAAACGTCTTTAAATAAAAAATAAAAATTCGGGTCGATATTTTAAATTACGTACAGCAAATTTGTGTTCCAACAAATTGTTCGTTTTTAATCTAAATTCACCTCGATTATAATGCTTATTTTAACACTTTTTTATTATATATTTCATTATATTTTCGTAGTACACGGAGTAACACTTTTTTTTTCATTATTAATCACCATTAGCCCCAAAATAATTGCTAAAGTTGCCTCTGAAATCGCGAAAATTCCATATCTTTAGTGGTCTTTATTTTGTTGGTTAAAAATTTTTTATTTAAATTCTTCTAATCCGTACTAGATATTTGCTATACCTTTTGATGAACATCAACATCATTATATTTAGGTTAGTATTTTGACCCTTAAATCCAAAATTAAGTTTTGCATTAAACAGGCTGATGAAAAGGTTCCTTTTAAAGGTTAAACAAATAAGTTTGTTTTGCATCTTTCCTGGGTAAGCAATCAAAAGGTTAAACGAATAAGTGTGTTTTGCATCTTTCCTGGGTAAGCAATCAAAAGGTTAAACAAATAAGTGTGTTTTGCATCTTTCCTGGGTAAGCAATCAAAGGGTTAAACAAATAAGTGTGTTTTGCATCTTTCCTGGGTAAGCAATCAAAAGGTTAAACAAATAAGTGTGTTTTGCATCTTTCCTGGGTAAGCAATCAAAAGGTTAAACAAATAAGTGTGTTTTGCATCTTTCCTGGGTAAGCAATCAAAAGGTTAAACAATAAGTGTGTTTTGCATCTTTCCTGGGTAAGCAATCAAAAGGTTAAACGAATAAGTGTGTTTTGCATCTTTCCTGGGTAAGCAATCAAAAGGTTAAACAAATAAGTGTGTTTTGCATCTTTCCTGGGTAAGCAATCAAAAGGTTAAACGAATAAGTGTGTTTTGCATCTTTCCTGGGTAAGCAATCAAAAGGTTAAACAAATAAGTGTGTTTTGCATCTTTCCTGGGTAAGCAATTAAAAGGTTAAACAAATAAGTGTGTTTTGCATCTTTCCTGGGTAAGCAATCAAAAGGTTAAACAAATAAGTGTGTATTTCATCTTTCCTGGGTAAGCAATCAAAAGGTTAAACAGATAATTGTGTTTTGCATCTTTCCTGGGTAAGCAATCAAAAGGTTAAACAAATAAGTGTGTTTTGCATCTTTCCTGGGTAAGCAATCAAAAGGTTAAACAATAAGTGTGTTTTGCATCTTTCCTGGGTAAGCAATCAAAAGGTTAAACAAATAAGTGTGTTTTGCATCTTTCCTGGGTAAGCAATCAAAAGGTTAAACAAATAAGTGTGTTTTGCATCTTTCCTGGGTAAGCAATCAAAAGGTTAAACAAATAATTGTGTTTTGCATCTTTCCTGGGTAAGCAATCAAAAGGTTAAACAAATAAGTGTGTTTTGCAACTTTCCTGGGTAAGCAATCAATGGATCTTATGGATCGCAATAAAATAAAAACGAAATACGTCGCAGTAAACATTCGTTTATGACAAAATAATATAACAATAATATGATGGCCTTCATTGGTGACTTATCTCAATTAGTTCATGGATATAAAAGTCAAGGTAATCGCCGTGTATCTACATAAAAGTAGTATCGGCGTGTTAGATCTGTAAATGCATCGGAAAATTTATGATTCTCAGGACTGTTGAAGATATAAAGTTTTAATTATAACCCAGACACCCCCATAAAAAAAATTATGCCAAGAAATGAACTTCCTGAAAATGAGAAAACTGTACGAATATAATATATGCCTATTGATCCACAAAATACAAAATTACACACGAATACAGCATTTATAAAAACAAGTACACGAACACCACACAAGACGACATAATAAATTGTACACGAATACAGTACAGACTGAAAGTGGTAAAAGAAACATACGCCATGAGGTTGTATATATATATAATCTGCTTCCCGATAGCCTGAAAACAGACAACCGAATATATATATATTTTTTAAATGTTCAATCTCAAAATAATATTATGTAAGATAGGAATAATATGTAAGATGAGAATAATATGTAAGATATATAAATAATGTAATGTAATATTAAGTCATTTATGATATAAAATTAAAATAAGATAAGAATAATATGTATATATATGTTGTTAAGTAACTTAATACATATAAATAATTATGTATTTCTTACTTAATAAATAAATTTTAAAAAATAATAAAAATCGATGGTGTATGTGCATACGTGTAGTATAGGGTTGTGGTTTGTAAGTTTGTATCATCGCTTGAAATGCACGGTTTCAGCATCTCTGTGTGCATTTTCCATATACGACCTCCATGGTCGAGGGGTAAGGCTCTCAACTACGAATCCGAAGGTCGCGGGTTCAAATCTCGGCGTGCGCAAGTAAATTTTATTTCATTAATTTATGCTGTTTCATAATTAATTAATTTAAAAATAATATATAGTATATTTGCGCACGTTCCAGAGTGGAAGATACTCTCAGTATCGCCCTGGTGAAAGACCACCATTCAGAATTGAAACGTTGCTTGAAATGGCTTTTATCTGTGTTTGGTGACCAGATCTGAATAGCTAGGTATTTCCCCACCTTCCTCTTCCCCTTCTCCTTCCCCTCCCCGATACCTTCAGCCTCACAACATTCCCCAATTGGAGATCCCATAGTCTCACTGGCTCCAGACGTTTGGGAGCAGTTGAGACTCTTGTGCGGTATTCATTTAAAAAAAAAAAATACATTCTGCACCGTGCCACCTTGCGATAACTGTAAGTATTAGTTTTATCTGTGTATTTTGTAATGAATATAAATAGATGTCTATCTATTTAGATTATTTTTAGATCAAGGAATTTACGAAAGGTCATGATAAATCAACACCGTATTTTTCCAGAAACAAACCTGCCTGAGCCACATCAAGGGCGGTGCTGCGGCTGCTATACCGTTATGTGGCTCATGTCTCATACGCGTCTTTTGTGTGGTCACATCGTCTGGACAACGTGATGATACAACTTGCGCTGAAACGTGGCCACCGCACTCTCTTGCTTGCTCTTACGAGTACCTAGAGGACTGTAGCGTCAGACGCACTTCCAGTACTGGCTGGACAGATGCTGATTGATCTCGAAATCAGGAAAATTTTTGCAAGAAAGGAACTCATCGAAGGTAAGACTATCATCCACCTAGGAGTTACTCTCACTCCAGGTGGATCTGCACGCCTTCCAGCATTATTGAGAGAGATGCGAGTGAAAAGTCATGATGAATGGCAGACTAGATGGGATAGGTTGATAAGGGGGAGGTCGACTCATTCCTTCTTCCCCTTAGTTAATGCCAGGATGGAAGGTGCCTACCTCAATATGGACCATTATGTGATCCAGATTTTGACCGGACATGGAGAATTTCAGGGAAGATTATTCAGCCTCAGCCTTTCTCAGCATGCAGGAATGCGTATCCATGCGCATGTGGTGATGAAAACCAAACACACATGCACATTTTTTTTTTTTTTTACTTTTTTTAAAAGAAAAACAATCATTCCCTGGTTACGAATAACCTGACAATATTTGAAAATCTCCTGAGCGGAAGATGTTGGTTGTGTTGTAATGGAGGACTGTTCACTGCGCCACCCCCAAAGAAAGCAGTACCATTGAGAGGGAGGGTTTCCTTCGATCCTGAACCCGTCCTTCTATGATCCTGTGGCCTATAGAGAGTTATATAGTCCCCAGGGTTCTTCAGAAGTCTTTTCTCCACTATCCTACTTTCTTCACAGGGGTCGCGTCCTGCCACTGGGCCGCCGGAGATGATGTAAAGGGTTTGAGGGGGGGCACCCTCCCATCCTACTACTTGTTGTCTCTCATTGGGACTGCCTGTGGCTTGTCAGAAGCTGTGTATTCTATTCTTGTACGCTGGCATGAGATTGTGAGTGAAATTTTCTAATTTTTTCCCATTGTTCTTTTCCAATGTATGTTACTATTTATAAATGTTATCTCTCCACTAGCTTCAAGAATAGGAACTAACTGCTTTGGATGAGAACACATAAATGTTTTAATATGTATAAATCTATGTTGTGCCGTGTGGGGACAGTAGGGGGATTTTAGAAAAATTTAATAGTAGCCTCTTTTTTATATCAAAAAGTATATTCTTGACGTGAGAACCGATAGAGGGACTCATCTGGTCCTTAAAACGGTTCGGGAAAGTGGTGGGTGCCCTCGACTGTGCTGAGGGTAACTTTAGCGCGCCGCCTACCTGAATCTATTTTCGTAATAACCTACTCGTTTTTTTTTCAAATGATGTTTTTGGAAGTCCCTTTGTACACAAGGCTACGCAAGTATCCGATACATAAATTGTGTACTCATGTCGTAAGCAACTTGTCGTGCACAGTCCACGCACAACACTACTGAAATCTCGAGACCCGCGTTGCCACCTAGAATAGTTTATTTTATTTATTTATATTTATCAAGATAAAGCAGATAATAATTAATTGTTCGATGCCAGCTTGCTGGCCAAATTCCTGTGTCTAGACATTGTAGCTACATAGATTAATTAATAAGGATACAGTAGTAAAAATTTACAGAAGATTAAATACTCGTACACATACATTTAAGTTAATTCTATAAATAAAAATAATAATTAAAAAAGGAGAAAGAAAAGATGAAATAAAATAAATGAACAAGCAATAATAATATAATATGGATGTTTCATAATTCAGGTACACGTATATGTAAACATAAAAATACGATTGCATATATCCCGAGACAAAGATAAATATTGTTATCTTTGCATTGATCTAAAACACACATTATGACAAAAAATCACAAAACATATAAGTAATGTCGCATTTTGAAAAGAACATATCGACGACTTGAGTGGCGAAGACCTCGGCAAACTGGTCGCCGAAGACTGGCATCGCCGACGAGTCAACAAAATGTCAGAGATGTGTTCCTGCATATGAACCTCATTGAGGTGTATTGTGGTAGTCACGAAGATACTCGAGATGCAAATTATCGGATACGTGCATCACCTTGTATACGAAGGGCCCAAATTGTACCAGATATTGTGTTTATATATTTATAAAAATGATATTCATCTATCTATCATAAATAGTTTCCCAGAATAGCTACTTATATTCAGAGAAATAATTTTTTGACATTTCGGTGCAAAGTTAAAAGAAAGCTAGCAAAATATTTTCTTGCATTGTGCGAGAATCGAACCAGCACCCTTGCTACTCAGTCATATACTTGGACTGCAATACTATGGAGGCCATGGCTGAACAGGCGGTGAAACTAGTGAGCGCCTCTCTGCCTTTCGTGTTTGTTCAAATTCTGTGTGAAAATGAAAATAAAGTAACTTCTACAGAAATAATTTGTGTCAAAAAAGGTACTTTCTTAATGTTACCATTTGTAAAAACTATACCTCATTGATCCACATGGAAAATAGCAAATGGAGAGTCTGGCAAACAAAAGAATGTGCCTGACGGTCAGAAATCAATTTTGCTAGGAGGCAGGGTCAACCAGAAAAAAATTATCAATCACCATTCTGGATTCCCGAAGCATTCCGCATAACTTGGGCAAAGCTGCACAGTACACGAAGTTTAGTTTAGTTTGTCAAGCTCCATAATATTTTATTTTTTTTAACTAGCTGAAGTACCCAGTGTTGCCCAGGTTGAGAATGATTTGGAGTAAATTTTTGAGGTTGTGATGTGTTACCCCTACCCTTACCCCCACTCATCAAAAGTTTAATCAAAAATAACAAAATTCTGCTTTAAGGAGTGAGAAAGGTGATGGGGGTGGTTATTCGAAATCACATGTAGAGAATGACCTTCCTCTTGTTTCGAAGGACAGGTGTGCAACATTTCATCAAGCTCGGAATAAAACTGTAGATTTGTATACAAAACAAACACACACCGCCCGTCCGGGACATTCTTCTTTAGATAATAGAAGAAGAGATAGAAAATACATAGAAGAAGGTGTCAAAATTCTACGTAGATAGCTCAAGGGCCCATTTGTTAGCCATGTTTGATGGGTAAAATTTCCAACATGGACCACATCTAACTGTATATTTAGCATACTTTCCAACACGAGCCACATCTAACTGTATATTTAGTATGCTATCCATTCTACATCCTCCCATCACATAAAGATTATTCAGTGTCCAAAAAGACTTTTTTAAGTAATACACTGGACTCTCTGTTTGCACAGATTTTGTTACTCATTTTCGAAATAAGACGGTGCTAAATCCCTTGCATGTACTTACTACTCAGTACTACACCCAGAGAGGTATGCGGAAGGTGGCTAAGATAAAACGGGGCAGGAAATGCGAGACTCTGCAGAGTGACAGTGACAAAGGAGATCAAATAACACCGTATTCAATCCTTGAAGGCCTCCAACTCTCTAATTTATTTTTTTTACAATAACTCCACACAGGAGGCCTATATCATATTTGGGGATGCTGTGTAGAGGGTCTTTCAAAGGATAGGAAGGAGTGAACTTGGGTCTTGAAGAGGAAACACAGAGCCCGGCAGATCATTCCACAGCCGAGCTATTGAACACAAGAACGACTCATAAATGCGACCTGTTCTCATATGATAAATGTCAACCTTGTACAAATGATGGGCGCGCATTTGGCGTGTTTCCCGACTATGCACTGGTGCCGAAGGGATCAATGACGCTAGTTCCTCAGAGCATTGTCCATTAAAATACCGTTAGAACAAGGACAGCATTCCCACCTGACGTCTGTGCTCCAAAGATTGCAATCCGTTTGTTAAGATAGGCGGACTGCCCGTTTCTGCACAGAGTCAAGGGTTTTTTTCAGATATTTTGGGGCTCCCGACCAGAGGTGGCTGCGAAATTCTACAGTGGACCGCACTTGGAAATCATTTTATAACGGAGCTCTACAATTTAAAATTAATTTGAACGCTTGCACGGGTCGCTACCAAGAGACACACAAGAAACTCACGAAAAACTACATAAATAAATAATATATTTATATGGTAGAAGGTGTTTTTATTTTACGGGTGTTCCCATTTTTCTCCATGTTCGGAACTTATTTTCAAAATACCTTGCCCATTGACCATTAATGACAACTCTCGGCCATTAGAAAAAAACAATGTCATTTCACATTGTTTACAATGTATAAAAAACCGACCGCCACAACACGGGCATGTGCCTAGTGTTGTGGTTGCAAAAATTCAAAACACCTGTAATAAACTGAATAAAGAAAAAATACATATGTATGTACATGTATAATATTAGCTGCTCATGCAGTAAAAGCAGTTCTAGAGGATACATAATTTTTAACCCGATTTAAACTATATTTTTTACTTTAACATATATATTTTTATAACTTATTGAAGCTTATAAAGGCCATTGTAATATATTTTTTTATGATTGGAGATAACAGTAACAACTCTTAGAATGAAACATGAAAATAAAAAGACACAAAAAAGAAAAAGATAAAGAATAAGATCCGGGTCCCGGATAGACCATGAGGTCCTTGGCTTCGAGTCCCAGCTGCTACCGTTATCTTTTTCTTTTCTGCGTCTTTTCGGTTTCATGTTTCATTCGAAGAGTCGTTAATATTATATTCAATGATTAAAAATGTTTTTTAAAAGGTTATTTCCCTTTTAAAAATAAACATCACTTTTTTATATACATATATAAATGGATATTTTGATATTTATACAAATATCATGATATTTTCGAACCCCGGTTGATATACATATATGCAAATGAAGGAAAGCAAAATTCTGGACAAAGATTTTTATTGAATTATTGTCAGTGTGACTAGACAAGTATGACATTCTTATACATTGTATAATAATTATATAAATTTACTAAAATAACTTAAGACTAAGCACTACGTTACTATTTATACATTTTAATAATACCATTCACAAAACAAGAAATATAATCATTTGCTATTGAATTAAATCAATATTATTTTGGAATATTTTGGTTCTTGATGCTCTTTTTTTTATTTGAATTCCGCACAAGAGTCAATGGGAGTATGCAATAGCCAATTGGAATAAGTATGCTGTGAGATTGAAGTAGCGGGAATGGGAAGGAGATGAGATAGAGGATGTTTGAGAAATCAAAGTATAAATGTTTACATCAAGAGAGGTTAAAAATAGCAAAAATTATAAAATTTATTCTTAGAAATAATATTATTGTTGAGAATATGGCAAATTGGTAACTAAATCACGGGGTATTACAGGAACTATTCTACAATAAACACTATTAACATCGATTATTCCTTGTGCAATGATGGAACACTTAGGTTGCAGAGAAGTGAACCCACAACACAAATGCTCTTGACTACTTGGCTACAAGCCGGTCAAATTTAAAAAAAAAATTGTCTTCGTCTAATTTAATTGATACTGTGTATTGTTTGAATCTATTTAAGGGGATATCCCAAATAGACCCATTAAATTGGTAAATGTGTATAAAATTACTGAGAAATCTTATATTTTAATCAGTGCTGTTCTAAGGCAACCTTAACCAATTAAGTATTAAACTGTGCTAGGAACAAAATTATTACATCAAAACTATTTTACAAAAACATATAAAATCACTAAATATGTGTAAAAATAACCCATTTTTGGTGAGATTTCAAAATACACTTAAAAACACGGAATGCAAAAATATAACATAGTTTTTACATGGATTATTGATCCCTAATCTTTAAAGATATCAGGAAACTGATGAAACTCAAAGAATAGAGTAAGATATCGACGGTTCGAAAGTAAGGTGTCAATCTGCAAAATATCGATTTTCGTTTTATTGTCTTAAACTATCCAATTATAGTATATATTTTCTGTTGATGGATTGAGTTTTCCTCTAAATTCTCCTTTTTTTGGTATGAAAATGATCGAAACCGCACGATGCATCCGGCGTAAAAAGTGGAATCTAACTTTGTTTTCACTCTCCCGTAAACCTTCGCAAAATGCAGATTCAATTCATTACTTTGGGACTGTCGATATATTTTTTGTCCCTTTAGGTGAAATACAAAAAAATCAAACACAAAAAGTCAAATATCATCAATGACCATTTGGATCTATAGAAAACGGATAGTACTGTAGCCAAGCACCGTAAAGAAAAATTATAACAATTTTGCATTTCCCACATTATTATCTGAATGCTGGCAATACCGCACAGTACAGCTGACCGCCCGTTTCTCCACACATTCTCTCCCGCTCCGGTACTTGGATTACAAGCCCGCTCTCAGTGACAAAGTTCTTATTTTAAAAGGTGTACACATAGTAACCGTTAATAAATTAGTTTTAACAGTGTTGAACTCTTTCACTCTTATATCCACATTTTACCCTATGATCGGTAACTGTACCACATTCAGTACAAAACGTTGGGTAAACATACATTGGTACAACTGATGACATCTTTGTTTTTGACCTTGTCTGTACGCACACCTTTATAACAAAAGTCTTACATTTTCTTTAATTCATATGACAGAATTTACCAATTCATATTACAAACTTATTCAGCCAAAAATGACATTTTGGTTTTTTACTGATGCGAAGACGAAATTTCACCTCTACAAAATAGATTGTATTAAAGCGGGGGTCACTTGCAAATGTTTTTGGGAAACATTACACAAAAAACCATACAAAAAAAATTGTTTTCATACACATTCCGTGTCTTGGTAAAATGTTTTGTTTTAGTGTGTAGACGACAAGATGCATTCTAGAATAATCTTTTGCATGTACTACATAGTTTTATAGGTTGAAGTAAAATATCATTTTTTTGTTTATTGTTTGAATAAAAAAAAAAAAAACAATCTAAATATCAACGAAAGTGTTTATCACAATGTGTCCTTTAAAAAGTTCTGAATATGGTGGCTGTAATGCTATTAGAAATAGCAGCCAAAATTAGAAGAAATATAACAGTTAAATAATTATTATTATTACTGATACATAAGCAAACATCTAATGATATATTATAATCTCGCTCAGTATACATAATCTAAAAAACTCGTCTGTTTTATACTGTGACTGACGAAATATGGGGCGTATAGATACACACGCACTGTGCGGTGATTATTAAAAATTTAAACACCCTTCCCCTCTTCGCCCACGTGGAAAATGTTTTCCATTGGCGACTGAAAGCAAAAACAACATTGTGAATGCACACACAAATGTGCACGGTAATGCCCCAATGTTTTGTGCCTTTGTGTAAATGTTTCCAAAAAACATTCCCAGGAGATCCGCCTTTACTCAAACATTAACAAAAATGCTGAAAATATTTCAACCACTGAACAAATAATCATTAAAAATGTAATCTATACAGATTTGAAAGAAAAAAAGAAGTCGCCAATTTTAGCAAGACTTTTCATGAACGCACAGGAAAATGAAATTGATTAACTGTTACAAGCAGTAGTTTCATTATTTCAACAAACAAACAGATGGTTTATTATAAGGTTAGATGCATAGCCTTGGCCAGTCTGATTTGGAAGTCCCTGTAGAGCAGCTTGCCCCCGAGAGGGACCCTGTGGAGGAACATGTCCACGGTCATGAGGCAGAGCCCTTTGCCATTCATGGGGAACCTCTCGGCCAGCGGGGCGGGGATACGGTGCCGGGAGCCCAGAGAGGTCAGCCAGCTGCTAACGTCGGAACGCGTCCAATTTCTTGGGTCTGAAAGAAAAGAAACGACATTAAATGATGTGCTTAGTGATATGATATGGAAGTGGAGGAAAAGTGATGGCTTGGAGTAAAGTTTTGAGGTTGTGATATGTTACCCCTACCCCTTCCCCTTCTCCTACCTCTACCTGTACCCCTACCCCTAGCCATACCCAATAATTTTACTCTTATTTCGAACGTCAAGTGTGCAAAATTTCATCAAGAGGTACCAAAATTCTGCTGT
Organism: Halesus radiatus; assembly: GCA_022606495.2. Lineage (NCBI taxonomy): Eukaryota > Metazoa > Arthropoda > Insecta > Trichoptera > Limnephilidae > Halesus > Halesus radiatus. Next base: position 265,956 of record JAHDVE020004337.1, read on the forward strand.
AAGGGGTGGGAAAGGGGGATGGGGTGGTTTTTCAAAATCGCATGTAGATAGTGACCTTCCTTTTGAAGGTAAAGTATGCAAAATTTCATCAAGCTGGGAACAAAATTGTAGATTTATATTACAAACAAACCCACCCACAGATACTCTTCTTTATATATATATAGATAGAAGATTTATAGACTATATGGATTTTAAATAATCTGTCCCTACCTATGGGTAGATAGTCTTCGTCCCTCTGTCTTCTCCCCTCAGACAGCTGTGTGCCCCTCCAGTGGTGCGAGCTGATTGGTCCCCGCTCTCCGCCGCAGCCGACAGCTATTCCCCCCTCCATCTTGATGTTCTCCGAGTGAGGAGGAATCGTCACTAATTCTTCTGACGTGTTAGTTCAATCCTCAATGGGTTATTGAAAATATAACTTTTGTTGCTATTCTTTAGCTTTTGAACAAACTTTATTGGTTTATGTGTTCGTGTGTGTTTTTATTTTTTATATTGGTATTTCAATTCACTAATGGTCACTCTGAAAATAAAAGAGAAAACAAACTTATAAATTCAATATAATATTACGTATGAAAAATTATCATTTGGGTTTGTGTCCAAGATAAGTATAAGTTTTCCTTAATTATCAATAGATGTCACGGAAGGCGTAAAAAATATATTCATTTATCTGAAGCCGGAAATCGGTTGTCTCACTAAAAACACTCAAACAGTGAGCTCCGGCGACATTAAATTTTGGACAGTCTGTTCTGTCTGAAATATCTGGGTAAACACAACAACTTTCAGACAGCAATGTACTTTCCATCGTGAATTCCATAACTTTAAATCGATAAAACAGAATATATTTTTTTTTAAACTCTCGAACGGTGAGTTCTGGCGTCATGAAATTTAAACAGATTCTTTTGTATGTAATCTTTAGGTCAGTGAAATTATTTTCTACTAGTAATGATCATGCGCTATGGAACTTTTACATAATATATCTATTTCGCTGTCGAAAATATGACAAGACACCATATTGTTTGTTCCATATTTTCTGTTCAACAAGAACAAACGATGAAATCTCTAACGAAGCCGGGTACTAAATATTATTTGTAAATGCATATACTTACCTATTATACAAGTTTTAAAAATACCAAGAAAATATATTAAATTTAATCAATTTTAATTGGTTTTCCAGAGTACAGAACTAAAACCGAAAACAAACGTATTTTCTAATATTTCATTCTAAACTCAACAGGTTTTCAAACGCAACTGACATGACGTTCTGAATTTAAAATCTGAAAAACAGGAAATGGCGAAGGGATGTGGCTGGGTCGCCGTTGAATATACCACTTCCTCGGTAGATACCTACCTACTACATAATGTTATTATTACCTATATTTAGTTAATATATAATCTTAGATGGAACCTACAGATTTAAGGTATTTCGGAAAAGCTCACAAGTCTTATACGTTTCTTTAAAAATCTAAAAAATGTGGTAAATAGAAAAGATATGAAAAAAGTATATATATATTATGTCATTCTCGAATCGAATATGGAATTATAGTGTGGGGATTTGTGGCATGTTACTACATACACAATCTGAATACAATAAGGAACTCCAGTCCAATTTTTTTTATTATCCATAATGACGTTTGAAATTAAATAGAAGTATATGTAGTTTTTTTCCTAAAGTTAGTTTTCATAGTTAAAATTATTTTAAAATTCCAATTTTTCAAAGTCCGCCAAAACGCTCCAAATCTGTTTTGACGTTAGAATGTTAAATGTCAAAACAAGGGTGAGCTTTACCGTACATAATTATATATTCTATTAATAGTAAACCATAACTAAATACAAATAATAACATTATGTACCTCTTTAGAAACATTAACTTAAAGAATAATAATAGTATTGAGCAATAACATTATCATAATAATCGTATTGATAATTGATTTGCTCATGTATACTCTAATTTGTGTCATTAATAATAGTTTTTTTTAATATATTGAACAACACTTAAAGCGCTTAAAATCGCCAAAACTAAAAAAATATTTATTTAAAATACAAAACAAATCGAAAAATAAAAATATTCATACTAATCCAAAAACAGAATACTCACGTGACGTCAGATGTTCCAAATTTAATGGTACCAACATAACGAGGTATTTTGATGAGATGATTATTTATTGACTTTTAAATAACGATTTATAAATTCTACGTATAACTATATATGAATGTTATATATTCAGAATAGGCGTTTGCTGATCTATATGAATACATATTTTTGAAGCCATTATGTTTTTCACTGGAGTTCTTTATTAAAAAAGAAACCATGAAGACCATACTTAAAGTAGGTACCCATAAGAACGCCTTCAATAAAGATTTGCCAAAAATATGCTATTGAAACTATTCTAAAATACGGAACTCCCCACTAGACCACGTATTCATGACACTGGATCGAATAAAATGACATAAAATAAAATAAAATTAAAGTCGGGCTTAAACAGGTCAATGAAACAACCTTCAACAGCACTAAAAACGACAAAGAAGACGCACCTAATTAGATAACATAAAATTAAATAACTCTAGTCCCCCTCAGCACAGGACCCCCTAGTAAGGAGGACTAAGAAAAATCACGAAAAGATCAAATAGTTTACATAATATAATAATTAATACATAATATAATAATTTTCTATTTTTAACTTTATTCTGTAAACATTTTTTTTTACACCATATTCTGTATTTTCACATGCTAATAATAATCGGATGATTTTTTATATCGCCGTTTTTGTGAAAAATCACCTCAAGGGCTAATATAGTCGCTAATAAAAAAAAATTAAAATAAAAAGTTGTCTGCCTTCAACACTACCTACTTCTAGAAGCTACCTACTAACCTACTAATCACGTAATAATTACATCAGTTATGTGTTGCCAGTGAAAAAATAAATAACTTTATATTTTCATTCTATTTATAGTTTTTGCCTTTGTGAATCACCGTGTCCTAACTAAAATCGTCACATACATTATCAACTAATTTCATTGTTTTGATTAGGTTAGTAATAAAAAGGATCATTTTCATGCGAGCCAAAATACGTACATATTTATTCTTTATATTTAGTACTTGTTTTAGCATTTCCGTATTCTGGGCAGAAAAATCTATTCGCTTGAATTTTTGTAAACGTACTCAAAATCCATATTTGAGAATATCAATAAGGTAAGGACGCAAACGAGGAATTTAATGTTAGTAGTTATTAGTTTGGGTATGAAATACAATGACATAGTCACTATTTAATTGATACGTAAACGAGTGCTAAGTGTAACGATTATTACTTATAGACTTCCGCTGATAGAGGTAGCCTGTTTGGCGTACGGACCTTGAAGATGGGTTAAAACAGGAAAATAATCAGGCCCGGATTTAGCATAGTCAGATGGGACTGTAACACAGGGCGCACTAATTCGTAGGCCTCGAAAAACTGTACGATGCGAAACCAATCCGTGTCAAAGATGATTTGAAAATGTGCCCGCGGTCTAATATTTCCATGTGCCATGGGGTAACATTTTGGTGCACCGGTTGAATCTATTTTCATAATAACTTATTTGTTTTGTTCATGATATTTTTGTAAATTGTGCCGTCTTACCAGATAATGCGTTTAGATATTTAAAATAATGTACATATCTATTATAAGTAGTTTTCTCAAAATGGTTACTTACATTTTAACATTTTGCCACCAACGAATTGCTAAGACACATTACATTTTCCGTTTTATTATATCGAATTATTAAAATATTTACCAACATTGGCAAAAACCGATCGAATTTACTCGCTCGAACGTAAAAAAAAAGATGTCGTCTCGAGGGAGACGGCAGGAGACCACCAGAAGTGGAAGCGTTCAGGACTCTCCAAGGGTTTTAGCGCCGAATACGATAATTAGAAAAAATATTATATATGTGGTTTATACATATATTTCAATTTCTTTCGAGTATGGTGTATATGCATCAGATTATCTATGTAAATGGCAGTACTCTCGAAATTATTTATATAAAAACTCATAATCTCCCTCTCTAAACAAAAGAATTTTTCAATTAGGGGGGTATTAATTAAAAAATAAAGTAAACGCATTATATAAATTAAAAAGTGTATTTGTTGAGTACTTATACTCATATACATACTGTTATTATTATGTAAACAATTTTGATAATTATATATAATAAATATATTTTTTAAAAGGTCTTAAAGAAATTGAAATGATTTTTTTTATCTATCCATTTTTAAACCATTAAAACTGTTTAAAATTTAAAGTAAATCAAGTTTAATAACCATTATTAAATTTGATGCACATTCATTTTTTAAATTAAATGGAGTTCTACAAATTAAACACAAAAACAAAATTGACGAACTGTTGCTGAACTTTGTACATTTTCGCTGAAAGAGCTTTCTTTGCATACATATGTAATAAAATATATTATCATAAATAATTAACAATTTAATAAGGAACAGTTCAATTTTTTTTATCAACAATGACGTTCTAACTTAAATGCCAGTATATTTCGTTTTTTTTTCTAAAGTTAGTATTCATAGTTAAAATAATATTCAAAGTTTCAATTTTTCAAAAGACGCCAAAATGCTCCAAATCTATGGCCGGTCGGTTTTGATCAGTTTTGAGGTTATAATGTCAAATGTCAAAACAAGAATGAGCTTTATAGTACATAATTTTATATTCTATTTATAGTAAACCATAAGCCATAAAATAATGTACTTTTTTAGAAACTTTAACTCAAAGAATAATAATAGTATTGAGCATTAATATTATCATAATAGCCGTATTGATAATTGGTTTGCTGATGAATACTCTAATTTATTTCACTAAAAATAGTTTTTTTTATATTGAATAACAATTAAAGAGCTTAAAGTCACCCAAATTAAGTTTAAATTGCGCCAAAACAAAAAAAACATATTTAAAATACAAAACGAAGGTTAAAAATAAAAATGTCCATACTAATTCAAAAACAGAAAGCGCACGTAACGTCAGATGTTCCAAATGCAATGGTACCAACATAACAGGGTGTTTTGAAGAGATGATTTTTAATCGCTTTTAAATAACGATTTACAAATTCTACGTATAATTATATATAATGAATGTTATTTATTCAGAATTGGCGTTTGCTGATCTATATGAATACATATTTTTGAAGCCATTATGTTTTTCACAGGAGTTCCTTATTCTGAACCTCATTCGAATGTTTAAAAAGGGAACATATTTAAATATGGAACAGGAAGAGGAAGCAAGCTGGAGCTACCAGAGCGCGGAGGGATGTCCTACCCCCGCATCACTATAATAAACTATCTACCGGTAATATTAAGTAGGTAGGTACTTACCCTTTATTATTTTCGAGGAGAGATTTACAAATTTTGGAAACGAAATTTTTGAAAAAATATTATATGAGTAGTGATTTCATTCTATAGGTTTGCGCAAACCAGTTAGAAATATTCTAAATATTCATCGGCGAACCGTTCGTGAAACGCAATAAAAAAGAATAAAACGAACAATATATATTTGTTCTCATTACTTTTATGTAAGTGGAATAATTTTATGTATTATTTATTAATTTTAGACTTATGTACGTACATTCCGGCTTTTATTTTGCAGTACTTACTTACATTTGAGTTATTTTATAACTAGCTTGGCAATAAAATGTAGACATTTAATAAAGTGGAACTACATTTTTTCATTACTATGGTAACACCAAGCTGCTAACTATGTCTTTACAAATTTGTTCCTGACATTATAATTTTTTCACATTAGAAACAATGGAAAACATCATAATATGCAAGTCTTGTCTGTTTATTTGATTATTATTATTTTATATTTTTATTTATCTATCATCTAATATATGATTATTTCGATATATACTTATTAGAAATATAATAAATCGCATTTTCCGTGCATTTGCTTCCTTGCAAAGCGTTGAGTAATGTAAAAATTGTCCTAAAATATGATGTAGAATCATCTCCTTTCGAAAAGTAACACTAATTTCTGGATACCGTTTGGCTAAAGTAAAAAACATGCATCTTTGTGCTTTTTTAAACTTACAATACTCTTCCTATGAGCCATTTAGGTGTTGTCATTTAAAACATTTTAAACGATCGCTGCGCCCTCATTTTTTTCTTCAAAAAATGTCAGACTGTATCTACCTATCCTATTTTATTAAAAATGTGATATTTTGTACTTATTTCGTTTTGGCACCTCATTCCAAAGGGTCAGTATAGACCATGCAAGACACCATTCAGAATAGAATCGTTGGTTGAAATGAACTACGTTTAGTGGTGACCAGATCTGAAATTCAAGGGACTTGCCTACTTCCTAACCTTCCTCTTTCTCTTTTCACTTTCCTTTCCCACTCCCTTCATCGTGACAACATTCCCCAAATGTGTTTGCCTTAGTTCCACCAGTTCCAAGTCACTCTTCTCAAGAATCTCTTTTACGGTATAACTTTTTTAAGTGTGACGTTCCATCCTCCCTTGCTGCACCAAAATTTTAACATACACATAAATTATGTCAATCGAAGCGCCCAACATGGCATAGGTATAAATACTTATGTATTATATTATTAAAACGATTTCAATTGACAGGAAATTGCCATCTTTCTGAGGCCGCTTGCTTTTAGAGTTTGGCGGATATCCTATTTGAATTTTGGATTTGGAACGAGCATTCGAATAATGATAATAATGGTTTCCGTGCCATTCAAGGATCCGGTTCTTTTTTCAAACTCGCTCATTCACCATCATCGTCTATTGTTTTTGGTTTTTCTATTATCTTTCTCTATGCAATTGCGGATTCAATTGGACCAGTACCTACCCCGTGGTGACATTTCTATGGATATCCTGTTTGACATGACGGAAATACGAAAAATAGCCGATGCAATAATTTTTTTTTAATTCTCTTTGCGTAGGTACCTAATATTGTCGAAAGTTAAGTTTCCTACAGTTATTTTACAGCTATTATTTTTTTTTTAATTATGCGCTGCAGGCAATGCGTTACTTTTTCTGAATGCACACGAATGGAACCATTTCCATAATTAGATTTCAACTGCCTCTGGGGAATGTTGTGAGACTAAAGGATGTAGGGTAGGGGAAGAAGAAAGGGTATAATAAGGTTGGGAATTACCCAGCTTTTCAAATCTGGTCGCTAAACATAGCAATAACCATTTCAGGAAAAGTTACAATTTTTTCAAAAAAATTGTAAACTGCTTTAAAATATAATGTCTCAAATGTTTTGTTTAATGGGATATTTTTACAAGTGTTTTTATTGTGAAAAAAAAAATTACGATAACGTTAACATTTTTTATTTTAATTTTAATGTGCATGAATAAATTTTCTGTAACGACTTAAAATGTGCTATTTTTGATTTTCCGCCAAAACGACATGTTCGTTTTTGTTCGTGAATATGGTGTTGTTGACGTCACGCCGACCAACGCGGTGACAGCCGTCTTACCAGCCAGTGGCGTTATCTACAGCCAGTTCGAACCGTATCGGAATTTTCAGTTTTAGATCTTTTTTAAAATCAATTAAAGAAAATATAAAAAAATACGCATTTTAGTGCGATGATCGGAATCTAAAAGATGAACTTTAAATCTTCCACATCTTTTTAACGGTATTCATAGTCTGTGAAAATGCAGAGTAAGTTGATAGGTAGGTACCTACTTAAAGAAATTCAATGCGTTTCTAGAGTTTCAAGTTTCAATAATCTAGCGATATCCGGTTCCGCCCCGTTCTGGCAAAGTGGGTGGCAACGTATTGGTTGCATACAAGTGGCACGTGCCAGCGTAGGAAGTTCGGACTAAAGGTACTTTGTGAATCGCCCCTGCGCGAAGCCTGCGTCAGGGGCGGACTGACCATCAAAATAGGTCCAAAATACTTTTAAAACGGCCCTTTAAGGGCAAGTTTTATAAACGAACTATCAAATTTCGGTTATATAACGAACCGCTATCCGTGCGTTTTTTTTGTCTTGAATAATTGCCATTCGGCCGTCATTACTTTCGCTGTTCTATGAGGAATCAATTTCAGAGATGCAAATGATATATTGTATTTTTAATTAGAATGGTGCAAGGTTTCATAATATAATAAGCAATCGACGGTAAACGGAATAGTTGGCGATATGCATTATTGTAGGTGACTTTTATCTTTTGCCATTAGGATGCAGTGTAATGTACCCACAGTTCTGACGTATACAGAGATGTGCAGAATGTGTTGAACAGTATTCTTTTGACGTTTGCGCTGCAAAGGTGAAAACGCCTTGACAGCACACCTGCTCTAACGGATATCGCTCTTCTCTGTCTCTCCATATCCTCAATGTCCTTCAGGTCGTCGTATTTGACGCTATTTTCGAACGACATCTATTTTCCTTCCATCTAGCCATACTGAGGGTGTTTGCATGATTTCGTTTTTACATTTGAAAACCATAACGATTGATTTGGACGTATTATATGCAAGGTTGTGGTTTTTTCAAAATCTACACATACGCGGAGTAGTTTCTTTAGCGTGGGAAGTGATGGTGCTAAAAGAACCATGTCATCTACATAATTAATATTATTTGTAAATACTCCTTGAACATGGCAACCAATGTTTGTGTCATTAATTAAAACCGGAAACATGCCTCCTCCTTGCCTTACCCCACTTTTCAAATGAAAATGGTTGGAAAACTCTCCAAACCATCTCACTACATTTTCTTGCTGCGAATGCCAAATTGAAAGAATCGCTATTATATCTTCCGAAAAAATACTAATTGTAAGGAAATCTTGGCCGTCTACTTATTGACTGCTAAACTTCAAGCAGCTGTTGCAGTTGAACATCTGGTCCCGGGTTGTTAAATTTGATAAAAAGTACTGCGCAATATATGATTTAAAAATATATAACAAAATTCTGCCACCTAACATTAGTATTTGTTCTGTTATTGCCGGTGTTCGCTAAATAGGTACTTTATAATTAACATCTTGCAGACTTATTATTTTGATGTGCCACAACGTGGCCAGATCGAGTCAGCAATTAGAAATTAGAGAATACTCTCGTCCAAGTTGTAGCCCAGTGCCCCATTGTTGTCTTACTATTTTATGTTATGTTATTTTTTTATTTATTTATATATATTAACCTAATACTGTAGTGTTTTTTTTTATGACAGTATTGCATGATGCTATTTTCCGCCGAATTAAACAAAATTAATATTATTGTTAATTAAGATTTATATTTACAAATATTTCGAAGTAGGTAATTTTATATTTTTAAAAAATAGTGCCCCTTGAGGTGATTTTTCGCATAAGCGGCGCTATACAAATCATTCAAATTTTATTATTATAACTCAAGCAACACCACAGATGATCTATCTGTAAATTCTATACGGGTAGTTAGGAAAATGTATAAGGTTTAAAAAGACTGTAATATATAAATTCTGTTAAATACATCCCAAAATATCTGAAAATAAGTTTAAGGTTTGCAGTTTGAAGAGCAGTGAAAACAATTTTGAACGTTTTATCTAAAATTCCAGTACCTACGTTAATTACAGTATGAGGATTACTGTCTTTTGAAACTCTATGCTTTTTGCTAATTACCCGTCTGGAATTTACAGATAAATCCTTCATGGTATTTCTTGAGTTAGCAACCTGCAAAATGTGTATTTTTGGATGAATATGATTTCGATAAAAAATAGCTCAGTGGTGAAAGGGTTTTCCCGGTAAGACGGAGGTCCTGGGTTCGATTCCCAGATGCGACCGACACCTTTTTTTTATTTCCTGGGTCTTTTTCAGTTATATATTTCATTAGAGATTTGTTAATATTATCTTCAATGATTGAGCACATATTTATGTTTGTTTCATAAAAAAATAATAAACACAGAAAAAAAAACTATAAAAAATACAAACTGAATTAGCTAGTAAGAAATCAGCTAACTCGTAATGTCAGTATTATTATTATCATTAGAAATAAACCATAATCAATATCGGTAATAATCAAACATACTACGGATTATAATAAAATCATTCTCACAAAAATCATTTAATTCCACATATTGAATTAGGGTAGGTTTATCATGTTTATAAAATAACAAAAAATACTGGCATTTTTCTATTTTGATGTTCATCTTATCTAAAGAAAACAAAGGCAATATAAAACTCACCTTAAATAAATATACAGCTATCCAATATTTGAATCACCTCTTCAGCATAAAACTTTGTCTTTTTCACTTTGCCACTAAAATCTATATTTTATTGTTAATGTTATCAATTATCACAAAACAATTATTTGTCGCACTTCCGTACAAAAAAAATCTTAACCTTTTCAGTTCTCAGTCCTTTAAAATATACGCACTAAAAGTTCGTTTTTTTTTTTAAATAATGATGGAACTCGAAGGCAGGTGTTTGAATATGCGATGTATTATTTTATCTGAGGTATTTTTGGAGTACGAATGAACACACCCGATCGCTACGAACGTCTGTTCGATAATGAGGCGTGGATTTTGACAGTAGGGCCTTCCTGGTTTCCTGTCAAAATGATAGAATGCAAGTAAAGGCGCGATCGCACTGTTCTTTATTATATTATCATACGGTAAATATGTCCAGTTGGGACTCGGTTGATAAACTCATCATTTTTAAAAAAGAAAAAATCGATTCATAATTTTTTTTTAATATTTGCATATAGGGAAATACAAAAAGAATGCACTTAATTTTTTACTTTCTTTATAGCAAAAGGCGTAAATACTGAAGGAGAATTGACGCCATCTTTAATGTTGTAATGACATTTGTCGGAAGTGCAAACTGCATAAAATGGGTATTTTAAATGTAGGTTGTTAGGTTCTTAGTTTGGGTGATTTAGAAGGAAAAAACAAAACTAAGAACCTGTTCTTTTATTTCCGCAAATGCAAATATTTTATTTTTTTTGTTTTTTAAATTATTGGATTTTTCTAGTCCCAACTGCAAATATTTACCGAAGAATTTGTTGTCAGTATTTGGCTGCACTGACCTCCGAAGTTCACACTATTTGAAGGTTGATTTTGTGTTGTATCGTAGGAAATAATTAAAAAAAAATTCAACACGGTTGACAGATTCCAACAAAGTTTACCTTTGTAAAACTGATACGACAAATTCCGCATATATTTAGAAAAACATTAAGAGGTCTAAAAATGAGGACGGGAAGGAGATTAGAAGAGGAAGATTGGGAAGTAATTGTGTATTCGGATATCACTAAATACGGTTAAAACTATTTCAAGAAACATATCGATTTTGAATGGTGGTCTTTCATCAGGGCGATACTGAGAGTATTTACCACTCCTATATGTTGCAGTAACATATATATGGCGTATTGCAATACAATCAGGATCAATTTTAGATAAGTAATATTAAAAAAATGTAAATTGTATCAATCACTGGTGCGCAAATGCGTCGAGATTCTGCTATACAAAAATTCAGAAACTTTTCACAGTCCACGACATTGTAAATAACTTATTGTTATTTCGTATTCAAATCGAAGTAGCATTTTTTAGCTTTTTAAGATTATTCTTATAAAAATACTCCACACCTAAAATTGAACAATAAAAATATAAACATTAAAAATAAATACCAACTCTTATTTTTCCACTAATCTTCTAATAAATGTAATATTAATAGTAAGGAAGGATAAAATAGCATCTGTAAAATCATTCAATGTGCAGTGTTTTTAATATTGTGTCATCTGCTTTCAAAATCGAATCTTCTCCAAACTTAAACTTTCTAATAAAACTGTGTTTATCTGAAGTGAACCTTCTAGGAAAGTATGTTTTCTGTATCTGTTTGTAAAGAAATAGATAGAGACTAGGAAGTCATATTTGTACAGCGTCCCTTAGGAGATTTTTCGCGTTAACCGCATTATACAAATGATCCCATTTTTATTATTATTAGTAATAGGTAATAGAATTCTATGATCTGTGGTGCGGACCGTGCCTCATACTTATACTGTGTACTCGATAATGTGAGGTTTCTATTGGCATTATGACGAATTATAAAAGTTGGGGCCGATTAGGGTTACCGATAATCTAAGTGTATAACTAGTTACTACAAAATCTTAACAAATCAGAAAGGTTGTGTGCTTATGTACCTAACGATAACTCTCAGACGCTGACCTCTAGTTTAATGAAATTTGTGCGGTTTTTATAATAATAATAATAATTTGTATAGTCCCGTTTTTTGTGAAAAATCACTCTTGAGGTGAAGCGCTGTCGCCGTTCAAATATTACTTGCTAGGGTTTATCTTATTATGTATAAACAGACACGGAAACATACTTCCCTGCACCTGGCATGTCACTCCAGATTAATACGTTTCATTATAAAGTTTTAGATTGTGAAGATATGATTTTGCGCGCACGGGACACAAAATCAGAAAACACTGCACGTTGCGTGATATTGCGGTTACTATTTTATTCTTATTTGTTATTGATATTATATTTATTATAAGGAAGAAGCTAAAGGCTGTTTTTTTTTCGAATTTAGGACTGGCATTTGACTGACATTTGCAGCACAAGTTAGAGACTATTAAAAAAATATGTATATATATCTAATTACCAAATAATAAGATAATAGAAGTAGTGATCTAATTTTTTCCATATTATTCAGTGAAATTTAGTTTTAATTCAATATATATAAATATGTGTCAATTTTTTTTAAATTTAAATAATAAGTTATAACGTTAAAAGATGTTCCTTTACTGGGGCGGACTAGGTTTTAATTAAAAACTGATTGTTTTAAACCCATACAAATATATTTTTTCAAAATCTTATATAATTCCTCTACTTTAATTTCGTTAAGCCAGGTTTTAAAATATAATACATGATTTCTTGAAAAAAATGTATTGAAAATCGGGTATTAAATACTGGTGTGTTCACTGTCTACAAAATAGATATTAGTGTGATCTAAACTGATTTGAAAGAAAACGGTTAAACCTTTCGACTCCCAGGCCTCGGGCAGGCCAATGCAATTGATCATCTCTTCATTTGAAAATGCTCGTATGTTATTATTTTCACGAGAAGTATGGATAAATTGAGCCTACTTCGGGAAGATGGATATGTCCATAACACATATCAATCGGTTAATCTCTTAAATGAAAATGATAACAGAGAAAATAAAATTAGGAAATTATTTTTATACATTTTTGGTAACCCTGTTTCTCACACAGCGCTGCATTGTGTGCAAGTCCTCTAGGTACTAAGTGCTAACGTATAAGCCTAGAATGATTTAGAAAAGGGAACAGCGGGCAGCGGGTATACCTCGTGGTATAACGAACAAGAGAGAGAACGGGGAACAAGGGATGACTCTGTCGGTCTCGTGCGGGACAGGAGGTCACAAACAACATGTGCTATTCTAAATACAGGGTGATTTGGAACTACGTATCGGGTAGCAGCTGCAAGGATAGAGTTATTTTGCATATCGTATGGGGAAGTGTTAGTAGCGCTGCTTGTGAAACTAAAGCCAATACCTAGAAGTTTCAGTTTTTTTAAATTAACCTTTTATTTATCTTCGGCCATTGAATTTGTTAATAAAATACAAAAGATACGTGTTACAAATATTCCAGGCTTCTAAGGATATCTAGAAACCTTTAAAACAAAATTAAAAGTTAATGTAATATTATATTTCTTTTTTTTGTGTCTTCGGGAATAAAATGTTGGTTTTACCATTTATTTGTAGGTCAGCTTGACACGGATAACTTTGCAGTCGGTGGGATCGCTGATGTACAGTTTTTGGATTAAAAAAACTTTGGATTTAAGAATAAATTTGTTAGTTCGTTAGTGGCCGCCTGCAATGTTATCCGTGTCAAGCTAAGTAAACAACTAAACGAGGTAAGCTATAGTAACCAGGCCTCGAATGTTCACTTCTTCAATTATTTAGGTACCAAACCTTAAAAAAATATATGTTAAACAACTACAAAATATTAAAAGTACCGACCGTAATAATATTTTAAAATATAATTAAAGTTATGATATTGCATACTTTGTAAACATTTATACAGAAAACAGCGTTTGCTGCATGTTTGGATTTTTTTTATAGACGCATTAAAGATATTTTTGGTAGAAAGCCGTTTCGGAAATCGAATAATAATTCTTTTCACAAACAGTGTAAATGCTTGTACATTTTTAGTGTACCTACAAAGAATGACTAACTAACTAACTAACTAACCATCACGCCGTTTCCCCGCAGGGGTAGGCAGAGAGGACGGACCGCCAAACAACTCGATCTTGGCATACACTTCTTGCTTCATTCACATTCATACAACGCCTCATACATTCTCTCTGTTATTTCGACTTCTGACATGGCCCGACTCGAGTATTTGATTCACTTGATCGTGCCATGTCTTCCTCGGGCGTCCCCTGGGGCTCTTTCTTTCCATTCACATTCACGTCATATATTCTCCTCCTTACACTCCTTTCTTCATTCATCTGCCCCACATGCCCAAACCATCTAAGCGTCCCTTTCTTGTCTTTGCTCACGCTTACATCTCTAGCCTTGCACTTTACGAATCTCAACATTTTTCACTCGATCATACATGGTTTTACCTCACACATTCGTTCCTCAGAGATCTCATTTCTACAGCATTCAGTCTACTTTCATCCTTCCTCTGCCAGTTCCATGCCTCACTGCCATACATCAAGGTTGGCATCAGCACTCCATTGTGGACTGCTAGCTTCGCTTCCTTGGACAACTTTTTGTTTGCGCCAACCGCGTTTAGTCCTCCGTTAATGGAGTTTCCTGTATTCACCCTTCTTTCAATATCCCTACCAGTCTTTCCATCTCTCGTAAACATACTTCCCAAATATACAAACTCATCGACCTGCTCCAAGTATTTGTCATTCACAACTATATTGCACACTGTTTTCGTACTCTCTCTTTCAAACACCATGACTATAGACTTACTTACATTCATCATTAGGTAATTCTTTATGCATACTTCATTTATCCTAGATACGAGGGACTGTAAATCTACCATACTATTATCAATCAGCACCGCATCATCAGCATACAATAGGCAACATACTTTCAGATTATTAATTTTCGCGCCCAAGCCCACCTCTTTCAATTCTTGCATACAATTAATTATCCATGTATAGATTGAATAACCACGGTAACATTACGCAGCCTTGCTTAACACCTTTGTGATGTCAAACCACCCTGTAAAATCACCGTTTGCCCTAACACATGCAACACTTCCCTCGTACAGCGATGCGATTGCCTGTATAAGATTTGTATTCACACCATA